>CAJGYO010000007.1:127227513-127627513 GCA_904845875.1 Miscanthus lutarioriparius | reverse complement strand
ATGTCATTGGCGTTGGAAAAGGTGAGGCGACGCTGGTCCTCCCTGGACTGCTGGGGTCCGAGGGATATGCCGAGCTGGCGCCCAAGCCTCTCGTGGTTGAGGCCGATGGAGGGGAGAGATTGGATGGTGACGTGAGCCAAGACCAACTCTCCTCCCACCGTGACGATGAAGTCTAGGCTCCCAAAGCGCACGTGTGCGCCTGGGACCCAGCTGATGTCGTGGTTAGCCATTCGTGGCCTGGTTTGGAACGCATAAAGTCCCCTACCTGGCGCGCCAACTGTCGGTGTTTCGAACAGACACGGCTAGTAAATTTATAATTGTTACGTGTTAGGCCTAGATGGTGCACTAAAGGATACAAGTTTTATACTGGTTTGGGCTGAATGTCCCTACGTCCAGTCTGCTGCTGCTCGTGTTATTAGTACCAAAAAGGGTTTGTAGTAGGGGGTACAAACGGTCGAGAGAGGGACAGGTCCCAAGTCTCTGAAGGAATGGTCGAGAGGACGCCAAGAGCTCGGTTGCTGCTTGGCTACGTGCGTGATGTGTTGTGTGTGTCGAACTAATCTCTCTTCATGGGGTGTCCTGCCCTCCCTTTTATAGACAAAGGGGAGCAGGGGGTTTACAGATGGGAGAAAGAGGAAAAAACCTAAGGTGGAGGTCGCCCTTAGAAGGTGCCGAGCTTTCCTTTTCCCTTGAGCCTGTACTGCTGTCATGGCAGACCATGCTAGGGATGGCACGTTCGCTGACCCTGATAGGGCCATGCCCTGGCCTTGCTTTAGCGAGTGGTTACGTCCCATCCTCCCCGGCAGACCGTGCGGGGTGTCAGGGCGCCGAACCATGACCCTACGGGGAGCGGACGGGGAGACGACTATATGCCTGTTACTGTAGATGATGTGAGTTTTCCCATGGATTGTAGCGGTTGTCGTATGCCTATGTTAGTATCCGCGCCCGAGGGCTGAAGGATGCACCTACAACACTGTGGGACAAAAGTCGGCGCCTACAATACTATTCAGGTACTGTTATGTCGAAAAGGGCTTAAAGCGCTGGTCCCATCGTATCCTGACGGTGCCTTCCAGTAGGCGTGCAGGGCATGGCCCTCGGTACTGCGGTTGACAAAAGTCATCGGGCGAGGTGGAGGCCGGCCCTCGGTCGTCGGGCGAGGCGAAGCCCGCCCTCAGACGTCGAGCGAGGCGGAGTCTAGCCCTTAGCCATCGGGTGAGGCGGAGCCCGCCCTCGGGCGTCGGGTGAGGCGGATCCCGCCCTTGGTCGTCGGGCGAGGCAGAGCCCACCCTTAGCCATTGGGCAAGGCGGAGCCTAGCCCTCGGGGGTCAGGCGAGGCGGAGTCTAGCCCTTAGCCATCGGGCGAGGCGGAGCCTAGCCCTCGGGGGTCGGGCGAGGCGGAGTCTAGCCCTTAGCCATCGGGTGAGGCGGAGTTTAGCCCTCGGTGGTCGGGTGAGGCAGAACCGATCTTCCGTCATTCGGGCAAGAAGCGCAGTAGCGTTCTTGTCTGATCGGAAGTGTCAATGTTCAATGGTTATTAGTTCCACCTCGTTGGGTACCCCGGTATTAGGTCCCTGACACGACTGGACGCGCTGACCGGACGCACCCCAGCGTACAGTCGATAGGGTCTAGTCCACTGATGGATGCCATGTGTCCCTCCTTTGAACCTTACCCGTTCATCTCCAACGATCACTAGTCGATCGCTCGTACGTTTAAGTTATGACCGGACTCAACAAAGAAACGACCGGATTCACAAGCACATGGCATCCAGTCGAGTCCAGTAAACATCCAAAGATGATTTTTGTCGACCGAACATGTCCTATCAAATGTGGCCGGATGCACCCTAGAGTACGGTCCCTTCTGCTCAGCACTGTGTGCGCCACTTCACCAAGACCGGACGTGGGAACATTGTTCCCCGCATGTCCGATCGTGCATCGCCACCAAGGTCCGATCGCCAAGCCGAGCTGCGCCACCTCTGCTCATCCTGATTGGACTCACCGCTGCATGTCTAGTCGCTCCACCATGCTGGGTCCGGTCATGCCATGAAGGCTGGCCGAGACCAAGGGTTTGGGACTGGACTCGGCCCCTCAGGGTCCGGTCACACGTATCAAGACCTAGAGTCCGGCCACCCAGATCATCTCTTTTTTTTTCTATCTTCTCAAACACTTCACCCTTGCATCCAAGTTGCTAACCACAAAGTGTATAACCTATGTGCACGTGTGTTAGCATTTTTCCAAGCATTTTAAGGGTTAATTTGTTAGCACACTAGGTCCTAATGCATATGCAACAATGACTTCACCTAGTGGCACTTGATAACTACTTAGCCAAAGATTTCCCCTCTTAATAGTACGACTATCGATCCTAAATACACTCACACCCTCTATGGTGTCTTGAGTGCTAAAACAAAAACCTATTTGATACATTTGCCTTGATCAACACTTGGTTTTTGTTTTTCTCTTTCTTCTTTTCCAAGTTGGAGCACTTGATCATCTCTTTTGGTCACCACCATGCATCACCATGACCATCATCTAGCTCCACCACTTGGTGTGTACAACCCTATCTTAATCACAACACTTAATCACAAGGGTTAGTACACTAGGTTTCATCAATTATCTAAAACCAAACTAGGGATTTCAGCCTCCTCATAAGTGCTGGTTCTAAAACCGACAGTGATTTGGTTTCCAGAAAATCCAAAAAAACGGGTTGAAAATAGAATTTTTGATAGTAGGAGAGACCCCGACTAGACAGCCACACGGTCACAAGTCGCGCATCACAAGTCACGCAATTTTCGCATGAAAAAACACATGCTTCGCGACTGCTGGCGCTCAAACTTCTGGCTTTGCGAGTTCGTACCCTAACAACTCCACCTGTAAGACGTCTGTGTCCATTTGCGATATTCGTCATCCCCATTTTATGTCAATCTGGTTTTGAAATGAGTATTTGGTACTCTAAGCAAATTCAAATGAAAAAGTTGTCAACTACAAAGTTTTATAACTTTTCGAAATCTACATCTTTGATTTTGGTCATTTCTCCATCCGAGATCATTTGAAGTATTTGAATCTCTGATGTGAGGAAATTCAACCCTAATTTTCGTTAGATAGATGATTTTAAATGAAAAAGTTGTCAATTACAAAGTTGCATAGCTTTTCAAGATCTACAACTTTTGTTTTGGGTATTTCTCCATCCGAGGTCATTTGAAAAGTTTGAATTTTAAATTTGAGAAATCAAACGTAGTTTTTGTTGGATAGATGATTTCAAATGAAAAAGTTGTCAACTACAAAGTTACATAACTTTTCGAGATTTATAACTTTTGTTTTCATCGCTTCTCCATCTAAAATCCTTAACTATCACTATACACTCACTTATAACTATAGAACATATGGATTCCTTGGGTATGAACTTCTAAAATCTTGCAAATCAAATAGAGAGACATCATAACAACTTCAAACAAAAAAGTTGTAAACTATAAAGTTGCATAACTTTTTGAGATCTACAACTTTTACTGTGGTCGCTTCTCCATCCAGGATCCTTAACTATCACTACACACTCACTTGTGACTATACAGCATATGAACATTGCTTCCATGAAATACTAGCATGAAGAAAACATGATGAGTAAATTAATTAAATAATATATTAATAAATTTGCACAAAGACAACACTATGATGATTCATTTGTCCATGAGTAGCCTATTATTTAATCTCCTATTTCTTGGAACGAAAGTACTTTCCATGGTTGTGCCATTGACCCTGGCACACCCCATACAAGCGCTTGGTATCTTCTGACCTTCTTGTTTTCATCTGCAGCTTTAAACACGACAAAGTAGTTGTTCCCATTACCCGCTGGTTGCATGCTCACTGATATCACATCGACGAGCGTAAACTCTTTATTGTAAACTAGTCTATGCATAAGCACTATAAATCTCCCAATTTGCCAGTACAAGGTATCATGGGGGTTACTAACTTGTTTCCATTCTTGAGGACCATTAGGAGGAATAGGTTGTGGAGGAGCCCGATATGACATAGGCGTAGGGGGTGTAGATGATGGCGGCGGTGGCGGTGATTGGCCATTCCCTTGTGGATTTGTAGGAGCAGGAGGAGGACTCATCGATGGTGGTGGGGTTTGGATGTTAGCTTGATATGGTGGAGGCACAGATGGTCGATTAGACAATGGTAGAGGGGGTGGTGGGTTATTAACATGATAGGTTGGAGGACTAGCAAGAGGAACATATGGTGCTAGAGGTGGAGAGCTATTAACCTGATTGGTTGGAGGTGTGGCTAAGGTACTAGAAGCCGGTGGAGGTGGTAGATTGTTTATTTGGTATGTTGGAGATATGGTAGGAGTAGAATAAGATGATAGAGGTGGTGGTATTCTAGCTTGATAGGTTGGAGGTGTGGATGAGGGACCAAAAGTTGAGGGAGATGGAGGATTGTTTACTTGAATAGTTGGAGGTGTGGCAGGAGGAGTATAAGTTGAGGGAGACAGTGGATTGTTCGATTGATACGACGGGGGCATGACTGTCGGACTAGAATTGGACAAAGGTGGTGGAGTATTAACTTGATAAGTTGGAGGTGTGTCATGAGTAATATCAGGTGGTGAAAGAGGAGGGTTGTTAGTTTGATAGGTTGGTGGTGTAGCTAAGGGACTAGAAGACAATGGAGGTGGTGTTTGATAGTTTTGTGGTGTATAATAAGGAGAATTAGAAAGTGTTGTGGGCGGTGAGATATCAACTTGATTAGGTGGAGGTGTGGGTAAGGGACTTGATGTTGGTGGTGGCGGTGATGGTTTTGCCGGATAGATAGATGGTGTGGCTGGGGCACTAGATGGTTGTGAAGGCAGTGGGTTGTTGGTTTGATAGTTTGGAGGTGTGGAAGGTGGAGTAGAAGGTGGTGGGCTATTAACTTGATATGCTGGAGAAATGGGAGGAGGGCTAGAGTATGACAAAGGTGGTAGGTTGTTTTCTTGATAAGGTGGAGGCATAACAAGGGGACTAGATGGTGGTGGAGGTAAAGGGTTGTTAGCTTGATAGGGTGGAGTCATGGCGACCAGAGGTGGTGGGTTATTTGCTTGATATGCTGGAGTCTTATTAGTTTGATTTGTCGGAGGTGCAGTAGGAGGGCTCGGTGGTGGTGTATTTGGCAGACCTGCTTGGAAATTTGGTGCAATGGCTGGTGAACTAGAAGCAGATGGAGGTGTCGGTGAGTTTTCTTGATACACTGGTGTTGTTGATGTTGGAGATGGTTGCCATGGTGAAGGTGTGGCAGGGGGACTAGAAGATGACATAGGTGGTGGACTATTGCTTTGGTATGTTGGGGGGCTGAAAGTTGATAGAGGTGGTGGGTTATTTTCTTGGTAGGTTGGTGCTGGTGGCGGGGTTCCATCTTGATAGGTCGGTGGGATCGAGGGTGTGCTAGAAGGTGTTGTTGGTGATGAACTATTACTTTGAGGCGGACTAAAAGTTGATGGAGGCAGTGAATTATCATCTTGATAGTTTGGAGGCATGGTTGGTGCACTATAAGATGATGATGAAGGTGGTGGACTCTCTACTTGATAGGATGGAGGTGTGGTAGTAGGAGGAGTTAATGGCGGTGGAGGTGCTTGGATATATATTGGAGCTATAGTTGGGGGAGTAGACAATGGTGATGGTGGTGGCTGTTGCTCATAGGCAGGTGCTGTGGGTGCAGGGCTTGCCGGTATTGATGGCGATGATTGACTGATTGGTTGATAGCTCTGAGCCATGGTTGGGGAGGGAGGTGGTGATGACTGGCTATTACCTTGGTCGGAGGGAGTCCCAGGCTGTGATGGTGATTCTTGTTCATTACCACATGCAGTATTCTTTGGTGGCCTGTGTCCATCACCATGGGGGTCCGGACCTCGCCCTGGTTTTGGGCAATGTGGGTTGTTCACTGGACCAACGCCACTGTTTGACTTCTGCCCGCCATCACCATTGGAGTGTGGGTCGTGCTGCCCCCAGCCTTGGGGCTTATTACCATCGGCTCGAGGTATGTGAGCAGTGAGGGCAAGGATGAGAAGTGGCAAGAGTACTACGGCTGGTCTCATGGCATGAGAATGCCAGCGTAGGCTGCAACAAGAGAGGTTGTTGCGCGCTCAATATGGCTTGTGTTGCATGGGCAGCTAGTGATGGTGGCCTCTGTTTATAATGGTGGCACTCGAGGTTGATCTCCACCGAGCACACATGTTAGTGGCCAGTGTTTCCCTCGATCTAAGCTGCACTGCTGCAGAAGCTTCAGGATCATCGGCCTAGTTTTCATTAATTAGTTAGTGTCAGCTGCTGAGCTTAAAGATGATGACAAGATGAAATTACTTAAATGATCAGAGGAGATTCTTGACCACTATATTTCTGTGCTATTTCCGTTGACATTAGGCAGCATGCACGGCTCTCCGCGAGCTCAGAATCTTACAGACCTGAATGATCGTGCCAGTTAATTGACAACTCCTGCACACAAGTTGACCTGGAAATTAAACCTCGGAAGATCTATACATGGATTCTAATTAAATGTAGCAGAAAATGACACGTATTCAGATGAGTTGGTGCTGCCCTAGATCTGGGTTGAGTTGAAATAGTAAACGAGTACATAGATGGTCCAAATTAAATTCTGAAGTACAGATATCTGAATACATATATATAGTTTCTGAACCTTGTGAGATCAAGCTGTGTCTATTTGCTGAATGGATCAGCACAGCGATCTAGGAACCACCCCCATATGCCATGTGATGTACTGGAGCTTCACGTCATTTTCCAGGTAAAATAAAATCTTACTGCAGATCTCAATTACCTGATGCCTTGGCGTTTGTCAACTATAAGTTACAGCTAGCTGCTAGCTAGCTTAACTTGAGAAGCCATGAGCTCATCACCTGGTTTTCATGAGTTTGTAGATAGAGAGAAACTTATCCTTTTCAATCTAAACTTTAATCTTGAAATCGTAGAAGTAATGCAAAGCTTCTTTGTTGTAGGTTTACAAAGAACCGACACACAATTTGTCACACCACAAGTAGATGGAGGCAAAATGCAAAGTAATGCAAATAAGTTGAAATACAAGAGAACTACAGTGCAGACATGATGATTTGGTTTATCAAAGTTCAATAGCATCCATGATGTGCCTATGACTCCATTGATGAGTCTTTGAGCAACCCAGGGTCATGCTCAAGCTGAGTCTCTTTTAACCACTTCCCTCAATACACTAGCTTGGTCTTTTTCCATATTTAGGCAAAATCGCAACCCTCAAAAATTTGCCTACAACCTTTCACGTGCTCGGGAGCTAGCCATTTAGCGAGCTTCATGTCCAAGAGTAACAATGCTTCATGAGTTTCTTGACCTGCTGTTGACACAAAATGTGACGCACTGTGCCACACACACAGCAAGCCGAAAAGCGTAGCTTCAATCGGATGCCCGGGTGCTTCGTGATCCGGAACGTGCCAGTCAGTTTGACCTGAAAGAAACTGACAAGGGATAAAACAGTTAAATGTCAAACCGGAACATGTCGGGTGAGACCAGACAGTTCCGTATATACGGCCACTGAAGCCACTTACAACGACATACAACTATAGGAAGTCGTCTGCGCCAACAAGTTTATAAATCATTCGACTAATCGTAAGATGGACATACGTAAAGATCTGATTGCGAATGCATATGCATGGGAAGACATGTTTGAACAAGTGAAATTGATTATGCGTTAATGCATATCCAAGCTCAAACAATCCAAATTGAGTTGGGGTCCATGAAGAAGGAACGTGTAGATAAACATGATTAAGCCAATCTAAAACTCAAGGCGCGCATACGACACCTAGTTTCGTCAAAAACTTAAACGTGATTAACATACATGAACCCACAACATGTGACAATCTAGATTAAAATAATTTGGCCATTACGAGCATGTTATCTATTTGCAAAGGTATTATGAAAGTAATGATCATTGAAGCTCGAATAAAACCATAGAAGAGGGCGAACAATATCAATCTAGATTGGGCAAAAGTGTGTTACAAATATATAAAATATTTAAAACATGCAACACAGGATAACTTGATGAATCTATTTAGATTTTGCCGTAATCTAATAGAGCCGATAACTGCCTTTGCTTCCACTAAGCATATTGAGCAAACGCACGCCGCACGGTATCTACTCATAAACAAAGTATAAGCGAAGACTTCTTGATTGTCAAGCAAAGATCCGCCGCATACGATCATTGAAAACAAACAAGACTACTTGCATCACGTTTAAATCCACCGCATGATACTAAACATGATAACAAGGTTGTCCGGAACTTACGGAGGTCGACGGATCGATGACTCCTCTCAAGAACTCGACGACCACGACAAAAAGGACTCGAAAGTTGGCACGGGGCGGTTGTATTGATTTGGTTGTGAACGCCTATTACAATGGTCGAGGGTCAATATTTATACCCTAGACGAAACACGAGTCCTAAAAGACTACGATTTACAAAGGAACTCTTTAAATAAACTTGGAAACTACGATTCCTTGCCCCAAACTCTCGAGTCCTTTATTATTACAACTTTCATCTTCTCGATCGGCTTTGCTTGCCATCTTCTCGCTTTCCCGAATGGAGTTACCGCCTTCGAATAACCGACCGCACAAGCATTTAGCCGACCGCTTGCGTTATTTGCCGAACACTCTTCTTCCCGCATGTGGGTCCACCACATCTTCCGAATTGACCAAAATCCAAAGTGTTAACACATGCCCCTCAATTTCGGGATAAAAGTTGTTTTATTCTGAAATTGACCACAAGCTCTTTCATCCTCCTAGGTCATCACCGTTCAAAACCGCAGCCGCTGCCCAAAATTTCAATCTTTCAAATAAACTTCAACCTCCTCTAAATCTTCAATGGCGACCCGTGATGAAATCCTCAGAGGTAAACTTTATTTATATTCGCAACCTTCATCCCATCCTTCCGCTTCTCTTTTGACTTATTCCCCTCGATTTCAATCATCTTCTAAAGGAGTACAAGAGCCGATTTTGATCCCTTACGCTGCCAACCCCGACTCCTATTTCCTTGGCCCAATGGGAAACCCCGACCTTCTTCCGAAATCATTGAGAAGGAAACTCAAAGAATTCCTTTCAAGTCCGAATTACCTCACCAAACCGATGGCCAAACACGTTCAAGAATTGGCCATTCCCCCAATCACCGGATGGCGAATCGCTGATGCAGAGAATGTTGGAGAAGAGCAAGCCCATCGGGACGGTCGGGACATCACCATTGTCTGGAGTTATCTTTAGCAGAGACACCCAGGAATGATTCCCTTCTGATAGCAGCTTCTCATTTTTGGTCTGACGCTACCAATGCCTTTATCTTCGGCCATGGTATTATGACCATCACTCTAGCCGACGTATACATGATGACTGGTTTGAATGTGTCATTGCCAGTATATCCTTATAAGTACAAGAGCAAGAGTAATCAAAGAGCCGTTAGTTCTGGATGTGGATGGGTCAAACATATTCAGAATTACATGAATGCATCTGGCGCCGTCTCTGACAAAGAGTTGAAAGCTTTCATGAATATGTGGCTATGCAGATTCATTTTTTGTGGAAAATCCAATGAACCAACCCTGAATCACATGGTAATGGCTGAAGACTTAGCTGCAGGCACCCAGATCCCATTAGGCAAATATCTTTTAGGGTCTGCTTATCATATGATGCATCAGATCACCCTTCAGATGTGCCAAGGTGGAGAAATTTCTTGTGTGAACGGCCCCTGGTGGCTAATTCAAATGTGGCTCCAACTATATATGCATCAGATAACCCCTGTGAGCCTCTTCAACCTAAGCTTCCCCTCAGTTAACTATGTTTGAAGGCAAAAGACAAAGAAAGGTTAAAGCTTGTCGACTTATGGGGAAGCAAAGAAGATCTATAAGCATTGATATAGACATTGGTCACCTCTTCAAGCTATTTTTCAAAGGATTCGCAATGTGCTCTGGGTTTCCTTACAGGGAAAATGAAGATCTGACTTTGCCCCCGCAAGTTTAGCTATGAAATTGGTTGTTCAGCCAAGAATCCACGAGAGATTTTCAACTCCTTTATCAAACCTTGCACTTTGCCACCGAATTTCATCATGGGAGATTAGTACAATCCACCTATGAGTTCTATTATCCCAACATGGTAGCCAGACAATTAGGATGCGCCAACCTTCCAAAATTCCTCTTCTCAACAATCATAAAATCAAGGGAAGCAATAACGTAGGAATGGAAGCCAAGAAGGTCTTTGAATTAGGATGGGAATTACCAATATATGAACCATCTCCATTTGGGCTAATAGATGCTGCTCATCCCTCTTTGTCTCTTGGTGGCAAGAATGGCATGCTCATATCTTCAATATAGCAGTTCATTCTTTATGCAAAAACTTGCAACCCGATTTTGCTTCCGATAAAGAGGTAATTTCATTATGCCCATCATTTCTTATTCTTGAATCCACTTCTTATTTTAACATCCGGTTATGCACAGGGATCTTGAGTTTACTTCCCCATTAAAGCAATTCAAGACTATCCGGCTGGTCCCAAACCCGCTCTGGGGTTTGATGCTCCAAATTTAAAGGAATTCATGAAAACTTCGCAACTTTGGATTCAAAGACTCTAAAGGCACTCATAAGAACTCCTGTTACTTCAAATTGCTTTGCATCTTCCAGAGGAAAAAGCAAAAGGAAAACACCGAAAGTTTTCTCTTACCCAAGAAACCAAGGACCAAGAAAGCCAGATTATCCCTTAAGGCATGAACCTTCTGCTTTTCTTATCAGTTAACCATTTCATTTGGCGATGGCGACTATCTCTACATTCATTCCTTCCACTTCGCAGCCACAAGTCGAAATTCCCATACCGGGTAATACCTCAAATACTCAGAGAACCAACCCCAAAGTCTCTCATCAAGATGAAGAAATTCATGATAGCGAAATTTCAGAGACCCATGAAGTTTGAAGGTTCAAAGGCTCATAAACCTGATGAGACTATAGGTAACATTGCTCAACCAATTCTCCTCTCCTTTCTCTTTAACAACATCTATCTCTTATGCTCATTATCACTTACTTTATTTGAAAATAGATGCGATCTTAGATGAACCGGCAAGGGAAACTTCTCCCGATCAATCTCCGGATCCGTCTCCTCTGAACCTTCAATCAAGTCCTCCAAAAAGCCGTGGTATAACTCATCCTCGATGACCAATCAGCCCAACAGTAACGCCTTGTCTCATACTATATTTCAAAGAAATTACCCAATCGGCTAACACCTTCTTTCTTTCTCTTTGTTTAGAAGAACATCACTAAACCCGACCACCGCCATCCTTCTCTATTGAGGACTACATTATTGAGAAAGGTGAAGAGATCACTTCTCATCAAACTTTGTCACCGGAGAATCAGGCTCGGCTAAAAGAAGTGATTATTCTCTTGAATAAGGATACCATTAGTCCGGTTCGAATGCGGACCGGATAAAAGACCTCCTTGAACTCATTGATCAAGATATCCCTTCGCTCTCAAAGCTCCCTAGAATCTGCACCCATCTTGATGATCACTTTGCTATGGTGAAAAGGGCAACCAAGAACATATCTTCGAGGGCCGCTCTGCGAAGGATAGATCTTTGAAAAAAGCGGAGATTAAAGATCTTCACTCTCATATCCGCATTCTACGAAATTCCTTAGCAACCTTGGAGCTGAATCGAGATCCATGGAGGATGAAAAAATCAGACTTGAAGCTCAACTAGCCGAACCAATGCCAAAATTCAGTCTCACAGGCCCATATAACCAATCTGCAAGAACATAGAAGCAACTTCACTAAAAATAGCTTCGACCATCAAAGAAGACCAGCGAGATCAAAAACAAGTTATCCAAAGATCCGAGTTCAAGATGAAGATCACAAAGTGCTAGATAATGTTAGCGAATCGGGACCGAGGCCATAGAAGCGATCAATCATCTTCGAACCAAAGAGACATTAGGTTTGTAATAAACTTTAAGTGTGATACCCTTTTTCCTTGATTAAACAACTTTATGTCCACTTATTTTCATCCGCTCGGAAAAAAAGCAATCGGCCATCTTCCCTTAAATTACTCGATTAGAATGTAGCCGATTGTCTCCATTCTTCCGATAACCGAACGAATCCAATCCAAACATCGTGAGGGTATAGCCGAACAACGTTGGCTCAATAAATCATGGAGATATTTCAAGCGACGTTCGCTTAACTCGGACCTGGCCCATCCGATAACGGTCCATCAAAAGGAGAAAACCTACTCCGCCGTTCGGGATTCTCGTCCCCACAACCCCGTGGAATTCGCCACGATCTTTCGCTTGGGCTTATAAATAGCCCCTCCCATTGGCCTTCATCACTATCTTTGCCTCAGCGTTCTCACATCCGTCTCTTCCACTTCCTTCGTCGATTCATTCTAGAAAGAAACCCTAACCTCCGTCAAAAGCAAATGACGAAATTAATGCAAATCGTGGCAAGCGTCCCCCCGACGGAGAGGTCAAGGAAGCGAGCATCATACTGCCGGCGTCGTGGGTATGATTCGGTTCTTTGCCCCTTTGTAATTTCCTCGTTCATCTCTTAATTCCGATTTCTCCTCCCCATTCATCGATAAGAGTCATCAGCTCAATCAATACCATCTCCTCCCTCCGGTGTCGGCAACTCAACCGAGAACTCCATCTTCCGGCTCCTCCGGGTCTTCCACTCCTCAAGCTCTTACCATTCCAACCCTTGGGGTTCGGCAGAGCCAAAGAGATGCATACCACCCATACTCCCACGAGGAAGCGCTTAAGTTTCGCCAGAGAGGGATGAAGCCCGGGAGGAGCTAAGCGAAGTCTCCAAGAAGTTCGGCATCGATCAAGCGAATGGGAGGATCGGCGAAACAATTTGCGGACGCCATCACCGGTTTGATATCTTCATTTAATTTTATCATCCTGACTTCCTTTGCTTGCCGACTCATTTTTTCTTTCATGCCCAATCTTTCCGCGGAAAATGACCGCTTGAAGACGGCGGCGAACAAGATTGCCGACAAGGTGAATGCTCGGGGGAGACATCCGAGGCACGCCTTAGTCTTCGTGGATGCCGCATTGATCGTGCCGTCACCCAAGGTGTGCACCTCGGCGCTTCTCTCGGTGGCGGCAATGACCTCCCAAACCAACGAGGACTACTCCTCCCACCAGCTTGGCTTTGTTGGAGGACGCCTTGACGAAGTCGACGACATCGAAGAACGTCCGAGGCCTCACGACGATCATCTTGTCACGCCCTTGCCGAAATCACAAACCCTCAATCCGTCCTCAATAAGTTATTTGAGGAGTAGTTTGTATTAGGACGAACTTTTATAAATAATCTCATCCTTTGGAATGATATTTACTTCTTTGATTCTTTTCGGTAAAATCCCACTTACATTATTATCGAAAAAATGCCGAAAACAACCCAGCTTTTGGATAAACATTCTTGTGCTAGAGGCGATGCAAACTGCATCGGCTATTTTGTGCTAAAAAGCGATATAGACGATATCGGCTATTTCCAATCTCGTGATCTCGATTTTTAGGCTAAAGGCGATATGAACAATATCGGCTATTTTTAGTCATGTATCCAATCTTCTAGGCCAAAGACGATTTTTCCTTCATGGGTTTTTCCGATCTATATTTACGAACCAACCTCAACACTGGGGTAGTATTTCTTAAGAAATCTTCCATTAATAGCTCTGTAAACTCTTCTCCGAATAAAGTCTTTAATATGTATGCATTGCCAGCACACATTCTACAATTCGGAAAGGACCTTCCCAATTTGGAGACCATTTGCGAGCAACGCTCTATCTTTTGTCCCAACTGCAATGATGCTTTTCCAAACCAAATCTCCTTCTGCGAATTGTTTCACCTAACCTTTTTTGTTATAATACACGGCAACGCGTATTTTATTTTTCTCAATATTTTCCAATGCCTTGAGACGAATCAAATGTAAATCTTCCAATTCATCCATCATCGACTCTTATAATCTTCTTTTGCCAATTCTTTCAGTAACACAATTACGCCTTGAATCTAACCGTAAACTCCCATGGTAGTACAAAGATGATGCCCATAAACCAGCTTCATATAGGGAGACGTTTGAGTGGATCCATGACAAGCCATTCGGTAAGCCCACGATTGCTTCATTAAGAACCAAGTGCCATTTCCTTGGTTTTTCATCAATCTTCTTCTGGATAATTTTAATCATAATCTTATTTGATGCTTCACACGACCATTAGCTTGTGCATAATAAGGAGAAGAATTATATAACTTAATCCCCATACTTTTGGCAAAGTCACAAAATTCAAAGAAGTAAATTGAGTCCCCGATCGGTTGTTATAGTCTCGAGGAATCCCAAATCATGAACTATATGTTCCTTAACAAAACTGATCATATTTTCTGACGTTACTTTCTTCAAAGGGATAGCCTCAACCCACTTGGTGAAATAATCCGTGGCCAAAAGTACAAATTTGTGTCCCTTACTAGAAGGAGGATTGATCTGACCAATTAAATCTATTCCCCATCCTCCGAACGGCCAAGGCTTGATTATAGGATTCATAGCGAGACATTGGAACTTTTTGAATATTGCGAATTTCTCGACAATTGTGACACCCTTTGTAATATTCAAAACAATCTTCCAACATAGTTGGCCAAAAATAACCAGTTCTCCTAATTATCCACTTCATCCGATAAGCTGACTGATGTGCACCACACAACCCTTCGTGAACCTCATACATCACTTTCTTGGCCTCTTCCTGACTCAAGCATTTGAGCAATACTCCATCGATGGACTTGTAATATAACCGATCATCAAGAAACACAAACTTGAGAGCTTTGTACCTAAGTTTTCGAAACCCTTTGAGATGGATTTTTCAGATAATTGGTAACTTCGTGATCTCCAATCACCATCTCTTTGGATCAGATTTTAAAACATCTTCCTCTATAGTAAAAACTTCCCGATTCTCTCGATATCCGAGCGACTTGAGCTAACTTATTTGCTTCTTCATTGTACTCTCTAGGGATATGATGCAAGGTTACTATCGTAAAATTCTTCAAAAGTTCTCTACACTCCTCATAATATTCTCTTAACACATTATTCTTGCATTCATACTGACCATTCAGGTTGATTAATCACCAACTCAGAATCCCCAAAGATTTCAACAAAGAACGGCCTTTACTTCTATAAGAAGTCAAGCCCTCTAAGCAATGCTTCATACTCGCTTGATTGTTAGTAACATGAAATTCAATAGGACCGCATACTCAAAAGCTTTTCCTTGTGGGGAAATCAAAAGAATACCAGCACCACCGCCTTTGTTTGCAAGATGATCCATCGAAGAACAAGGCCCAAGGCACAATGTTTATCGCCTCAACGAAAGATCCCGATGTTGGGTAATAAAATCAGCAATAATTTGACCCTTTACCGCCTTTTGCCGATTCATACCTTAAATTAAATTAAACAATGCTAAAATCCATTTGCCAATTCTTCCATTCAAAATTGGCATTGATAACATATGTTTGATTACATCAAAACTAGAAACCACCACGCATTCGAATTCAACAAATAGTGCCGTGATTTGATGCACAGAGTAATATACACACAAGCAAAGTTTCTCTCAGAGTCGAATACCTTGTTTCCGGGTCTAACAGCTTTCGGCTAAAATAAGCTATGACTCTTTCTTTTCCTTCAAACTCTTGCATAAGGGCCGATCCTATCGTTAGGCTATCGGCCACCACATACAACTTAAAAGGCTTTTCAAGTTGTGGAGGTACCAAAGACAGTGGTGCTTTCATATATTGTTTGATCTCATCAAAAGCCTTTTGTTGTATGTCACCCCATACAAATTTTGATCTTTCCCGAGCTTCAATAAAGGGGAAAAGGGTAAAACTCTTTACGATAAATTGGATATGAATCTTCTTACAAAGTTGATTTTGCCTAACAATGATTGCAATTGCAGAGATTAGTTGGCGGCACAACTTTGTCTATTGCTTCCATGCTCTTTTTCCCAACTTCAATTCCTCCTTTATGAACTAAAATCCCAAAACTCGCCAAATTAAAAAACTCCAAAGGCACATTTGTTTGGATTCATCTTCAATCCATGCTTTCTTGTGCACTCCAGTCTTTCTTAAATCGGCTAAATGTCTTTCATGATTTCTAGACTTGACTACTACATCATCGATGTAGATTTCTACAATCTTGCCGATCAACTCGTGAAAAATATAATTCATAGCTCTCGATAAGTTGCACCAACATTCTTTAACCCAAACGTCATGACTATCCATTCGAACAAACCAATATGACCAGGACATCCGAAAGTGTTTTTTCGAAATATCTTCTATTGCCATAAAAATTTGGTTATAGCCAGCATTACCATCCATAAAACTAATGACTTCATAACCTGCTGCCGCATCTACCAGTAAATCGGCAACTGGCATTGGGTAACCATCCATGGGAGTAGCCTTATTAAGATTTCTAAAATCTATGCAAACTCTCATTTTTCCATTTTTCTTATATACCGGTACTATATTTGAAATCCACTCTGCATACTTGCATGGCCGAATAAAGTTTGCTTCTATTAACCTTTCAACCTCCTTCTTCACATCGGCCAATACCTCCTCTTTGTATATCTTCCTTGGAGGTTGTTTATAAGGACGAAACCCAGGTTTAATGGGTAATCGATGCTCAACAATGGAACGATCCAATCCAGGCATTTCCGTGTAATCCCAAGCAAAACAGTCTTTAAACTCTTTCAACAAATCTATCAACTTTGACTTATATTCGGTCTAACTTTGCACTAATATACATCGGCCTTGGCTTAGAACCATCACCAACATTGATTTCCTCCAACTTATCACCGACATAAAACCACGCCCCAACTTTCCTTTGTTGCCATCGACGGATTTCCCATTAAAATTGCTATGAGAGCCGATCGCTTGGATCGGCTGTTGGCTTTCGCTAAAAACATTTACAGGACCTTCTTTCCACACTTTTCCAGAGAAACAATCGACGCCCTCATATTCCCAATAGGTAGATTCCGTGGCAGCAACACTTACCAATCATCAAGATGTACAACTTCAACATCATCTCCAATCCATTGAATGAGAATTTGATGCATAGTTGAAGGAATGCAACAATTAGCATGGATCCAATCTCTACCCAAGAGTAGACTATATGCCCCCTTGCCATCAATGACAAAAAGGTAGTAATCGAGTTTTTTGACCCAATAGTCATTTCGACATGGATAGCACCTCGGGTATCGGAAGGATTGCCAACAAAATCCCTAAGCACCATGTCGGGTTTTCAATAATTCTTCATTAGTCATCCCAAGTTTCTGAAGGTAGTATAAGGCATGATATTGATAGCAGCCCTCCATCGACAAACATCTTAGTTAAAGGCTTGCCATTGACATATCCCTTTAAATAGAGTGGCCTCAAGTGACGATTCTTGATTGGTTTATCAAAAAGCAACTTGCTTGTGTTAATACAAGTCGAGCCATCAAATCCTCGACATTCACTTTCATCAAAATCGAGTACACCTCTTCTTGGAAATCTTGGCTTTCGGAGCTATAAACTCGATGGGAGGAAGAAAGCCATGCAAGCATTAGCCGAAGGACCACATCCATCAGGCTTCTTTTTAGGACGCCAAATTTGCTTTGTTTCGGTAACTTCTTGTTCCAACTCCCTATTCCTCAATCGTTGTACTCTTCTTTTCGGCTTTTCCTTAGGCACGGAGGACACCACCGTCCTTTTGCCATACGTATTTACAAAAAGTCAACTTCTTCATTATGCACTCTATCATGAATCCAACCTGAACTCGCAACTCTTTTCCTTTGCTTTGATTCTCAAAGCCACCTATTTTTAAGCGCCGATCATCTTCGGAATCTTCGTTCCAAGTCTTTCATAGACGGACGGCGGTTGACTTCGAGATTGCCTATACTCGAGTAATTGAGCACTACACTCCGGACAATTATTTCTTGCAGGCAACCTCAAACCTTCATTCCAACAATGCCTAAAGAACGAACAACCCCAATGAGACTGCTCCTGTTCCGTCATGTATTCTTCTTGCTCCCTTTGGTATACTTCTTCCTCATACCTCCGGCATTCTTCCATAAACCATTGTTTCTTACAGTATTCCTTCTCTTGTTCTCTCTGCCACTTGTTTAGCAAAATACGTGATGTAACTCTGGATTTGGAAGTTTGACCTTTCTCGGTTCGGCTATTCTGAAACCGAACTCGATGCTGCAGCTCTCTACTGGTGATTTGCCGATCCGGGTCAACAGCACCACTCTCCTTTGCTCTATCAGAAGTCAACACTTTCACCTTGCCTTTACCTTTGAGATCATTGGCAGATACCACATTCACAGAGAAAGAAATCATATTTTGTGGAAAAGGCTGATCATCAATTTTCATCTTGCCATCAAACCTCAAATGTCCCTCTTGGATAGCTTTCTGGATTCGCATTCTGAACACTCGGCAATCATTAATAGAATGAGAATTAGTGTTATGAAAGCCACAATATTTTTTGTCTTTCACTCCTTCAGGACGTAACATAGGATGTCCTTCTGGTAACTTGATGCGTCCTTCCTTTATCAACAATGCAAAAAGTCTGTCTGCCTTAGTAACATCAAAATCATAGGTTCCCTTTTGTTGTTTCAACCAGCGTTGACTAACTTGAGTGGGTTCCTTGTCCCAATTTAACTCAGCTGCAGCTATCTCATCTTCATCAATATACTCGATTAAACTTTCATCCGTAAAGCCCCGATACACCTCATTAGTGGCATTGTTCTTACGAAAGCGATTATCTCTCCACGAATCCTTGGGCTTGATTACTCATAGCTGCTAAACGCTGTGCAAGTTGACCAAGATCATCAAACTCTAAACCGAACAACTTCTCCCTGATATTCGGCAACATTCCTACTATAGCAATTCCAGGTAGTTGATCATCTGGTAAATTTAGAGAATAACACATATTCTTGGTCTCCCTAAATCTGCGAAGATACTCCAATGGTGTTTCATTTGTTCTCATCCTCAGACTCATGAGATCAACCAATTTCTTCTCATTGGTACCCGTATAGAAATATGAATGAAACTTCGCTCTAGTTCTTGCCCACGTACCAATGGAATGAGCTGGTAGAGACGTGAACCATGTGAAAGCCGGTCCTGTAAGAGACAAAGGAAAATATCGAATCCTCCATGCTTCATCTGAAGCAGCTTCTCCAAGCTGCATTAAGTACCGACTGATGTGCTCTATGGTACTAGTATCATCTTGACCAGAAAACTTGGTCAAATCTGTTGGAGGCTTCACCCTTGGAGGCAATGCCACTCTGTTGTACCATTCGGATAAGGAGATTTGTATGAATAGGATTGATTCTTTGGCTTCAAGCGAACTGATTCTCGCATCATATCAGCCATCCTGCATCAAAACATCAATACACGGATCCCGGTTTCCTTGTACTTGCACTCGAGAAGGCAATCTGAAATACTTCTATACCTGGGTTTGGCACAACATTGATAGCACTTGTAATCGGTAAATTCTTGATATCCATCTCCATACATATTCTTACAGTAATCTATTTGATGCCGGAGAAACTCTATAAGTTTGAAGTGGCACTTCTCCTGTGGTACCAAATGTCATCTGGCCATAAGTGGGATGTGATTGCTTTTCAGGTGAGTCAATCCACCACCTATATTTGAAGGCGGCGCTACTTCCTTTCCAACAGGCTTCTCTTGATGCTTTGGAACATTGAAAAGCATCGGCCCACTAAGTGGTCCAACATTTTCCTCAAGTATTTATCAACCATTGGGCCAAAAGTACTGATCATGATTGCCCGAAAGGTATTCGGAAAAAGTGTGTGATGGTTTGTCATGGTTTCTCCCATAGCTTTATAAACCAGTGGCTGCCATCTTCTCGAGCATCCTCCTCTTGATGTAATCAGGTTTGATGCGGAAGAAGAACCCTTGGCATTGACCTTTTGAAATACTTTATTGCTCTTGTTTTTGGAAAAAGACATCAAGCACTTCCGTTGGTATTGCTCACACGCTTGTAGCACTAAATCCTTGTAATTATCGCGCAATTCGCCATGCTTACATCCAGAACATGATCATTGTTGATCTCAGATGCCATCTTGAACTAGCAGATGGTCCCACCGGGCGTGCCAAAAAGTGTGTTGACACAAAATGTGACGACTAGCATGCCACACACACAACAGAAGTTTAAAAAAGCGTAGCTTCAATCGGATGCCCGGTGCTTCCGTGATCCGGAACGTGCCGGTCGGTTTGACTGAAAAAAACCGACAAGGATAAAACAGTTAAATGTCAAACCGGAACATGTCGGGTGAGACCGCATAGTTCCGTATATACGACCTCGAAGCCACTTACAACGACATACGGCTATAGGAAGTATCGCCAACAAGTTTATAAATCATTCGCTAATCGTAAGATGGACATACGTAAAGATCTGATTGCGAATGCATATGCATGGAAGACATGTTTGAACAAGTGAAATTGATTATGCGTTAATGCATATCCAAGCTCGACAATCCAGCCGAGTTGGGGTCCATGAAGAAGGAACGTGTAGATAAACATGATTAAGCCAATCTAAAACTCAAATGTCGCGCACACGACACCTAGTTAAATCAAAAACTTAAACGTGATTAACATACATGAACCCACAACATGTGACAATCTAGATTAAAATAATTTGGCCATTACGAGCATGTTATCTATTTGCAAAGGTATTATGAAAGTAATGATCATTGAAGCTCGAATAAAACCATAGAAGAGGGCGAACAATATCAATCTAGATTGGGCAAAAGTGTGTTACAAATATATAAAATATTTAAAACATGCAACACAGGATAACTTGATGAATCTATTTAGATTTTGCCGTAATCTAATAGAGCCGATAACTGTCTTGCTTCCACTAAGCATATTGAGCAAACGCTTTTTTTGCATACGGTATCTACTCATAAACAAAGTATAAGCGAAGACTTCTTGATTGTCAAGCAAAGATCCGCCGCACGACGATCATTGAAAACAAACAAGACTACTTGCATCACGTTTAAATCCACCGCATGATACTAAACATGATAACAAGGTTGTCGGAACTTCACGGAGGTCGACGGATCGATGACTCCTCTCGAAGAACTTCGGCGACACGACAAAAAGGACTCGAAAGTTGGCACGGGGCGGTTGTATTGATTTGGTTGTGAACGCCTATTACAATGGTCGAGGGTCAATATTTATACCCTAGACGAAACACGAGTCCTAAAGACTACGATTTACAAAGGAACTCTTTAAATAAACTTGGAAACTACGATTCCTTGCCCCAAACTCTCGTGAGTCCTTTATTATTACAACTTTCATCTTCTCGATCGGCTTTGCTTGCCATCTTACGCTTTCCCGAATGGAGTTACCGCCTTCCAGAATAACCGACCGCACAAGCATTTAGCCGACCGCTTGCGTTATTTGCCGAACACTCTTCTTCCTGCATGTGGGTCCACCTGTCATCTTCCAGAATTGACCAAAATCCAGTGTTAACACCTGCCACAAGTGCTGAAACTTGGTTTGCTCTCTTGTCCTCTCTAACTCTAAATCTCTAAACCGAACACTTAGATCTCACAAGAATTACACAATCTCACAAAGCGATGGTTGGTGGAAGTTCTCACAAGGGCTACTTAGATATTAGGCACTTGTATGATCTTTGTAGCCCTTTGTATTATCTTCAGTTCGGATCATTCTCTTTTAATTAGTGGCAAAGCTTTACAAAAAGAGTTCTTGTCAACACACCTATGCCGGCCAAGATAATATTTGCAGGAGCTAATTTGCAAAATAAACAAGAGACTAAAAAGATATATTATAATAATTGGTTCAGTGCACATAGAGATGATGGCGAGTTTGAAACCTGTTGTGTGTCAAGGGATTAGCCACTACGTGAAAAACAGTTTGTAGCAACGGGCTTTTTTTTTGGAGCGGGGTGGCATTGGAGCAGCCCCTACAGTGGCGTGCTCGGGCTCCAGCACAGCAGCCGCCCCTACAAATGGCACAGTAGGGGCGGCTGGTAATACGAGCCGCCCCTACAAATGTCATGCCCGTGGACTTCGCAACTCAGTGCAGTGCATCTGCCTCCACCCCTCGGTGCATCCCTCGCCCCTCTCCTCTCTTTCTCCAACGCCACCGCCCCATCCATCTCCCGTCGCCTCCCCTCCTCTCTTCCTCCGATGACACCACCGCCCCTTCCTCTTCCACCGCTATGCCCACCATCCCCTCCTCTCTGGTGGCCACCACCCCTCCACCGGTGAGGCCACAACCCCTTCTTTCCCCTCTTAGATCTAGATATAGAAGGGTGGGAGGTGGGGCTTCCACTAATCATGGCGTCCTCCCGGATCCGTTGCTCACGTCGCCGCCGCTCATGTCATGCCCATCGTCGAGCCGGGAGGCACTCCAAAGTCGTCGCCGGGAGCCATGGCGAGGCACAAGGGGTGGTGCAGCTACGATGAGGATTAAAAGAAGGCCCTCCGCACGTCGCCGCTCCATGTGGTTGCGGTTTGAACCCACTCCTCCAACTTGCAGTTAGATCCATGTCCACTTAGGCGGGATCGATGTCCACTCTCACGGCTAGATCCATGGCCGCTCGGGTCTCCCGTTGTCTTTGCTGCGGTGGGGGACTCTGCAAGGTTTTTTACCTTTCTTTCCGGTCGATTTTTTTGTGCTAGCTCGATATATGGTGCATCTGTTTATATTTTCACAGTATATAGGATACCCTGTCCATTGATGCGGGAGAAGGGATCCTATCGAACACTTTGCCAATTCAAAGCACGGTAATTTCTTCTCGCATGTTAGGCTATTCTATTTACATATAATGTAAAATTCATCTGCATTAGTGAAAGCAGTACACTGGTTTTAGATGAAACATACCTAAGATAACTCCATAAGAAGTACTATTTAACATGTATTCCTCTTTCTATTTGATTCTTTTACTATCCACTACTCTTGGATCCTCATTGCAATATTAAGAAGTCCATGTACCGTCTACCCCTTGTGTTGGCTGCTATTTCCAAAAGATAGCTTTTATTCATGAGGCTGCCATAATAATGTGCTCATTTTAAGTGAGGAAAGACATGTTGGTTCTTTTGACATGAATCGCTTAGTACCAAGGAATGCGTTTTTAATCCACCATTTAAAATTCTTAGAGCCCTGTAATCACTAATTGGGAATCTAGAAAAAAAAGAAAGACAATTATTATGGTTATACTTGAAATTTATCACATTAATTAAGTCTCTGTTATCTCTTATAAAACTATGAGAAGAGATGCATGTTGTATACACCATGGATTTTTAGTACAACCACGTATGAAAGATTGTATAGTATACTAATATGAATGAGGGCATGTGAGTTTTAAGTCAACCGGTCGACTAGTGGTTCTGTTATTAGATTTTTTTCATTGACTTTGATGTGTGACCAACAATGACGTGGATGATGATTTGTAAAAAAAATATGGGCATGTAGGTCATAAGTCAACCAGTCAACACTAATTAGAGAGGTCTGTGCACATATTTGAGTCTGAGTTAATTCTTTTTAATGTCCCAGGGTTGTGTTTGTCTTTGTGTCAATGTGGATGGCAATAGCTACATGATTTCTGCTGGTGCTTTGAATGGTTTACTGAATAGTATTTAGAATATCCAAGGTGACACTTTCTTGATTTTCTCTTAAGCTGTAAATTCTCTGTCTTAATTTGACAACACTTTTATGGAGCTTTTGTGATTGATAATTCATTTCTTAATTTGTGTGCCTATGAACCTATCATTACAATCTGGCCTTGTCTTATTAGCATTTAGATTTAGATTTAAAATAGATACAAGGAACATGTAGTCATCAACTAATTATCAAGGAACCTATAGTGAATTTGACTTGCCTAACTATTTCTGTTTTCTGGATACATGCATTAGATTACTGCCATTCACAAGGTATTATGCACCAAGATGTGAAGCCCCACAATGTTATGATAGATCATGAGCTTCGGAAACTCCGGCTGATAGATTGGGGCCTTGCTGAATTTTATCATCCTGGCAAGGAATATAATGTCCGTGTTGCCTCCATGTAGCTGCAGATATGTTACAATGTGAGTGCGCAGCCTGAATATCTAGTTCAGGTAGGTTGCAAATCTTTATTTTTTTCATGATTTCAATCTTGTCAACTACACTTACACTGTATTATGTATTTGTATCCCAAGGATATTTAACTATGGTCTTATGTTCTGTTTGCAGCTGCCCATATGGACATATGGAAAGTACAGTTAAGATGAAAGTACATAAATGGTCCATGATGCTTAGTATTCTCGACTATATCTTGCAAAGGTAACTGCACTCCCAAGGAAATTATATGACATAAACTATCCTTTTTAATGCATTGGTCTGAAAAAAGCATTGCAACATGACACCAGATGGGGAATGACCAAGACACTATTAGTTTTGACCTCAAGCCATCGGATGCTATCAACATTGCTTAGTACTCGGCATATTAGGTAGAGGAAGCCACCACTCTGCCTTATTATTAGCCTTATCTGTGTGTATGGGGCTGCTGGTGGCTTCTTTCCTAACATTTTTCTCTTTTCTAGCATCACATTGAGTTGACATATTGTTTCTCATATCGTTGGATCCATGTTTTCTATTCGTGGGAATCATGTGTCTCGGAGCATTACCACAATGCTATGATATTCCTTATTTCAATTTACAAATTTCTTGTTTTATCAACGGCAAAGTTGTCCTGAAGTGTTACATATTCACTATCTTGATCTCCTTTGTCCTCTGTTTATAGGAGCATGCTAATAAGATACAGTAAGATCTTGAGGAGCTTGTGAAATCTTTGAATGAGCAATGCAGGATATATGGGTTGAGAGCTAAGCCAACTACTTTAGTGGAATTTCCTTTTGGTAATTTAGTCAGATATTTAGTGGAGCTTGTTTTGGTTGTGTTTCTTGTTTAAATGGATACTGTACACTAATTCCCTGTCTATTAGCTATGAGCTAATGTAAGAGACGGTATGGTAGGGGCGGCTGTCCGAGCCGCCTCTACAAAGCCTCACCAGCCGCCCCTAGAAACCATTCCTGTAGTAGCGAGCTGCATAGTTTAAGTGTTTGCTCTTTGCATTGTTGCCGCATTTATTTAATATATCTTACGCATGTAGCAGGATGAGGTTAGTTCGGTTTTTATTTTAGCTAAAGTCTAAACTATTGTCCAGCCTGGTTAGGGTCGGGCCCATGTTTATGTTTGAGTCTCAGTCGTCGGATCCCTGGGCGGCTGCCCATGTACGGTAGATTGAATTATTGTTGTCTTTTCGCTTCTTTGTTGTGATGGCTGATTTTAAATTGCTGAAGGAAATTAAATTGGTACAAAAGCTATCTCTAGCAACACGTCTCATGGAGTACTATGATTGGGAAGATGATATGGAGAACTTCTTCTGGGGTCGTGGACTCGAATCGGTCGTAAAGATATATTATGCAAGAGATATTTGTTTTGATTTGGTAGCTTGACTTGAACAAATATGAACTTTGTTGGACTTGGAGAGATATGAAGGTTGTACGCCAATTTGCTCTTCCACTTGAGTCAAGAAAAAAGGTAGCTGCTACTTGTGGCCCAAAATCTCTAGCCACCAAGCTAGTTGATAGTTCTAAGAAAATGAAGAAAGAGGATACTCAATTGATGCTGAAGGCCGAAGTGCCCGAACTGAAAGTTATACATGGGAGTACTTATTTTTCTTTAGGATCTGGGCTGCATCCTAGTGCTTCCTCTTGTGATACTTAGTCTGAGCTTAAAATTGATGATACGGATGATGCATCCGGTGGCTTATCTATTAGGGCAAACGAAATACATAGTGATGGTACCTTTGCTAGTGTCAAGAGACAACGGTCCAATATATTTCAGTCGGAGTGCAAAATTCAGGACAAGGTATGCAAATCGATCAATGATGGTGGGAGTTTTACTAATGTTATTAGTTCAGATTTGGTGAAAGCATTGTCTTTGTCTACGCGGAGGCTTCCAACGCCGCGTTATATGCAATGGATGGATCAAAGTGGCACACTCATAAATTACTCAGTTAAATTCTTCATTAGAAATTATGTTGATATAGTGGACTGTGATATTGCGCCGGTGAGTGCATATCATTTATTGTTGGGTCGGCCATGGCAGTTTGATCTTGATGCTACTCATAGTGGTCATTACAATTATTATTTGTTTATGTATGAGGGAGTTCGTCATGTGCTCAAACCAATGCTTGAGAGTGCTATTATGGCTGAGATATTTGCTACTATTAAAGTGAAAAAGAAGGCTGCTGCAATTCCCCCACAGCCGAGGGTGGCTTTGATTCAAGAGGGCGAGAATAATGTGAATATAGGTGCTCGAATTATTGCTTCTAAGCATTCATGCAATGACCCTAAAATGGCATCTAGTATTCTTGAAGATGATCAAAATATGCTTTCTCCTGGTTCTAAAATTATTTGCAAGGATCCTAGAAGTGAACCTGATAATTGTAAAATCCCTCGTAAGGGAGAAGAATAAGTTTTGGTGATTAATTCTCTCGATAATTCTTCTGAGAGAAGTCACTATAATGAGGCAGAAATTACGGCCACGGTTGCAAATACATCATCTATGCAATTTGGCCTTGTACCTGAATTTGTTAAGCACAGAGATAACAAGAGTTATGAAAATATAATAATTGCACAGATGGAGAGGTCAGCCGAGGACGGCTTTGTTTCAAGAAAGGGAGAATGATGAGCTCATGGCTTCTCAAGTTAAGCTAGCTAGTAGTCTTGAATACAGGCATAAGGATCTAAATACTTCAGGAAGTATTGTTCTGAGAAATAATTATCTTCATATGGATCATTCGCTTTTAATGAGTGGTAAAGCTTTACAAAAAGAGTTCTTGTCAACACAACTATGCCGGCCAAGATAATATTTGCAGGACCTAATTTGCAAAAGAAACAAGAGATGAAGAAGCTAAAAAGATATATTCTAATTGGTTCGGTGCACATAGAGATGCCAGGTTGAAGCCTGTTGTGTGCCCAAGGGATTAGCTGCATAGTTTAAGTATTTGCTCGTTCCATTGTTGCCACATTTATATTGACGGACTCGGTGATGGCCGTTTAAAAAAAAAAAATTTAGGAGGGCTGAAAAAAATAGAGGGTTTTTTTTTCTTCTTTTAATCTTAGCCCCTCCTACCTAATACATGTATGCATAAAATTTTAAGGAAATACTTAGGGAGGCTCCACGTGCTCAGGATCGATAGGGGGGGGGGCTGAAGCCCCCCAGCCCCACCGCTGGCTCCGTCACTGGACGGACTTCCTAGCGTTCGGACGTTTGATACAGGGCACTAGCGTCGCACGGTACCCGCTCAGCGAGCGAGCGAGCACCCCAGTGCGTCGGGCTTGCGAGCGGGCACCCCAGCAGTGGGCCCGCGCCACCGGCCGCTTCCCACATACATCCCATGTGCAACCCCGATCTACTTTTGAAACATCCAGATTTAACAGTTGCAACATACAAAAGAAGACAGATGAAACACTTGAAACATACGTCTGAAACACTCGCAAAAACTCGTGAAAACACTTGAAAACCATTCCAAACATATGCAACATCCAGATAAAACATTTGCAATAGACGTATGAAACACCTGAAACACTTGAAAAATACACTTGCAACATGCATGTATTGCAACATCCAGATCTACTTTTACAACATCTAGATGAAAATACTTGCAACATATGTCTGATACAGATGAAACATTTGGAACAAACACTTAAAACATACGTGTATAGCCAATGCAACATGTGCAACATCACTATCTACTTTTGCAACATCCCGACCTATTTTTGCAACACCGATACGAAACACTCGTAACATACCTCCGGAGCATGTGAAATACCTGAAACATATTTTTGCAACATGCGCTTTCAGTGCAACATCTCCTTGATGCTTGGGAATGGAGGCTCGTCGGTGTGTGGAGTTCACCGGTGCAGAGCTCACCAGTGGCGTGGAGCTCGCCGCTTCGGTGGAGAAGGCTGCGGCGGGTCGCTCCGGTGAAGAAGGCAGACCGCACACTGGAGAAGGTCGCGGTGGACAGGAGACGGGTGGAGAGAGAGAAAGGCGGGTGGCCGCAACGGGCAGGAGGCGCCATGGAGAGGGAGGAAGACGGGCAGCTGCGCTAGGGCGCAGTGGAGATGCCGGGCGGCGGCCGGTGGCCAGACGCCGTGAGAACGCCGAGGTGGCGTGGCGGGGCGCGGCCGCGGTGCTGCGGTGGACAGGCTTCTGGAGAGGACAAGTGGACGAGAGGATACGATGTGGGCTGGTGTCACGGCCCGTGAACAGCAGCGTCCAGACGATCGGACGCTTGGGTGTAAACATTTCCATTATATATATTTAATATATCTCACGCATATAGCAGGATGACAAGGTTAGTCCGGTTTTTATCTTAGCTAAAGTCTAAACTATTGTCCAGCCTGGTTAGGGTCGGGCCCATGTTTGTGTTTGAGGCTAAGTCGTGAGAGGCCTGTGTGCCATACCTGAGCGGCTGCCCATGTATGGTACATTGAATTTTTTAAGTTACCATATATATGTCCATGCGTTGCACTGGATATAATTTTCTAATTTTTGGGGACAGGTTTAATGCGAGCGCGCGACCCTAGGCATCCAATCACTTCTGCATGCAAACCACCGCATGCGCCCCGACAGCCCAACAGCTGCTTGCCTGCACTCCAACGTTCCAAATCGTTGCATGCGCGACGACAGCCCCTAACAGCCTGGCACATTCTCCCACGCGACAAAAAAAAAGGCGAAACATGTCCGTTTTCAATTCCGTTTGCACTGGAATGTTCTACGTGACGAGTCGAACAAAATTAGACCTCACTTGTCTATGTTTCAAAGAATTTTATTTTAGTTGCAATTTATGTGTAAAATATGTTAGAAGATTTATAAAAGGAGTTGCTACCATATAATACTACACTTGCTACTCCAAAAATATACTCAAGCTTTTACATGGTATGCACATCGATTGTTACCATGAGAATATGATAAATTTGTTATATAGTACTTACATAAATGTACTAAAATAAGACAATTAGGGGACTAAAATAAGACTAGGTGCAATCTGGAGAGGCAAATTATTAAAATAAACATTGCATAAGCCGTCAATTAGGGGCAAGTTATTATACAACACATTACAAAAAAAATCAGGAAGCATGACTTGCTGCCAAATGGAGGCATTTATTAAAAAATGAGGGTAGCGACATAAAACAAGACAAGCTGTAACATGAGGGCAAATTATTAAATAAAGCATTGCATAACCTGCCAACTAGAGGGGCAAGTTATTATAAAACCCACTATATGAGGTGAGAAACATGACTAGCTGACAATTGGAGGAACATTTATTTAAAAGACAAGAGTAGTGACCCAAAAATAAGACAAGCTACACTCCAAAAGTCAAAATTTAAAAAAAATTACAACTATTATATAGGATTTAATAATGCATTCGAACCAAAAAAGGTCATTGAAAACTGAAAAAAAACATTAAAAAACTTGACTAGAAACATAAACTAAAACAACTTTTAAATTTATTATAAAACTAATATGTAAAATTTAGGAATGCATTTGAACATAAAGAGAAACTAAAAACTAAAACTAAAAAACATTAAAAAAAACAAACTGAAAACTAAAACTAAAAAGACAAAAAAAGACTAAAAAAAGCATTGAAAAAAACTCATTTAACTGAAACTAAAAGACACAATGGAAAAATAAAGAAATAAAACTTAAACTAAAATTGGGAACCTGAAAATTGAATTAAAATTGAAAATTTAAAAAGACAAAATGAAAAAAAGAAACTAAAAGTAAAGTAGACAGAATAAAAAAACATAAAACTGAAACTAAAATTGACAACCTGAAAATTGAACTAAAATTGGCAAAAAAGAAACTGAAAACTAAAAAAGACAAAATGAAAAAAAATGAAAAAGAAACTAAAAACTAAAGTTTAAAGTTATGTGCTTGTGTCAAGTGTAATTTCGAGTATACGGTAAGTTATTTTTTAGCAAGTGGCAACTTATTTTGATTATCATAACCTATAAAATACGCAAGTAGCTACTATATATACAACATAAGTTGCCACTATATAAAATATATTTCAAAATATAGGCATCATGGGTCTAGTTTTATAGATCTTATCAAAAGAAATATAGGGCATGTTTGGTTCCTGCAGTGCCTCATAAAATTCCTGTCACATCGAATGTTTGGACATATGCATGGAGTATTAAATATAGACTAATTACGAAACTAATTGCACAACTTGCGACTAATTTGCGAGACGAATCTTTTAAGTCTAATTAGTCCATGTTTTGACAACATGGTGCTACAGTAACATGTGCTAATGACAGATTAATTAGGCTTAAAAAATCGTCTCGCAAATTAGCCTCCATCTATGTAATTGGTTTTGTAATTAATCTATATTTAATGCTCCTTATTAGTATCTAAATATTCGATGTGACATGAATTTTAGGAGCGACTAAAGAACCAAACACCCCATAATGGTGCAAATAAAACTAACAATGGACTAAGTATAAGAAAGTTAATGTATTTTTAAAAGAAAGAAAGCAAAATAAAATTGTATGGAGCAGGCTACCTCCATCTCTCGTGAGCTGCTGCAGCGAAACACTGTCTCATGGTCTAGGCTCACATGCAGACATGCAGTAGGCGGACCAGGTCACGTAGCGCGTGTCATGCAAACGGTCACATGCACTAGGCGGGCCAGGCCGCATGAGCGTCGGCGGCAGGCGAGGCCGGGTGAGCGGTCGCGCGCTCGCGCATAAGCGCGACGGGTCGTCAACGAATTTTTTGAATTGAACCTTAGGGCGCCTGCATACAGAGTAGCCTGGCCCGTGAGGTGCAGGGAACACGTGATTGGTTAGCTGTATGCTGGTTTGAGCCTGGTCCGACTGATGCAAAAGTACTGCTCCGGCCTGGCTGCGCAGAAACGGAATTCAACCTCGTTCCCGGCGAGCCTGGCTCGCGCGGCGCAAGCGCGCACGTCCAACTCCTGAGTTCCTTTACGTTTTCAACTGAAAAGCTGCTGCATTCAGGCATCCAAACAATAGCACTGTCTGGCCTGTCCCCACGTCAATTCAACCTACCAAACAACTAGCTCTTGTACCGTCTCCGCCTGGTTCCTGCGGGCCTGGTTGGCAAGTGCGAGCTTAGCTGAGCTCCACCGGCAACCAATCACGCCCTTAGGGATCAGGCGCCGATGCCCGGCTTCTTATCAGACATGGACACGTAGATTCGGTCTTCGTATCGGAATCGGATAGGATGTGGACGTGTGAGCGTTGAGTGGACTTTGATCCGGGTCGAACACGGACGCGTGAGTAGGAATCAAAATTTGGTATGACAGTGTAGATAATGACTTTAAAGTCTTTTTAGGTGTAGAAAAATTCCCTCGTCGAACCGTTGCTCGAGAAACCCGATGGTGTTTTTAGATCCTTGTGGATTGTGTGGAGTGTGTGATCGCGCTGCTCTTGAACTTATCAACCTATCTTATCTACAATGTTTTTCTCTCACAACAAATCAGCTTCAGCCGGTTTATCATCCGCAAAAACCATCAGTTGGAAGCTGATCCCTCTCTATCAATAATATTGCAACTGCTTTTGTTTGATTGGCCTGAGAATTTATTTAATCTGCTTTTGTTTCTTGCTGAAAATTGTTCATTGTGCGGACTATTACAAGCTGCTGTGATTGGTCAGTCCTAGTACTGTACTCTGAATATTGCCAACGGAATACACATCTACGCGGCTCTGAATATTTTTGTCAGAAGTGTTACCTGATAATCTCTATCGCCTAAGTGCTAGTTTCAGCTTTATTCTTTGCTACATATTTTTGTTGGATAGATGATTTCAAATGAAAAAGTTGTCAACTACAAAGTTACATAACTTTTCGAGATTTATAACTTTTGTTTTCATCTGTTCTCCATCTAAAATCCTTAACTATCACTATACACTCACTTATAACTATAGAACATATGGATTCCTTGGGTATGAACTTCTAAAATCTTGCAAATCAAATAGAGAGACATCATAACAACTTCAAACAAAAAAGTTGTAAACTATAAAGTTGCATAACTTTTTGAGATCTACAACTTTTACTGTGGTCGCTTCTCCATCCAGGATCCTTAACTATCACTACACACTCACTTGTGACTATACAGCATATGAACATTGCTTCCATGAAATACTAGCATGAAGAAAACATGATGAGTAAATTAATTAAATAATATATTAATAAATTTGCACAAAGACAAAACTATGATGATTCATTTGTCCATGAGTAGCCTATTATTTAATCTCCTATTTCTTGGAACGAAAGTACTTTCCATGGTTGTGCCATTGACCCTGGCACACCCCATACAAGCGCTTGGTATCTTCTGACCTTCTTGTTTTCATCTGCAGCTTTAAACACGACAAAGTAGTTGTTCCCATTACCCGCTGGTTGCATGCTCACTGATATCACATCGACGAGCGTAAACTCTTTATTGTAAACTAGTCTATGCATAAGCACTATAAATCTCCCAATTTGCCAGTACAAGGTATCATGGGGGTTACTAACTTGTTTCCATTCTTGAGGACCATTAGGAGGAATAGGTTGTGGAGGAGCCCGATATGACATAGGCGTAGGGGGTGTAGATGATGGCGGCGGTGGCGGTGATTGGCCATTCCCCTTGTGGATTTGTAGGAGCAGGAGGAGGACTCATCGATGGTGGTGGGGTTTGGATGTTAGCTTGATATGGTGGAGGCACAGATGGTCGATTAGACAATGGTAGAGGGGTGGTGGGTTATTAACATGATAGGTTGGAGGACTAGCAAGAGGAACATATGGTGCTAGAGGTGGAGAGCTATTAACCTGATTGGTTGGAGGTGTGGCTAAGGTACTAGAAGCCGGTGGAGGTGGTAGATTGTTTATTTGGTATGTTGGAGATATGGTAGGAGTAGAATAAGATGATAGAGGTGGTGGTATTCTAGCTTGATAGGTTGGAGGTGTGGATGAGGGACCAAAAGTTGAGGGAGATGGAGGATTGTTTACTTGAATAGTTGGAGGTGTGGCAGGAGGAGTATAAGTTGAGGGAGACAGTGGATTGTTCGATTGATACGACGGGGGCATGACTGTCGGACTAGAATTGGACAAAGGTGGTGGAGTATTAACTTGATAAGTTGGAGGTGTGTCATGAGTAATATCAGGTGGTGAAAGAGGAGGGTTGTTAGTTTGATAGGTTGGTGGTGTAGCTAAGGGACTAGAAGACAATGGAGGTGGTGTTTGATAGTTTTGTGGTGTATAATAAGGAGAATTAGAAAGTGTTGTGGGCGGTGAGATATCAACTTGATTAGGTGGAGGTGTGGGTAAGGGACTTGATGTTGGTGGTGGCGGTGATGGTTTTGCCGGATAGATAGATGGTGTGGCTGGGGCACTAGATGGTTGTGAAGGCAGTGGGTTGTTGGTTTGATAGTTTGGAGGTGTGGAAGGTGGAGTAGAAGGTGGTGGGCTATTAACTTGATATGCTGGAGAAATGGGAGGAGGGCTAGAGTATGACAAAGGTGGTAGGTTGTTTTCTTGATAAGGTGGAGGCATAACAAGGGGACTAGATGGTGGTGGAGGTAAAGGGTTGTTAGCTTGATAGGGTGGAGTCATGGCGACCAGAGGTGGTGGGTTATTTGCTTGATATGCTGGAGTCTTATTAGTTTGATTTGTCGGAGGTGCAGTAGGAGGGCTCGGTGGTGGTGTATTTGGCAGACCTGCTTGGAAATTTGGTGCAATGGCTGGTGAACTAGAAGCAGATGGAGGTGTCGGTGAGTTTTCTTGATACACTGGTGTTGTTGATGTTGGAGATGGTTGCCATGGTGAAGGTGTGGCAGGGGGACTAGAAGATGACATAGGTGGTGGACTATTGCTTTGGTATGTTGGGGGGCTGAAAGTTGATAGAGGTGGTGGGTTATTTTCTTGGTAGGTTGGTGCTGGTGGCGGGGTTCCATCTTGATAGGTCGGTGGGATCGAGGGTGTGCTAGAAGGTGTTGTTGGTGATGAACTATTACTTTGAGGCGGACTAAAAGTTGATGGAGGCAGTGAATTATCATCTTGATAGTTTGGAGGCATGGTTGGTGCACTATAAGATGATGATGAAGGTGGTGGACTCTCTACTTGATAGGATGGAGGTGTGGTAGTAGGAGGAGTTAATGGCGGTGGAGGTGCTTGGATATATATTGGAGCTATAGTTGGGGGAGTAGACAATGGTGATGGTGGTGGCTGTTGCTCATAGGCAGGTGCTGTGGGTGCAGGGCTTGCCGGTATTGATGGCGATGATTGACTGATTGGTTGATAGCTCTGAGCCATGGTTGGGGAGGGAGGTGGTGATGACTGGCTATTACCTTGGTCGGAGGGAGTCCCAGGCTGTGATGGTGATTCTTGTTCATTACCACATGCAGTATTCTTTGGTGGCCTGTGTCCATCACCATGGGGGTCCGGACCTCGCCCTGGTTTTGGGCAATGTGGGTTGTTCACTGGACCAACGCCACTGTTTGACTTCTGCCCGCCATCACCATTGGAGTGTGGGTCGTGCTGCCCCCAGCCTTGGGGCTTATTACCATCGGCTCGAGGTATGTGAGCAGTGAGGGCAAGGATGAGAAGTGGCAAGAGTACTACGGCTGGTCTCATGGCATGAGAATGCCAGCGTAGGCTGCAACAAGAGAGGTTGTTGCGCGCTCAATATGGCTTGTGTTGCATGGGCAGCTAGTGATGGTGGCCTCTGTTTATAATGGTGGCACTCGAGGTTGATCTCCACCGAGCACACATGTTAGTGGCCAGTGTTTCCCTCGATCTAAGCTGCACTGCTGCAGAAGCTTCAGGATCATCGGCCTAGTTTTCATTAATTAGTTAGTGTCAGCTGCTGAGCTTAAAGATGATGACAAGATGAAATTACTTAAATGATCAGAGGAGATTCTTGACCACTATATTTCTGTGCTATTTCCGTTGACATTAGGCAGCATGCACGGCTCTCCGCGAGCTCAGAATCTTACAGACCTGAATGATCGTGCCAGTTAATTGACAACTCCTGCACACAAGTTGACCTGGAAATTAAACCTCGGAAGATCTATACATGGATTCTAATTAAATGTAGCAGAAAATGACACGTATTCAGATGAGTTGGTGCTGCCCTAGATCTGGGTTGAGTTGAAATAGTAAACGAGTACATAGATGGTCCAAATTAAATTCTGAAGTACAGATATCTGAATACATATATATAGTTTCTGAACCTTGTGAGATCAAGCTGTGTCTATTTGCTGAATGGATCAGCACAGCGATCTAGGAACCACCCCCATATGCCATGTGATGTACTGGAGCTTCACGTCATTTTCCAGGTAAAATAAAATCTTACTGCAGATCTCAATTACCTGATGCCTTGGCGTTTGTCAACTATAAGTTACAGCTAGCTGCTAGCTAGCTTAACTTGAGAAGCCATGAGCTCATCACCTGGTTTTCATGAGTTTGTAGATAGAGAGAAACTTATCCTTTTCAATCTAAACTTTAATCTTGAAATCGTAGAAGTAATGCAAAGCTTCTTTGTTGTAGGTTTACAAAGAACCGACACACAATTTGTCACACCACAAGTAGATGGAGGCAAAATGCAAAGTAATGCAAATAAGTTGAAATACAAGAGAACTACAGTGCAGACATGATGATTTGGTTTATCAAAGTTCAATAGCATCCATGATGTGCCTATGACTCCATTGATGAGTCTTTGAGCAACCCAGGGTCATGCTCAAGCTGAGTCTCTTTTAACCACTTCCCTCAATACACTAGCTTGGTCTTTTTCCATATTTAGGCAAAATCGCAACCCTCAAAAATTTGCCTACAACCTTTCACGTGCTCGGGAGCTAGCCATTTAGCGAGCTTCATGTCCAAGAGTAACAATGCTTCATGAGTTTCTTGACCTGCCACAAGTGCTGAAACTTGGTTTGCTCTCTTGTCCTCTCTAACTCTAAATCTCTAAACCGAACACTTAGATCTCACAAGAATTACACAATCTCACAAAGCGATGGTTGGTGGAAGTTCTCACAAGGGCTACTTAGATATTAGGCACTTGTATGATCTTTGTAGCCCTTTGTATTATCTTCAGTTCGGATCATTCTCTTTTAATTAGTGGCAAAGCTTTACAAAAAGAGTTCTTGTCAACACACCTATGCCGGCCAAGATAATATTTGCAGGAGCTAATTTGCAAAATAAACAAGAGACTAAAAAGATATATTATAATAATTGGTTCAGTGCACATAGAGATGATGGCAGGTTGAAACCTGTTGTGTGCCGAAGGGATTAGCCACTACGTGAAAAACAGTTTGTAGCAACGGGGCTTTTTTTTAGGAGCGGCTGGCATTGGAGCAGCCCCTACAGTGGCGTGCTCGGGCTCCAGCACAGCAGCCGCCCCTACAAATGGCACAGTAGGGGCGGCTGGTAATACGAGCCGCCCCTACAAATGTCATGCCCGTGGACTTCGCAACTCAGGTCTGCATCTGCCTCCACCCCCTCGGTCTGTCCCTCGCCCCCTCTCCTCTCTTTCTCCAACGCCACCGCCCCATCCATCTCCCGTCGCCTCCCCCTCCTCTCTTCCTCCGATGACACCACCGCCCCTTCCTCTTCCACCGTTGCGGCCACCATCCCCTCCTCTACAGGCGTGGCCACCACCCCTCCACCGGTGAGGCCACAACCCCCTTCTTTCCCCTCTTAGATCTAGATATAGAAGGGTGGGGAGGTGGGGCTTCCACTGCGTCATGGCGTCCTCCCCGGATCCGTTGCTCACGTCGCCGCCGCTCATGTCATGCCCATCGTCGAGCCGGGAGGCACTCCAAAGTCGTCGCCGGGAGCCATGGCGAGGGCACAAGGGGTGGTGCAGGCTACGATGAGGATTAAAAGAAGGCCCTCCGCACGTCGCTGCTCCATGTGGTTGCGGTTTGAACCCACTCCTCCAACTTGCAGTTAGATCCATGTCCACTTAGGCGGGATCGATGTCCACTCTACGGCTAGATCCATGGCCGCTCAGGTCTCCTGTTGCTGCTGCGGTGGGGGACTCTGCAAGGTTTTTTTACCTTTCTGTTCCCGGTCGATTTTTGTGCTAGCTCTGATATATGGTGCATCTGTTTATATTTTCCTGTATATAGGATACCCTGTCCATTGATGCAGGAGAAGGGATCCTATCAGGCACTGCCAATTCAAAGCACAGGTAATTTCTTCTGCATGTTAGGCTATTCTATTTACATATAATGTAAAATTCATCTGCATTAGTGAAAGCAGTACACTGGTTTTAGATGAAACATACCTAAGATAACTCCATAAGAAGTACTATTTAACATGTATTCCTCTTTCTATTTGATTCTTTTACTATCCACTACTCTTGGATCCTCATTGCAATATTAAGAAGTCCATGTACCGTCTACCCCTTGCGTTGGCTGCTATTTCCAAAAGATAGCTTTTATTCATGAGGCTGCCATAATAATGTGCTCATTTTCGTGAGGAAAGACATGTTGGTTCTTTTGACATGAATCAGTTAGTACCAAGGAATGCGTTTTTAATCCACCATTTAAAATTCTTAGAGCCCTGTAATCACTAATTGGGAATCTAGAAAAAAAAGAAAGACAATTATTATGGTTATACTTGAAATTTATCACATTAATTAAGTCTCTGTTATCTCTTATAAAACTATGAGAAGAGATGCATGTTGTATACACCATGGATTTTTAGTACAACCACGTATGAAAGATTGTATAGTATACTAATATGAATGAGGGCATGTGAGTTTTAAGTCAACCGGTCGACTAGTGGTTCTGTTATTAGATTTTTTTCATTGACTTTGATGTGTGACCAACAATGACGTGGATGATGATTTGTAAAAAAAATATGGGCATGTAGGTCATAAGTCAACCAGTCAACACTAATTAGAGAGGTCTGTGCACATATTTGAGTCTGAGTTAATTCTTTTTAATGTCCCAGGGTTGTGTTTGTCTTTGTGTCAATGTGGATGGCAATAGCTACATGATTTCTGCTGGTGCTTTGAATGGTTTACTGAATAGTATTTAGAATATCCAAGGTGACACTTTCTTGATTTTCTCTTAAGCTGTAAATTCTCTGTCTTAATTTGACAACACTTTTATGGAGCTTTTGTGATTGATAATTCATTTCTTAATTTGTGTGCCTATGAACCTATCATTACAATCTGGCCTTGTCTTATTAGCATTTAGATTTAGATTTAAAATAGATACAAGGAACATGTAGTCATCAACTAATTATCAAGGAACCTATAGTGAATTTGACTTGCCTAACTATTTCTGTTTTCTGGATACATGCATTAGATTACTGCCATTCACAAGGTATTATGCACCAAGATGTGAAGCCCCACAATGTTATGATAGATCATGAGCTTCGGAAACTCCGGCTGATAGATTGGGGCCTTGCTGAATTTTATCATCCTGGCAAGGAATATAATGTCCGTGTTGCCTCCATGTAGTCAGCAGATATGTTACAATGTGAGTCAAGTGACTTAATATCTAGTTCGTAGGTTGCAAATCTTTATTTTTTCATGATTTCAATCTTGTCAACTACACTTACACAGTATTATGTATTTGTATCCCAAGGATATTTAACTATGGTCTTATGTTCTGCTTTGCAGTGCCCCCATATGGACATATGGAAAGTACAGTTAAGATGAAAGTACATAAATGGTCCATGATGCTTAGTATTCTCGACTATATCTTGCAAAGGTAACTGCACTCCCAAGGAAATTATATGACATAAACTATCCTTTTTAATGCATTGGTCTGAAAAAAGCATTGCAACATGACACCAGATGGGGAATGACCAAGACACTATTAGTTTTGACCTCAAGCCATCGGATGCTATCAACATTGCTTAGTACTCGGCATATTAGGTAGAGGAAGCCACCACTCTGCCTTATTATTAGCCTTATCTGTGTGTATGGGGCTGCTGGTGGCTTCTTTCCTAACATTTTTCTCTTTTCTAGCATCACATTGAGTTGACATATTGTTTCTCATATCGTTGGATCCATGTTTTCTATTCGTGGGAATCATGTGTCTCGGAGCATTACCACAATGCTATGATATTCCTTATTTCAATTTACAAATTTCTTGTTTTATCAACGGCAAAGTTGTCCTGAAGTGTTACATATTCACTATCTTGATCTCCTTTGTCCTCTGTTTATAGGAGCATGCTAATAAGATACAGTAAGATCTTGAGGAGCTTGTGAAATCTTTGAATGAGCAATGCAGGATATATGGGTTGAGAGCTAAGCCAACTACTTTAGTGGAATTTCCTTTTGGTAATTTAGTCAGATATTTAGTGGAGCTTGTTTTGGTTGTGTTTCTTGTTTAAATGGATACTGTACACTAATTCCCTGTCTATTAGCTATGAGCTAATGTAAGAGACGGTATGGTAGGGGCGGCTGTCCGAGCCGCCTCTACAAAGCCTCACCAAATTACCCCTAGAAACCATTCCTGTAGTAGCGAGCTGCATAGTTTAAGTGTTTGCTCTTTGCATTGTTGCCGCATTTATTTAATATATCTTACGCATGTAGCAGGATGAGGTTAGTTCGGTTTTTATTTTAGCTAAAGTCTAAACTATTGTCCAGCCTGGTTAGGGTCGGGCCCATGTTTATGTTTGAGTCTCAGTCGTCGGATCCCTGGGCGGCTGCCCATGTACGGTAGATTGAATTATTGTTGTCTTTTCGCTTCTTTGTTGTGATGGCTGATTTTAAATTGCTGAAGGAAATTAAATTGGTACAAAAGCTATCTCTAGCAACACGTCTCATGGAGTACTATGATTGGGAAGATGATATGGAGAACTTCTTCTGGGGTCGTGGACTCGAATCGGTCGTAAAGATATATTATGCAAGAGATATTTGTTTTGATTTGGTAGCTTGACTTGAACAAATATGAACTTTGTTGGACTTGGAGAGATATGAAGGTTGTACGCCAATTTGCTCTTCCACTTGAGTCAAGAAAAAAGGTAGCTGCTACTTGTGGCCCAAAATCTCTAGCCACCAAGCTAGTTGATAGTTCTAAGAAAATGAAGAAAGAGGATACTCAATTGATGCTGAAGGCCGAAGTGCCCGAACTGAAAGTTATACATGGGAGTACTTATTTTTCTTTAGGATCTGGGCTGCATCCTAGTGCTTCCTCTTGTGATACTTAGTCTGAGCTTAAAATTGATGATACGGATGATGCATCCGGTGGCTTATCTATTAGGGCAAACGAAATACATAGTGATGGTACCTTTGCTAGTGTCAAGAGACAACGGTCCAATATATTTCAGTCGGAGTGCAAAATTCAGGACAAGGTATGCAAATCGATCAATGATGGTGGGAGTTTTACTAATGTTATTAGTTCAGATTTGGTGAAAGCATTGTCTTTGTCTACGCGGAGGCTTCCAACGCCGCGTTATATGCAATGGATGGATCAAAGTGGCACACTCATAAATTACTCAGTTAAATTCTTCATTAGAAATTATGTTGATATAGTGGACTGTGATATTGCGCCGGTGAGTGCATATCATTTATTGTTGGGTCGGCCATGGCAGTTTGATCTTGATGCTACTCATAGTGGTCATTACAATTATTATTTGTTTATGTATGAGGGAGTTCGTCATGTGCTCAAACCAATGCTTGAGAGTGCTATTATGGCTGAGATATTTGCTACTATTAAAGTGAAAAAGAAGGCTGCTGCAATTCCCCCCACAGCCGAGGGTGGCTTTGATTCAAGAGGGCGAGAATAATGTGAATATAGGTGCTCGAATTATTGCTTCTAAGCATTCATGCAATGACCCTAAAATGGCATCTAGTATTCTTGAAGATGATCAAAATATGCTTTCTCCTGGTTCTAAAATTATTTGCAAGGATCCTAGAAGTGAACCTGATAATTGTAAAATCCCTCGTAAGGGAGAAGAATAAGTTTTGGTGATTAATTCTCTCGATAATTCTTCTGAGAGAAGTCACTATAATGAGGCAGAAATTACGGCCACGGTTGCAAATACATCATCTATGCAATTTGGCCTTGTACCTGAATTTGTTAAGCACAGAGATAACAAGAGTTATGAAAATATAATAATTGCACAGATGGAGAGGTCAGCCGAGGACGGCTTTGTTTCAAGAAAGGGAGAATGATGAGCTCATGGCTTCTCAAGTTAAGCTAGCTAGTAGTCTTGAATACAGGCATAAGGATCTAAATACTTCAGGAAGTATTGTTCTGAGAAATAATTATCTTCATATGGATCATTCGCTTTTAATGAGTGGTAAAGCTTTACAAAAAGAGTTCTTGTCAACACAACTATGCCGGCCAAGATAATATTTGCAGGACCTAATTTGCAAAAGAAACAAGAGATGAAGAAGCTAAAAAGATATATTCTAATTGGTTCGGTGCACATAGAGATGCCAGGTTGAAGCCTGTTGTGTGCCCAAGGGATTAGCTGCATAGTTTAAGTATTTGCTCGTTCCATTGTTGCCACATTTATATTGACGGACTCAGTGACGAAGCCAGAAAAAAAATTAGGAGGGGCTGAAAAAAATAGAGGGTTTTTTTTTCTTCTTTTAATCTTAGCCCCTCCTACCTAATACATGTATGTATAAAATTTTAAGGAAATACTTAGGGAGGCTCCACGTGCTCAGGATCGATAGGGGGGGGGCTGAAGCCCCCCAGCCCCACCGCTGGCTCCGTCACTGGACGGACTTCCTAGCGTTCGGACGTTTGATACAGGGCACTAGCGTCGCACGGTACCCGCTCAGCGAGCGAGCGAGCACCCCAGTGCGTCGGGCTTGCGAGCGGGCACCCCAGCAGTGGGCCCGCGCCACCGGCCGCTTCCCACATACATCCCATGTGCAACCCCGATCTACTTTTGAAACATCCAGATTTAACAGTTGCAACATACAAAAGAAGACAGATGAAACACTTGAAACATACGTCTGAAACACTCGCAAAAACTCGTGAAAACACTTGAAAACCATTCCAAACATATGCAACATCCAGATAAAACATTTGCAATAGACGTATGAAACACCTGAAACACTTGAAAAATACACTTGCAACATGCATGTATTGCAACATCCAGATCTACTTTTACAACATCTAGATGAAAATACTTGCAACATATGTCTGATACAGATGAAACATTTGGAACAAACACTTAAAACATACGTGTATAGCCAATGCAACATGTGCAACATCACTATCTACTTTTGCAACATCCCGACCTATTTTTGCAACACCGATACGAAACACTCGTAACATACCTCCGGAGCATGTGAAATACCTGAAACATATTTTTGCAACATGCGCTTTCAGTGCAACATCTCCTTGATGCTTGGGAATGGAGGCTCGTCGGTGTGTGGAGTTCACCGTCTGAGCTCTCACCAGTGGCGTGGAGCTCGCCGCTTCGGTGGAGAAGGCTGCGGCGGGTCGCTCCGGTGAAGAAGGCAGACCGCACACTGGAGAAGGTCGCGGTGGACAGGAGACGGGTGGAGAGAGAGAAAGGCGGGTGGCCGCAACGGGGCGAGGCGCCATGGAGAGGGAGGAAGACGGGCAGGCAGCGCTTAGGGCGCGATGGAGATGCCGGGCGGCGGCCGGTGGCCGACGCCGTGAGAACGCCGAGGTGGCGTGGCGGGCGCGCCGCGTGTGCTGCGTGGACAGGCTTCCGGAGAGGACAAGTGGACGAGAGGATACGATGTGGGCTGGTGTCACGGCCAGTGAACAGCAGCGTCCCAGACGATCGGACGCTTGGGTGTAAACATTTCCATTATATATATTTAATATATCTCACGCATATAGCAGGATGACAAGGTTAGTCCGGTTTTTATCTTAGCTAAAGTCTAAACTATTGTCCAGCCTGGTTAGGGTCGGGCCCATGTTTGTGTTTGAGGCTAAGTCGTGAGAGGCCTGTGTGCCATACCTGAGCGGCTGCCCATGTATGGTACATTGAATTTTTTAAGTTACCATATATATGTCCATGCGTTGCACTGGATATAATTTTCTAATTTTTGGGGACAGGTTTAATGCGAGCGCGCGACCCTAGGCATCCAATCACTTGCATGCAAACCACCGCATGCGCCCCGACAGCCCAACAGCTGCTTGCCTGCACTCCAACGTTCCAAATCGTTGCATGCGCGACGACAGCCCCTAACAGCCTGGCACATTCTCCCACGCGACAAAAAAAAAGGCGAAACATGTCCGTTTTCAATTCCGTTTGCACTGGAATGTTCTACGTGACGAGTCGAACAAAATTAGACCTCACTTGTCTATGTTTCAAAGAATTTTATTTTAGTTGCAATTTATGTGTAAAATATGTTAGAAGATTTATAAAAGGAGTTGCTACCATATAATACTACACTTGCTACTCCAAAAATATACTCAAGCTTTTACATGGTATGCACATCGATTGTTACCATGAGAATATGATAAATTTGTTATATAGTACTTACATAAATGTACTAAAATAAGACAATTAGGGGACTAAAATAAGACTAGGTGCAATCTGGAGAGGCAAATTATTAAAATAAACATTGCATAAGCCGTCAATTAGGGGCAAGTTATTATACAACACATTACAAAAAAAATCAGGAAGCATGACTTGCTGCCAAATGGAGGCATTTATTAAAAAATGAGGGTAGCGACATAAAACAAGACAAGCTGTAACATGAGGGCAAATTATTAAATAAAGCATTGCATAACCTGCCAACTAGAGGGGCAAGTTATTATAAAACCCACTATATGAGGTGAGAAACATGACTAGCTGACAATTGGAGGAACATTTATTTAAAAGACAAGAGTAGTGACCCAAAAATAAGACAAGCTACACTCCAAAAGTCAAAATTTAAAAAAAATTACAACTATTATATAGGATTTAATAATGCATTCGAACCAAAAAAGGTCATTGAAAACTGAAAAAAAACATTAAAAAACTTGACTAGAAACATAAACTAAAACAACTTTTAAATTTATTATAAAACTAATATGTAAAATTTAGGAATGCATTTGAACATAAAGAGAAACTAAAAACTAAAACTAAAAAACATTAAAAAAAACAAACTGAAAACTAAAACTAAAAAGACAAAAAAAGACTAAAAAAAGCATTGAAAAAAACTCATTTAACTGAAACTAAAAGACACAATGGAAAAATAAAGAAATAAAACTTAAACTAAAATTGGGAACCTGAAAATTGAATTAAAATTGAAAATTTAAAAAGACAAAATGAAAAAAAGAAACTAAAAGTAAAGTAGACAGAATAAAAAAACATAAAACTGAAACTAAAATTGACAACCTGAAAATTGAACTAAAATTGGCAAAAAAGAAACTGAAAACTAAAAAAGACAAAATGAAAAAAAATGAAAAAGAAACTAAAAACTAAAGTTTAAAGTTATGTGCTTGTGTCAAGTGTAATTTCGAGTATACGGTAAGTTATTTTTTAGCAAGTGGCAACTTATTTTGATTATCATAACCTATAAAATACGCAAGTAGCTACTATATATACAACATAAGTTGCCACTATATAAAATATATTTCAAAATATAGGCATCATGGGTCTAGTTTTATAGATCTTATCAAAAGAAATATAGGGCATGTTTGGTTCCTGCAGTGCCTCATAAAATTCCTGTCACATCGAATGTTTGGACATATGCATGGAGTATTAAATATAGACTAATTACGAAACTAATTGCACAACTTGCGACTAATTTGCGAGACGAATCTTTTAAGTCTAATTAGTCCATGTTTTGACAACATGGTGCTACAGTAACATGTGCTAATGACAGATTAATTAGGCTTAAAAAATCGTCTCGCAAATTAGCCTCCATCTATGTAATTGGTTTTGTAATTAATCTATATTTAATGCTCCTTATTAGTATCTAAATATTCGATGTGACATGAATTTTAGGAGCGACTAAAGAACCAAACACCCCATAATGGTGCAAATAAAACTAACAATGGACTAAGTATAAGAAAGTTAATGTATTTTTAAAAGAAAGAAAGCAAAATAAAATTGTATGGAGCAGGCTACCTCCATCTCTCGTGAGCTGCTGCAGCGAAACACTGTCTCATGGTCTAGGCTCACATGCAGACATGCAGTAGGCGGACCAGGTCACGTAGCGCGTGTCATGCAAACGGTCACATGCACTAGGCGGGCCAGGCCGCATGAGCGTCGGCGGCAGGCGAGGCCGGGTGAGCGGTCGCGCGCTCGCGCATAAGCGCGACGGGTCGTCAACGAATTTTTGAATTGAACCTTAGGGCGCCTGCATACAGAGTAGCCTGGCCCGTGAGGTGCAGGGAACACGTGATTGGTTAGCTGTATGCTGGTTTGAGCCTGGTCCGACTGATGCAAAAGTACTGCTCCGGCCTGGCTGCGCAGAAACGGAATTCAACCTCGTTCCCGGCGAGCCTGGCTCGCGCGGCGCAAGCGCGCACGTCCAACTCCTGAGTTCCTTTACGTTTTCAACTGAAAAGCTGCTGCATTCAGGCATCCAAACAATAGCACTGTCTGGCCTGTCCCCACGTCAATTCAACCTACCAAACAACTAGCTCTTGTACCGTCTCCGCCTGGTTCCTGCGGGCCTGGTTGGCAAGTGCGAGCTTAGCTGAGCTCCACCGGCAACCAATCACGCCCTTAGGGATCAGGCGCCGATGCCCGGCTTCTTATCAGACATGGACACGTAGATTCGGTCTTCGTATCGGGAATCGGATAGGATGTGGACGTGTGAGCGTTGAGTGGACTTTGATCCGGGTCGAACACGGACGCGTGAGTAGGAATCAAAATTTGGTATGACAGTGTAGATAATGACTTTAAAGTCTTTTTAGGTGTAGAAAAATTCCCTCGTCGAACCGTTGCTCGAGAAACCCGATGGTGTTTTTAGATCCTTGTGGATTGTGTGGAGTGTGTGATCGCGCTGCTCTTGAACTTATCAACCTATCTTATCTACAATGTTTTTCTCTCACAACAAATCAGCTTCAGCCGGTTTATCATCCGCAAAAACCATCAGTTGGAAGCTGATCCCTCTCTATCAATAATATTGCAACTGCTTTTGTTTGATTGGCCTGAGAATTTATTTAATCTGCTTTTGTTTCTTGCTGAAAATTGTTCATTGTGCGGACTATTACAAGCTGCTGTGATTGGTCAGTCCTAGTACTGTACTCTGAATATTGCCAACGGAATACACATCTACGCGGCTCTGAATATTTTTGTCAGAAATGTTACCTGATAATCTCTATCGCCTAAGTGCTAGTTTCAGCTTTATTCTTTGCTACATATTTTTTTAGTACAATAATTCAGAGAAGTTGCCCTGTGATTTTGTACCATGAAAAATTGAGAAATTTACGTGGGCATCGTAGGCGTGTCGTCATCACCGGGCAACCCAGTTTTGGCTGAATTCTACCGATTGTCCATTTGTGTATTTGCATCACTTGTTTGGCAGGTTAAAGCAAGTGTACTTTGCTCTGTTATGTTTTCTCTATGCATTCTGGTAACCTATATTTTGAACTCATTCCACCGAGTTTTGTACGATTTAGAAAACACCTATTCACCCCCCTCCCCGGCACACAGACACCTCTTGGTGACACAGTCAGTCCTTTCATATTATCAAACATAAAATGTTTGACTTAAGACAACCTAGAAAGGGGTTTTATGATTGAAAGTATTCATTCTATTTTCATAAGCCGTACTTCACTCTGTTACAATAAGGCTTTTACCAATATTCATGTGATATAAAACTATAATCATGAGTATATTTTTTTATGATATGGATTTAATAACATCAATGTTGTGTCACAAAATTGAGTAATTCTTGGTCAAGGGCTTGTTTAGCAAAATAAAATAAGAAGTGTTATTTCAAAGGAATGGAGTATTGTTTAGAGTGATTCAGTGTACATAACATGAATTTGATATTCATTTTTCTTCTCACATTCCATACAAAAGAGTTCTCTCTACTTTAGATGTGTCTGTTTGTCCTTTTTATGACATGAAAGGACTTTATATGCATCCTCTAGCGTATAAGATCATGTAACTAAATAATAGAAACACATTGCGTAGAAGTTATATGGAGATGGCGTGCTAGAGGAGTAAGAAATGTTGAGATCCATACATTATTCTTCTTCATTTGGAATGGGCTGACTAATAAAAGCAACACATTTCTTATTGAAATCTAAACATGCTGTAGGAAATCAAACCCTTGCTACAACAGTAGAGAGTGACATCGAAACAAACTACAACATAGTGGCTACCAACACAAGTCGTATGATATGTTGTCCTAAGCGCCCATGGTTGTGATCATGGATGTCAGGAATAATGACCTTAGTTTACTACATACTGGAATGATAGCAATTTCCATGGAAAATTTGGTTGTTGTGGCACACCCCCACACAAATGCATGGTACCTTCCGACCTTCTTGTATTCATCTTCCATTTTCAGCACTAGGAAGTAGTTGTTACCAATGCCTGCAGGCATCATACTTGCCCGAAGAACTTCCACAAGAATATAATATTTGTTATCCTTTGACAATTGTTGCACAATAGATATTCCAATTTGCCAATACAAGCCATCATGAGAATTGTTTATTTGTTGCCATCCTTTGGGTCCATCTAGGACACCATACGATGGGGCTGTCTGGCCATGATCTTGGTCAGTTGGAGGTGCAGTAGGGGCACTAGGTGATGGTGGAGGCTGTGTGTAGCCTAGTGGAGTAGGAGGTGTGGTAGGAGGGCTAAGCAATGGTGGTGGTGGTTGTGATGGAGGTGAACTGTTATTAGCTGGATAGGTTTGAGGAACAGTAGGAGGACTAGAGGGTGATGGAGGTGGCTGGTTATTTGGTTGATATGGTGGAGATGTAGTAGGGGTACTTAATGGCGGTGGAGGTAGACTAGATTGTGGTGGTGGTGAATATTTCTGTGGAGGTGGCTGGTTATTCGGTTGATATGTTGAAGGCACTGATGGGGTACCTAATGGTGGTGAAGATGGACTAGATTGTGGTGATGGAGGTGGTTGGGTATAGGATGGATGCGTGGGAGTTGTACTCAAAGGTGGCGGAGGCGAATAGCTAGATGGAGGCATAGATGGTGGACTAGATTTTGGTGGTAGAGATTGATATGGAGGTGTAGAAGGAGTAGTAGATGGTGGTGGAGGTGATTGATTATTCTGTTGGTATGTTGGAGGTGTCGGAGGGGTACTTGGCGATGTCGGAGGTGGAGTAGATTGTGGTGGCGGTGGGGATTGCTATGGTGGTGAGATAGGAGAACTCAAAGGATATGGAGGTGCATTATTTGGGGAGGCATAGTGTCGGGTTCATAAACCCGGGGTCTCTAATGGGCCCGCTTTCCAGCAAAAGCTCGGCCCAGCAGATGGCATTACAAATGACGCGCAACTTTTGGGCCGGCCCAGATACCTAACGACCGGTCGAAAGAGCGATCCAGTCTCCGACCGGAAGGCCTAGCCAAGGAGAGGACGACGCTCGCTTCCGACTCTGACCCGCCTCTCCCACCGGGAATACACCGAACCTCTGCTTACGGCTCTTCTCCGACCGGCACGGTCGGAGCCAACTAGGAACGACCGGCCAGGGACGCCCACTCGGTGAGGACCCAAGAAATCAGGTGGAGCAGATAAGATAAGGCGCTCAAGTCAACCGCAATACCGAGGACCGTACCCTGCACACCTGCAGGACAGTACTGTCAAGCCATGCCAGAAGGGAGCTTTGCAATCTTTCAGACATGGCCGAACACGAACAGTGTTGTGGGCGTCGACATTTGTCCTACAGTATGGTAGGCGCCGACATCACTACTAGGAATATCCACTTCTATGACGAAAATTTTAATGATGAATCTAAAACCATCATAAAAAATCGCTTTTTATGATGAAAATTTTGATTTCGTCATAGATCGCTGTGACGAACCTCGAACCCCCCTTTATCCATGACCAAATCGGGTATCGTCACAAAAAAACATCACAGAACAACATATGATTTTGTCATAGATCACTCGCACGACTGTTCCTGCTCGTTTGTGATGATCTTATTCAGAACTGTGACGAACAGGCTTCGTCATTAAATTAATTATTGATCTGTGATGAACAATATTTGATCTGTAACAATGGCACTTCATCATAGATCTCCACACGGTACCTTCTTCATTCGACGTGTACCTATGGGACCTATAGTTACTCATCCGTAACGCTTGCAGTTCGTCATAAAAGTCTCCGCTCGATCCTTTCTCCATGCGACGTGTACTTGTGGGACCCTTCTCCATCTGACCTATGGGACCCGAACCTATGGGGCCATTCTCCATGTCCATCCGACCTATGGGACCTGACGGCTTGTATGTCACTTGTGCTTGTGGACCCTTCTCCATCCGACTTGTGGGACCCGACAGCACCTTTCTCCATCTCCATCCGACCTGTGGGACCCGACGGTTTGCGTGTCACGTGTACCTGTGGGACCATCCGACCTTTGGGACCCAACGGCTTACGTGTCACATGCACCTGTGGGACCTTTCTCCATCTCCATCTGACCCGTGGGACCCTACAGCTTGCGTGTCACTTGTTGCCGCCGAGATTTAATAAATTCAAACTCTAAAAAAACCATGAGACCTTAGAGTCTAACCTGGGACCCAGAGCAAGGAATAGACCATCTTCACCATTGCGCTACACGCCTGATTGTGTTGACATGTCTTTGGAGTAGTATATGTTCTCTGTGTGAACAAGTTGACTTATATATTGGATATATCCCTATCCCCTGTAAGTGGAAACAAATCTATGCCTATTGGACTTGCGACGGCGATGACGGCAGCAATGGAGGATCCCCAGTGTGTTGTGGTGGCTCAGGCTTCCTTTTGGAGGCTAGGTGGTGGGTCTTCCTGGTGGAGCACGGAGGCATTGGCGTCCGTGTCCATCGTGTGCCGCGATAGAGGAGACAGATCTGATCCGCAGGTCTCCTTTCTCGCCTTTTCCTGTTCGTTTCACTGTTTTGGTCCTTGCTTAGCGTTTTAGATCTGGTTAGGCCAATGATGATGAAAAGAACTAGGAGGTGGCACTGGTTGGTTTTCTGCCGATGTGTGACACTTGCAGATCTATCTAGGCAAACAAACAGGCCCTTCGCTTCTGCCATAAACTATTTTTTCTGTCCAGTGCTTGCTTGATTCTACATTTCTATTTCGTATGCTCCAGTGCCACTAGTGAGTCCTTATGGTATTTTGAACTTGTAACATATTTGAGGCCACATTTCTGTGCCAATGATGTCTACATGGCTGTTGGATGTATTAAGATGTAGCTCATATATTTGCTTTCTATGTCTTCTCCTTGTTGACAACTAAGTTATCCATTTGGTTCCAAACAAGATGAAGACATCAAAAGAAGATCAATGCTTTGTGTCCATCATTCACATGACTGAGGCCACTAATTAATGTCTAAGATGCACATGTTGCTACTGATGCCAATGATGATCACTACCACGTGTTCACTGACATTCTACTTGTGAAAACTGAGACAACCTATTTGGGTTGTGCAGATCTGAGATGAGTCGTCCCTGCTATGTTGTGTTCAATGGCCATGAGCCGAGAGTTTACTACAACTGGCCTGATTACCATAGACAAGTTCATAGGTTTCATGGTGCTTGTTATAAAAATTACAACTCCTATGAAGAAAGAATTGCTGCCTTCAAGTCAAGAACCAACTCAAATCTAGCCTTAGCTCATGATGATGACTTCTATCTTCAAGACCCAACAGCTGCTCCACCCTCTTCATCCTTCAAAATCGTTGTAATTGTAGTCTTCTTAATCTTTGTCTGTCTCCTATGGAAGAAGCTCTGAGCTCTTGTACTGATTGTAAGTGTGATGGTTAGACTTGATTTAACTAGAATTGTAATGGTTACAGCTCCATTAACTGCTACTCTAGTTTGAGTTATATATCTATGTGGTGCTACTCTAAATTTAGATGAGGTCATACCATGAAAATTGTTAACGGTTGTTAAAGTTGCACTTTGGTATGAGTTGTGGACTTCACTGATGGTCCATCTTTGTTGGATTATTTTCCTCCTTAGTGATCTCATTACTAAGCAAGCTCTCATCCTATTGCATGCACACAACGAAATGGAGGAGGCCCCCAACAAGAGGAATGCACTAGCCAGCCTCATGGATGATGTCTTTGTCAAAATCCTCCGCCGCCTGCTTCTTGTTCTACTGCAAATGTGTCTATCGCTCCTAGAGATGCATCATCTCAGACAACCATAAGTTGATACCCTAGACTATAGCCGGCTTCTTCTACAATGGAATCTACGGCCAAAGAAACTTCACCAGCATCATCGGTGTTTACCCTCCTTGTCCTTCTTGCCCTTCACCATGAATAATGTAGCTGTCTCAGATTGTTGTAATGGCCTCATCCTATGCTGGTACCTTAGGATTGATGGACACCGCTATGTCGTTTGCAATTCGGCAACCTAGGAGTTGAAGGTACTGCCACCTAGAATCCATTCTGTTGGTGAGGCTTGATTGGGGTTTGATCTGATAGCCTCCTTGCACTTCCATGTGTTTGAATATATGGAGGAGGATGGTCAGTGCATGGGTGTGGACATCTACTCATCTAAAACTACAGTATGGTTACCGTTGTATTCTTGCTGTGGATATGGAGGGAAAGGCATGGAGGAAAATTCCTAAATGGCCGCGTGGTTTTTCATGCTCCATCCATCAAGCTCAGGGTCACTTATGTTGATGTACTATTGATGGTCACAATATGTCCAAGCTTTCAATATGGATCCTTGAAGACTATGGTACTAATAATAAATGGACATTAAAGCATACTACCAGTCTACGTAAATTGTTTGGAGAGACTAAGAAACAAATGGGTTACTTTGATTTTGAGTCATGCTACAAAGCGGTTATAGTTCACCCAGAATGGAATTTGGTTTTCTTTGTTGGGGTTGGGGTGGAAAGAGCCATCATCGCATATAACTTGGACAGCAGAAAAGTTCATGTCATCCCTACACATTACATTCCGTATGGTAGACGTGACATCCTGCCAGAAATCATCGATAGACCTTACTATCTTCCCTATGTTCTGTTGTTCTCGGAGTTGGAGTCATTAGCAAAGTAGTAAATAAAGCTGCATTTGATGTATCTCTCTGTCATGACATGTTTAAATGGATCAATGTTGCTTGATTATATTTGGACATGCTAATTTCCTTTTGGATGGATGTTGTTATTATTTTGCAGCAACTTTAACTTGTTTGTAATGTAAGCTAATGTTTGTGCAGCATGTCAGACACGTTCAAACATACAGAGGTCGGATTTTCTTGCGTGTGCAGTAACATTTCAACACCAATGGCTCCTCTTTGTTCCAAAAAACACCAATTAGCTTAAGTTATTAGGGGTGAGTGCTTGGTTTCACATAGCAGGAAGGGATATGATGAGATGGGGTTGGCATACCTGGCAGCGTAGCAGCGAGGCGAGGCTAGAGACGATCGAGGTCGAGGATGGAGATGAAGGCACCGAGGAAGATGACGTGGAGGCCGAAGACGAAGGCACTGGTGGAGAGGAGGACGAGGATGAGGCTGGCTGAAGACGAGGACAAGGGCGCCGCCGCACGTACCTAGGAGACGAGGACGAGGGTGAGGCTAGCACGGCCGGAAATGAGGACGAGGGCGCCGCCGCGTGTCCGCCGCGAGGATGAGGGGGAGGCCGGCCGGTTCGAGTCGAGGGTGAGGGAACCGCCATGCGCACTGGAGTCGAAGACGCGGACGAGGGCAAGCCGCGCACGCCAGAGCCGAGGACGAGAGGTCGAGGCCGGTCGGTCGATGGTGGAAGAGGATGAGGGCGCCGCCACGCATGCCAGAGCCGAGGATGAGGACAAGCCTCATGCGCCGAAGCCGAGGATGAGAGGTCGAGGCTGGTCGACCACCGGTGGTCGAGGCTGAGGGCACCGCCGCGTGTGCTGGGGAAATGAGAATGGGGGCCCACCACGTGAGCCGGAGAAGAGGGCGAGGTCGGACGGGCGCACGGCGCGGGTGGCGAGCGACGGAGCGGCGGGGTGGAAGATTGATCCGGTTCTCTAGGTGGCGGCGATTGAAAGGAGGAAGAAGCAGAGCAAAGATGAGTATATGTAGGCTCGCAACCTTTAGTCCCGGGTTGGGCCACAAACCGGGACTAAAAGGCCTTTAGTCCCGGTTAGTGGCCCAACCTGAGACTAAAGTTTGTGATGTTTAGTCCCAGGTTGGGCCGCCAACCGGGACTAAAGGACTTTTAGTCCGAGTTTGTGGCCCAACCCAGTACTAAAGCATTCTTTTGGCGTGCGGCGAAACTGTTGCCTACTCGGTAGTCTCGTTTCCGCCCATGCAATAGTGTTTAACATTTCCTTTAATATAAATAGATTGAAAATTGGAAATTGCTTAGTAAAAAAAATATAGCTCAAAAAATTGCAATACAAAAATGCTTTCATATACAATTTATAATGCTTTTGTTTCATTACATGTTTAATAACATATGATATAAATTATAATTACATTTTAAAAATTCAAATTTTAAATTTGAGAAATTCAAACATAATTTTCCATAACAAGATGCTTTCAAATGAAAAAGTTGTCAACTACAAAGTTGCATAAATTTTTGAGATCTACAACTTTCATTTCGGTCATTTCTCCATTTGATGACATTTTCAAAATTCGAATTTCAAATTGGAGAAATTCAAATAGAAATTTCCTTGACAAAATGTTTTTAAATCAAAAAGTTGTCAACTACAAAGTTGAATAACTTTTCGAGATCTACAACTTTCATTTTGGTCATTTTGGTCATTTTGATTATAAACTATATGAGAGATATGCAAATTTTTAACAATGTTTACTACTAATTTGTTGGATGAAGAAATGACAAAAATGAAAGTTGTTGATCTCAAAAAAGTTATTCAACTTTTATGTTTATGAATTTTCCAGCTGAATTCATTTACTGCTTCAAAATGTTGTTTGAAGTTGCCATTTTTTAGAATCAAATTTTGAATTGATAAAACAAATTCACATGAAAAGATGACCAAAATGAAGGCCGAACGGAACACAATAAATCGATAGAGCATGATTTTAGAAAATTTTAGGAAAAAATCATCAAATTTTAAGTTAGTATCACGGAGAAATGCTAGTTACAAGTTTTAGCCAGAGATTAAAAAGAGAAATCAAACTTCTTTGGAAATTTTATTTCCTCATGTGCATTTTCTTTGGCTGCCCCTCCAGTAACTCCTGCTGAGAGAGTATCATCTTTGAACATGACATATGACCTCATCCCTTTCTGATTACGGGTGTTCTTTAAGAGCTCAACTTGGTGGCCATTCCAAACAGCAACACTGCATTTGGAATTGTTCAGCCATCCTGCAAACATATTACATCAGATATGCATTGCTGCTACAATTCGTTTTTAGGAACAAAGAAGCTCAAGACTGGAATATCATAGCTCGAATAAATGTGCCGAATAAACCACAAATACACTGAATTCACAACAGAAAGGAAGCGAGGATTTGGAAGCCAAGGCGAACAATTCCCTCGACCATTCACACAGTCACTGCAATACACATAAGTCTCTGAAACTGTGTGCCTCGTTCAGTTCCCCTTCCCCGTTCCATGTTCAGTGCAAAACCAAGGTGATCATCAGCATCAGCCAAATGCACTAAGGAGCAAATCAAAAACACTGTGAATATGTGGTTTCAATTGGCAAATTGCCCAGAACCTGGGAGCCAACAGAAGCTGACCTGGTTCGGGCAGCGGAGGCGGACTGGCGTGGACGCGGCTGCAGCTTCGCGCGGACGTGGCGGCGGCGCGGAGGCGGACTGGTGTGGACGCGGCTGCAGCTTGTCGCGGACATGGCGGCGGCCTGGTCTCGATCTTGGTGTGGACACGGAAGCCGGCGGCCTGCTGTCAATCTCGTCGTTGCAGCGGGGGCGGATTGACGCGGAACCCGGCAGCCTGACGCGGAATCTGGCGTCCGGGCAGCAGCGCCGGCGGTCCGCGATCTCTCCGGGGGCAGCGGGGCCGGATTGACGCGGTAGAAAAGGGATACGGTTTAGGGGTAAAACGGGATCTCATAAGCATGGGCGATGCGGATCTCGTAGAGTTTATCTAAAACTTGAATAGCGCAATGGTCTGGTTCTTTGAGTTTGACATCGAGCTCCTGGGTTCGAACCCTGTGGTAGCCAATTTTTTTTGCAACATTTTTTATTAGATATTACGTTATGTGATTTTCTAAATATTAGCAATAATATGACACTATCTTATTAGTTTTCTGATTTTCTAGGTTCCACAAAAATATCTAACTTTAATATCAAGATTTCAGTTTACAGTTTGATTAATTAGTTCAACTATTTCAAGTTATACAATAATAACTCATTTGTAATCAAATTATATCGACAACTTAAAAAATAGAAATAATTATTTATTGTAGGTAATTATTTTATTTTATCTTTATAGGAAATAAAATATTTGAGTTACATTTAAAAAAAATAAAAATATCATAAAAATTAAAAATGAAATACTTGAGTTATTTTCAACCTTCTTCCTACATTTTTAGCTATTATTGTACTTATTTGTTGAATGACTAAATGATAAAAGGTACAATACCTTAAGCTAGGTAGAAAAATCTTAAAACTAACGTGGACACCTCATTTTGGAGTATAATGATGACAACAAAGTTTCAATTGATTCTAAGAATGTGGTCATGCACATCCTCACAACGGCATACTCCCTCCGTCATGTATTATTAGTCGTTTTAGATTATGAGCAAGTACGATAGAGATTCCATATATCTGGACTGAAGTTCTTTACAGATGTATAATACCACTTTGTCGAAATCCTTTTGAAATTTTTATGTCATGATCATACACTAAAATAAGGTGTCCATCCAAATTTTTAGATTTTTCTACCTAACTTAAGGTATTGTAGCTTTTATCCTTGAGTCATTCAATAAATAACTACAGTAATAGCAAAAAAATTAATAAATAGTTGAAAATAAACGAGGTAAATCATTAAGCTATATTGTACTAATTAAAAATCTGGCAAAAAAATGAACATGGAGAAATAAAAAAAAGGAATAAACACAATAAATGTTGACAAAACCCAAAAATTGAAAAAACCCAAAAAAATTGGCTATCATCGGGTTCGAACTCGGGAGCTTGGGATCAAACTCAAAGGGCCATACCATTGCGCTACTCAAGTGGTTTCATTAGTTCTCGAGCGCAGTCTTTGATAAACAGATCCCGCAATGCCAAAAAAAAGAAGACCGCAACCTCTCGCGCCTCAAGGCGCCAAAACAATTTCCCTCGTCAAAAAATTCCGCCAAAAACACCGGTATATTTACTCATTTCCCGCACTCGTCACCTCCTCGGCCACTCGTTCTCTCTTCCCCCCCATCTCTCCAACCCTATCCACCACCGCCGGGACACAACCGCCGTGTCGACGAGCTGTGTCCCCGCCCACGAGCTGCGTCCTCGCCGACATCAATCGCCGCATCCCCCTCTCTCATCGCTCCATGCACCTATCTCGCCCCATCCACCTCTTTCTCGCCTCAACCTAACCCTAACCACCGTCGGATTGTGGGTCGTCACCGCACTGGATCTGCTTCCCCGTCGACTAGGGTTCACCGCACCAGGGTTGCTTCCCCTTTGACGACCACCCACGACGAGCACCTGGTCTACATCCGCAACCTAGCCACAACCGCAATGGTGGCAACAAGGGGGCAAGGTAGGAAGCGACCTGCAGAACAAGAACAAGGTAAGCAAAAGTCTTCTGTATTGATGAATTCTGTTGTACAATTCTATTGCCCTGGTATCTAGTTAGCTCCATAAGCAATTCTTTTGCAGTGCCTCTAGCTGTGGGACTACCACGCACTGTCCCATATGTGCCTGTAAAAATGTAGGTTCAGTTCAGACTTAGTTGTATCTGGTGTGTTAGACAATCAATCCTTGTTTTTGCAAGAGAACCTGGTCTGTTTTAGTTCCTAAATGAAATACTTTGCTGAATGAATCTTGGTTTGCTAACCATTTAGTCAAATTGTATGAATAGTACCCAGTGTCCCATATCTGCCTGTACAAGTGTGTTGCTATATACTCTGCTGCGTATGAATAGTACCCAGTCTTGGTTTGCTAACCATTCAGTCAAATTGTATTCTGAATCTTGGATCTGTATTTATGTATTGATGTGCAATTAGTAATCTATTTTGCACTTGTATTTGTCTGAAATAGAAGCAGCAGTGATGTTTTCTGAAAGCAATTGTAGTACAATTCTGAAAGTAGTTGTGACTCTTGACTTCAAATAGATTTTGGCGTGGTCTGTTTGACCATTTTAATGATCTGGATTTGGATGTAGCAGAGTGCATGCATGTGTGTTGATAGGAAAAGAGTAGTTCAGTACAAGCTATCTTCAAAATTTTCAGATAATTTAGAGTATTTGTGCTTCAGTACAAAAAAAGTTGTACCTCTTACCTCTGACCTATTACTTGTTGCCTATAACCTATCACCTCTTATCCCTTAGCTCTTCAGCAGGCACTACTAGCTCCTACCTCTTATCTATCTAGCATCTAGTATTACTACCTCTTTGTACTTAGTTCACTCCTTTTTATTTTCTAATAGACACAATTTGCTTGTTTTTGTAAGAACCTCCAAAAACTGATTATGAGAGACGCCGGGAAACACGTGTGGCGAACAATTTAAAGAAGATGCAAGAATTCAGCCTGAAAAATCTATCTATTGAATTTAATAACTCTGTATCACAATCTGCATCAAAGAAGGGGGAAAATCAGCAAACAAGAAAACAAATAGTGAAGATTCAGATTCATCGGAGTATCTCCTTGAAGATGATGATCAAGGAGATAGTGATGATGATGACACTGAATCTGATGAGAAGCCACAACCCCTGGCAACTAAGGTGCTTCTTCTATCTTCAAAGTACTGGATGGGGAATATTTGCATTGCATTTGAATGTTTTTAATCTGTTCTTTAATATATGCCCTTGCTTTTATATGCATCTTGTTTCTTGCATACCTGTTCTTTAATATATGGTCTTGCTTATTAATGCACATGACTTACTTGATTTTTTCCACAGTATCCTGCAGGGCATAGTCGGAAAGTCCTAGCTTCAAAGAAGAAGAAGATAGGTCCCACCATGGAGCCAGGAGTTAGGGCTAGTAAGAGAGTGAGGGCATCTCAAGGATCACAGGTGCAACCTCCTGAATCCCAAACAAGATCATCAAAAAGGCTTCAACCTTCAGCGAGAGATGGCTAGAATGTAGAGGATCCTACAGATGGTCATGATGAAATACCACCACAAAGGTCTTATACAGATGCAGAGGAAGGCAATGGTGCTGGTGGTCAGGACAATACAGCTGCAGAGGAAGTCAGTGGAGCTGGTGCTCAAGACAGTACAGGTGCTGATGAAGACAATGTAGCTGGAGAGGAAGACACTGAAGGCAAGTTATAGTTTCTTTGTCATTCAAATATGTCATCTGTTTGCTTATCTGCATGAAACTAAATCATTTTAATGCAAATTCTATTTTGTAGCTCCTGCACAGCGAGCCCCAAGGAGACCCAGGACACCCACCAAGGGAACACAGCTGGACAGGATGACAAAAGCTATGGGAAGGAGAATGCCCATAGCTGTTGCTGAAGGCAAAAGAAGGCCTCATGAACCTGTTCAAGCAGCCAAGTTTGCATCTGAGGCTGGTGTCATCATTCGGGATAAGGTTCCTATCCTACCTCATTGGAAAGAATACAAGAGAGACGATCAATATTACAAAAACTTTGTGGGAAAGCTCTCTGTAAGTGCATTACTGTTTCTATGGTTAACATGTATATCTGTTTAACCTGAATTGACTAACTAAATATGGAATTGTCATATGACTAGGGGCGCTTGGCCATTAACCCTGACGACAAGCCAACAGAGGAAGCTTGCACCGATATGCTGCGCTCTGGGGTGCGACAAATGCGTTATCGGCTCAAGAATAAATACTTCAATGGTGTACCTGCAAATGAGATTAGGACAACTTCTCCAGTTGCATGCATGACTGATGAACAGTGGAAGGCACTAGTTGCAAAGTGGTCTGATCCAAAAAATATGGTATGGGTATCTTCTCATATATTCTTTCTCATTCAGTTTTCAAAGGATCTTCTCATTTTAAACATATCATCTCATCAATCCTTCTTGCTATACCCAGGCCCTTCAATGAAAAGCAGTGTAACACATAAATATTTTCAAACATAAAGATTCCCTAAGCTCCTAAATTGGAGCAATTAGCAGAATGTACTTGGGAAAAAAGGGTTGGTCATATATATCCTGCAAACAAAAAGGATTACAAATATGCCCTTAAATATCAGTCCATTCATCAAAGGATAGAATAACATATTCTAAAGGACAAAATCATGAACAGAACAATAGAAAGGCAGTTCATGGTGAGCATTCAGACAATTTGAGATGTACATTTCATAGAAGTTGTATATGGGCATAAAAGAGTAGGCAACTCTGCAGGAGTTGAAAAATTACCATCTTACTGTTTTTCAGATAAATAGGTATCTTGTCATATATTCTTTCTCAATCAGTTTCCAAAGGATCTTCTCATTTTAAACCTATGATCTCATCTGACATGTTCATTATCTTGTAGGAATCAAGTGAAAAGAACAAGCAGAATCACCATAAAGTCAAGTATCATCAAGCTACGGGTTCTCGCAGCTATGTGGTACACTTACATGCATATGTAAGTAAAGAGTACCTTGTACATATTTGCACTAAACAACTTATTTTGCATTTCATCTGAGAAAACTTTGTTGTAATTGGTTATCTATGAAACAGAAGAAGAAGAAAAACAATGCACAACCAAGCACAGAACAAAATGAAGAACTTGATGCGGTGGAGGCCTTCAAGACCTGCCATACCAGCTCCAAACATGGTCTGACTGAACTAGCAAGAGAAGCAGTTGTAAGTTACGACATCTGTTTCGCTGTGCCAACAACTATTCATTAATTGGATAATATGTCTTGTTTGAAACATTTTGTATTATGTCTTTTGCTCAAAACTGGTCATAATATAATATAGCTAGACATACTTGCTAAATAATAATCCTATGCTGTTGACTTCTACTTGTATTCAGTTACCTGACAACAAATAAATGACTCATGATTGCATATCTATTTGGCATCAGTTTCTGTCAATGCAGCATAGGTTTTTATTTTTTAAAATACATCTTGTGTGATATTTCCTCCTCAAATTAATGCAATAATTATCAACTAATGATGGGTCATTGCTGTTTCAATCAAATATGGAAGCTTTGAGGACAGAACCTGTTGCTGAAGGTGAGACAGCAGTGTCCAGTGTGTAGGTTGTGTCCCAGGTGCTCTCCTAGAACAGCTCAAACCTTTTCCTGAAGATTGTTGGCATCAAACCAGTGCCATCCTCCAAATCACCATCATCAAATGAAAGCGAAGCTTGGGGAGCAACTAGCAAATTGAAGCTACTACGGTACATTGTACAAGGTGAAATCGATGAACTCGGGAAGAGAAGTGAAGAAGCCGAGAGAAAAGTGGCGAGGACACAAAAGGAGATGGAGGAGTACAAGAAGTCGACGAGAGATAAACAACAAGGCAATGGAGGAGAACAATGCGCATTTTGCTCAAGCGTATCTTGGCCATCAACAATGCTTCTTCGACATGAGCGCTTTGCAGAGGCTGCTTTGTTCATTAAGCAAGGGGTCTCTGCTTTGGTGATTTTGTTTATGTAGTAACTTATGTTGCTTTGGTGGTTGGCAACTTTTTATTATTTCTGTGATGTTAATGTGAACCGAGATGAAACTAGTAGTTCAAATGTGATGTCTAGTGAGTTATGTGAACCGAGTTTAGAATTGTTGATTAAGTTGTTGGTCATTGGAATCTGGATCTATTAATTTATGGAAGCTTTTGGTCATTCCAAAGATTATTTGCATTCTCAGAATGAAATCAGCATGTGCACTTGTGATGAATTATCCGACATTTCGTGACGATTTGGTAATTGATTCGTGACGAATTTCTATTTACTTGAAAGGACAAAAATGAGAACCTATCACAGCCAAGCCTTGTGGCCCAATAAAAAGTGGACACGTGGACCATCCACATCATCGCCCGTCCAATCGCCACGTGGTCGGACACGCCACCGCAATGTGGACGCGTCACGTGGACAAGAGACGCCGTCGATTGCCGGTACGTGGCGGGGCGACGTCAGTGCGTCGCCTAACAAACGGCAAGTCATGACGAAAAAGGGGCTATATCAATGACAAAAATAGATCGTCATAGAAAGAATACACTTCTATGACGATGGCCATTTCATCATAGAACAAATGCACATCTATGACGAAAATAGACATTTCGTCACGGTAGGTAAAATATGATGCGCATTCAATGACGAATACCATATCGTCACAAATTCGTCATAAAATAATATATGTGACGATTTTGGAGTCTTCAGTGACGAAAGAAGAGCATCATTGATGTACACATCCCTAGTAGTGCATTTGCCGTACCAGAAGAACATGATGGAGCCTACCACATGCATCTAGGCGTCAATAGTATTGTCGGTGCCGACAAACTGTCTTGTACCTAGCGGCGTGGGCAACAAAACTAGAAAACACGCTCTCTCTATCTCTCTCCTAACTTGTAAGGCCATCCCCTTCATCTATAAAAGGGGATGCGCTCCCTCCTAAAAGGGGGACAGACGATCATTCTGACTCGCTCTCTGCTAAGCTTTAGACATTCTGAGCACTCGAACAGCTTCACGGCTCTAGAACTCTAAAGCTACACAGAGCATACGTTCTAATACTTAGCGCACATAGGAGCTCCCGTCACTCTCGGCCCTTCGGTCTAGAGTCCGACCGGACCTCTAACACCCCCATCTTACTCCCACTCGTTTGTAACCCCACAACAAACTTCGAGCACCTGGGCTCAGGAATAAAGTCACCGACCGACTCAAACTGGACGTAGGGCATGTTGCCTGAACCAGTATAAACCCTGTGTCATTGAGTGCTAGGCCACATCCGATCACAACGTACGACAAAACTACAAATATTTACATGTTGGTCACTTTTCGCACCGACACATAGCAGGTGGACTAGATTGTGGTGGCGCTTGAGATTGTTGATGTGGTGTGGTAGGAATATTAGAGGGTGAAGGAGGTGTGGTAGGGGTACTTGAAGATGATGGAGGTGGACTAGATTGTTGTGAAGGTGGAGGATGTTGTGGAGGTGAGATAGGGGAACTTGGTTGAGGTGGAGGTGGAGGTTGTTGACTATATGATGGAGGTGTTGTAGGTGGACTCAATGGTAGTGATGGAGAATTGTTGGTTGGAGGATTGGTTGGGGAGCTAGATTGTGGTGGTGGGGGAGATTTGTACGGAGGCATGGTAGGAGGGCTAGAGGGCGATGGGGGTGGCTGGTTATTTGGCAGAGGTGTGGTTGGGGTACTTGATGGTGATGGAGAGGAACTAGATGGTTGTGGTGGTGTAGCTTGGTGTGGAGGTGTACTAGGTTGCAATGGAGGTGGTTGACTATAGGTTGGAGGTGTAGTGGGTTGACTCGGTGGTGGTGGAGGCGAATTGTTGGTTGGAGGACTAGATTGTGGTGGCATGGGAGATTTGTACGGAGGGATGGTAGGAGGGCTAGAGGGCGACGGCGGTGGCTCGTTATTTGGTGGATATATTGGAGGTGTGGTTGGGGTACTTGAAGGTGGTGGAGGGGAACTACATGGTTGTGGTGGCGTAGCTTGGTGTGGAGGTGGACTAGGTTGCAATGGAGGTGGTTGACTATAGGTTGGAGGTGCAGTTGATGGACTTGATGGTGGTGGAGGCGAATTGTTGGTTGGAGGACTAGATTGTGGTGGCATGGTAAGAGGGCTAGAGGGCGACGGGGGTGGTTGGTGATTTGGCAGGTATAATGGAGGTTTGGTTGGGGTACTTGAAGGCGGTGGAGGGGAACTAGATTGTTGTGGTGGTGTAGCTTGGTATGGAGGTGGTTGACTATAAGTTGGAGGTGCAATGGGTGGATTCGATGGTGGTGGATGCGAATTGTTGGTTGGAGGCTTGGCTGGAGGATTAGATTGTTGTGGCAGAGGAGATGAAGGCATGGTAGGAGGGCTGACGAGGGAGGTTGGTTATTTGGCGGATATGTCGGGGGTGTGCTTGGGGTACTTGAAGGCGATGGAGGGTAATTGTTGCTTGGAGGCTTCACAGGAGGACTGGACTGTGGCGATGGAGGATACTGTTATGGAGGTGTTGGTGTGGGACTTGAAGACTGTGGAGGTGTACCTGAGGAGGAGGGGGGCCCTGATGAGTCATCGGACGGTGATGGCCACTGTTGGTCATCATCACAGTCATCTTTCTTCGGATGCCCGTGACCATGACCATGTGGATCCGGACCTCTCCCTGGCTTTTGGCAATGTGGGTTCTTCACAGGTCCAACCCCATTACTGCCGTCACCTTTATTACTGCCTTGCTCTCTATCACCTCCCTTATCTCCCTGTGAGTTGTGATCACTGCCATCCTTGGAATCAGAACCATGCCCCTTGTCCCCCGACGACTTGTGGTCGTCGGCTTGGGCTATGTGGACGGTGATGAGGAGGGTGAGAAGGAACAGAGCTACTATCCATCTCATGGCGTGAGATCGCTGGCCGCCAGCTGCCAGCGATTAGCAAGAGAGGTTACTGCCTACTAGCTCACTGGCTTGTGTTGCATGGGCAGGGCGATGGCTCTTCTATTTATAGTGGTGTAGCACATTGGTTACTCTCTGCTAGCTAGATGGTTAGGGTTTACTCGACCTGTTCTGATCGATCGAGTTGCAGAAGCTTCTCTCTTCTCAGCGGGCTTGGCTTTTGTTAATTCAGTGTCAGCTGCCTAGCTTAGTTAACTAACTATCATCACTTGTTGACGTCTATGACCATAGAAACAGAATCTTATAAGCTGACAGACGACAGTAGCCGCCCAATGCTAGATATTATTTCCTGATATACTAACGTTGACATTTTGCAGCGTGCGCAGATCTACGCGCGAACAGGAACAATGCATCTTACCTCATGGATCGTGGCATGCAGTCAGATGATATTTGCTGACACGGCTTCATCAGGAAACTAAAGCTGGGAAGATCTATCTGTAAGCTGTGGATACAGGAGACGGTTTGACCTTTTTAAGCTTTCTTAGGAATTAATTTAGTTTTATGTAAGTTTTTAAAATCGCCAAGCACACGAACCCAGAATGGCCGGCTCTGTGAAGTCGCCTGCATGCATCTCTACGTGTCATCTCATATCACGTGACTACGTGAGGCACCGGATCTTGTAGCCATTTTCGAGGTACAGATAGCATCTATCAAACGCAACACCTGATCCAATGATCTGTCAGCTGAAAACTATATTTAGCTTGATAGCACAAATGTATACTCTCTTCATTTTAAAATTACATTTATCATAAGCTAACTAGTTTTTCTTAACTAATTATCTTGTTTTAAACGCCATATGTTAATAGAAAGTATCTTGGAGTCCTCTAACTGAGTCTCAACATTAATTGCCAAATGACTCACTATAAGAAAAGATACATTCTAGAAATTCTTAAAAAAATCAATACTACTACTTCGATGCGACAATACTGCCCAGTTTATTTAACTCAAATGCACTAGCCGACCTCTCAGAATAGCAGTAAATAGAGGTAGACATATTTGATTACACATAGTGGAAGCAATTTCATTGCTACACCATGATGTTCAGGAGTCGAATACAAGATACCGAAATAATTCACAACAAACTACAGATGTTCCAGGGACTCGGACAACAAACTACAAGCAGCTACGACAACACCAAAAGAAACAAGTCGGAAGGCAGTACTGTGTTCCATGAATAAGACAGATTTAACCGAGTCAGCCAGCGAGTACTACCAGCCCACCGAGATGTGTACTCTCGGCTCACTGTCGATCAGTGGCTCCTCTCCTCGGGTCTTCATCTGCAACGGTTAGCAAGACTTATCAGACTGAGGGCTCCTTTGGTTCCTAGGAGCGATTCCCTAGAATGATTTCCAGCCGGAATAATTGACTAATTTGTATAATCTTGCATCAGCTGGAGTGATTTCTATGCTTATTCCGGGCTAACCGAACAAGCCGTAGATGGAAATATATTTAGCCTCACCCTTAAGAGAGTATGAAGGGGGCTATTTGGTTAGCGAGTGTTGCTTGCAGAAAAGCGTACTAACTCTTGGTCCTTAACTTTCATGCTTTATCATTAGTAGTTTGTACTCGACCTGTTCGACTAAGATTGCTCTCAGCCTCTCACTAACACTATCAGTACGTCGGGCAGACTTGCATTTCACACCTTACAGACATAGATATTTCCACACTACTTTTTTTTCACAAACATGCTCGTTAACATGTGTTTCATTAAGAACGTAGGAGTTGCAAAATACAAGGAGCGACCAGACGAGGGGCATGCCACATGACGTCCGCAAGTACAACAATGTTAATTATGTACTACGAAGACGGTTGTGCGACAAAAGCTAGAACACTTCGATGAGCTATACTATCAGCGGAACCACGAACTTCGCTAGGCTGCGGAACCGTGACTGGACCAAGGCGTCAGCATCGTCCCTCAGACCGCATCACCAGAGACGGTGAATGTAGGAACCGTGACGCCTATGCGTAGATTCAATATGGCGGACTGGAAGGATAAATAGTCTTTTCTAAAATTAATTATGTTGGCTAACCAATGTAAATATGGAAGTAATCTAAACGGCCTAGCCAAGACGACTACACCCTTCTATCTATGTTGGAAGAACCTTATAAAAAAATCTTAACAAGTTATCACTAAGGTGTCGAGCTAGTGGTTGCCTAAACAATTCTAGTTAGAAATGTCACACAAACCTATGCAACTAGTGAACTAAGCACAAGTAAGCTCCTACACATACTAGTCAGCACAAGCATAAAGCCAGCAACACTAGCACTACTCAACTAGCCAAGCTACACGAACTAAGCTAGAGAGCTACTGTTACAGAAAAAGTTGCTCTAGGAACGCTTTTATAGTAACACACACTAAAAGCGTCTCTACGTAGTCATGTAAAGATGTTTTTGACACGATTTTATTAACGTCTCAACATAACATGATATTAGACACGTTTTAGTTGTTAAAAGGTATCTAAAGACACTTTTTATGATGATATTATAAGCGTTTCAAAGCGACACGGTGCTAGATACGCTTTTAATCATCAATAACTTCTACTCTTGTTACAGAGCATATCATAGAACGGTCCACAGCTAATTAAAGATATTTTTTGACACAATACTAAACTCGTCTCAAAATAAAACGAAGTTAGACATGCTTTAAACTGTTAGTATAATTTATACACATTACAAAGCATATCAATGATCATAGCAGTCACGTAAACATGCTTCTTGATACGATATTGAAAACATCTCAAAGTGAAACGAAATTAGATGTGTCTTCGTCATCCGTCACTAACATGTAGAGACATCGTAAAAAGCATTAAGCATCCCTTACATATCTGAGTCCTATCTCGTACATATTTTTTCTACAAATTATAGTTACTAACAAACAATCAATGTAGCCACAACACACCGACAGACATTAATATCAAGAGTTGATGAAATATATTCATTGTTGCTAAGCAAATACGAGCCAAAGCTAAACATTTGAACTTTAGTATATATAATATAATGAAAATTATTATTGCGGTAAAAAAATTATTATTTTAAAATAATTTTCTTAACATTCTATCTCAAGTGTCTTTAGTATATATAATATAATGAAAATAACACAAAAATACTTAGAATATATAATATAATATAAAGAAAAGATCACAAAAGTGATGTAACAAGTTTGAACCTTGAACCTCTGGTATCTTGGATGACAATACTACTACTAGACTATAAGGAGATCTTGTGGTTTATCCAACTACAACACTCCCTATATACTTTTTTAATGACGGGCTACTATATAATTGAAATCCACAATCATGTCGTTCTTTGAGACAGAGAACGACACTCTTTGGCGGTAGCAAGGAGAGCGTGGTGGCGGCGGCCCTATTATGGAAGACAGCGGTGCCATCCTAGGATGACAATGGTACACAACTAAAGCGACCTGGCCATGACGACACGGATCTGTGGTGGATTTCCATAGCGGCTTAGTCAAGTGGCGGCGCCCTAGGACAACTTCCTATAGTATCGGTAGCGGCGCCCCAGGACAGCTTCCTGTGGTACCCGGCAACAACGTAGGAGAGTAGTCGTGCCCCAGGGCTCCGTGGCGCCAGGAACACAGCCTTGTCCCTAGCTAAAAAATACTTGAAAGGATCTAGATGGCTAGAGGGGGTAAATACCCTATAAAAATTTTATCTACAAATTCACAAACACCAGAGCAAAGTAGTTAGTATAACAACAAAGCCTAATAGACACTACTTTGCCTAGCTCTATCTCACCCAAAGAAAGCCCCTAAACAATTCTAGTAGTAAATGAGTTATACCACTAGAGAACTCAACCACACAAGGGCTAGCAACTAAACAAGCTACACGTGAGGGCTAAACTAGAGAAACAACTAAAACTAGCTACATTACTACTAAGGCTACAACTACACTAGTGAGCTACAACTACAAGCAACTACCACACACAAGCAATATATGAATGTAAAGGACAAGTTAGTGGGCAAACTGAACCGGGCATGAGAGATGACACAATCATTTTTTCTCCGGAGGTTCGGTTGCATGCCAGCATCTTAATCCCTGTTGTGGCAAGTCTCTAGGTGAGTGATTCACACACTAACAAGTCTCTCAATCTTGACCCACAACTTGGGTGCTACAAGAATCAATCACAAAGAGCACTCCAACTAGTCACGAGGATTCCACTAGAGTAGCCCTTAACAAATCTCTGCGGGGTGGGCTCAAAACCTCTCACAAGCTTGATCGAAGCCCCTGCGCAATCGCCACGCAGCTAGCTACATGACGACAATCACCAAGAATAACAAGAACACCAAAAGCCGCCATGCTCAACTAGTGCCACAAGATGAAACTCGACGACGCAAACACACTATAGCACTCTCAATCTCACTCAAATGTGATCTCTAAGGAGCAAAGTGAGTGAGTGTGTGTCTCAAGCTCTAGAGGGTGTAGACAACTTTTAGGTTTGCTAAGAGAGTGGCCAAGGCTGGCGACAAGGGCTATTTATAAGCCCACCAAAGAATCCAACTGTTACCCACTTGTGTCAGCATTTTCATGTGCATCAAAGACCTCCAGTGAGCACCAGAGACCTCCAATGAGCATGGTAGTTTTCCAACAGCTGGAAAACTAGTCGTTTCACTTGTCAAAGCTCCAATGCACCCTATGGTGAGGGCACCGGAGAGTACGGTGAGTGTAACGCCTCAAAGTGTAGTTTTGCAACCTCTCTACAAGAACCATCTGGTGTGCACTCCGGTGAGTGTCAAAAGTCAAAACACTGCACCAAGTGTTGTTTCAGCCTATCTTTGCAAGCTTGCTGACTCCAAAATGTTTTTGCCAAACATTGAAGCACCGAGTTAGCATTATATTTTTCTAAGTGTTATCGAAAATGTTTTCGCTTGCAACTCACCACATCACTGGTTCTAATCCATATGCACGTTAATCAACACACCTAGTGACACTAGATAATTATATTGCTTTAGTGTTAACCTCTTAATAGTACACCTATATCATAAACCCGACCACTCACTCTTTTGTGTCTCGACCGGCAAAAGTAAAACCCTAATTTGTATACCTTTGCCTACGGGCTTGCTCCTTATTTCTTCTCTTACCTTTTCTTCAATGTTGAGCACTTGATCAACTTGTGGACATCTCCATCTGCTCCATGGATACCATCTAGCTCAACCCTTGGTGTGGACATCACCTAGCTTAATCAACACTTAAGGCAAAAGATTACTCCCCTAGTTGTCACTCAATTACCAAAACCAAACTTAGGGCTTTCAAATAGTAGCTTTGCCTCTGATCTCTAGGCCCTGGTGCAGCCATTGTCCGATGTGCCCCCGAGGTGGGCAAGCCCGGTGGTGGGGCAGTCTAGGACGACGGCAACACCGAGCCAGAGGCATGGCGATGGCATAGCATGCTGACGGTGGTGCAGGCCAAAGCCACGGGCTCTAAGGACGGTGGCGCAGCGGGCTCCGAGGGAAGCAGCTCATCGAGCTCTAAGGGCGCGGGGAGGGAGGGAGGACGGGAAGGAGAGGAAGGGACGGACACGGCGACATTGTGCGTTTTTTTTTCGACGTGAGGTAAGGGGAGACCGAACATGGTGCAGTTTTTTTGTTTTTTAACTTTGATGATGGGAATAGATTACGGACCAGCATTTTTTATGCTGTTTTTTTTTAAGATGGGAGGCCAAACAGTAAAACAAGGTATAAGAAAACAATAGAAAAGAAAAAGAAGAAGGGTAGTATGGTCATTTTATCTTTTTTTATCTATCAAGAGAAGTAGTTCTACCAAATGTTTTACCAAAATAGTTTCACCATTACCGGCTGAGGGTGGAGCTGATCTGGGAGCCAAAGAAAAAAAAGGTGCGAAATGGGGTCTAAGGATCCTATCCTATTATCCTATTACATGGAAGTAATTGCCGCCGCTGAGAGGCTGCTAAGTATCCTCATATATATACATGAAAGTAATAACACAAAATAAGCACAAGAATTACATCGGCAGATGTCTCCCAGCGTTCACGGCCGTCGGCAGGCAGTGTCGCGTGGTCCATCAGGGACGATGACGTCAACCGCGGGTCCGCGGCGGCGGCGGCCTATCCCCGGCGTTCACGGCCGAGCCGACGACTGGTCGGTGCTCGCAGCCGCAGTAGCAGGTGCTGCTGCACCCTGCCGTGTGCCGTGGGCTGCTTCTCGAGGCACAGCTGGTGGAACTCTGACGTGCGACTGTGCGAGACAGCGATCGAGAGCATCTCCGATGGTGTGTGCTGGTCGGTGTTCGCGGACCAGTACACCAACTGCAAGTGCGCCGGCGAGGAGTGGGGCCACAGAGAGGCGGAAGCAGAGCCCAGCGGGTCGTCGGTGACTCGTCGTACAGTACGAGAAGCTGCTGCGATAGTGACAGGCAGGCTGACAGCGTTCCGCGGCTCATCCAACTCCGAAGCCTGAAGGCTACTTCGACTTGTTGACATCTGTGTGTGAAGCTGGAATGTGTCTGAAATAGTTTGTCTGTATGTCGAGTTGAATTCAACAAAATATGTTTTTGACAAGGGGCTAAAAAACAGTCCTTTACACAACCTTGTAATCAGGCTGATGAACTAGGCTTTGTGATAGATTGCACGAGCAAACAAACAGACCAAAGAAAAAAAGAAGAAGGAAAATGTCTTCCCCCCTTAAGAGTCTCAGAGTTGTTGTTGTACACAACATGAACACGCAGAGGGATATTACCTACTGGTGCTGGTGACAGACTGAACAAAAGAATTCTAGAAGCGTTGCTTTCATCTTCAGTCATTCCCAGCAAAGATACAGCACACTGCTGATGACCAAATACAGAGTCGATCAAACCTTGCCCATATTTCCAATTTTAGGCAACCTGGATAGATCAACAAGAATTTGGTATACTTCGGAATGGGGTTCATGGTGGCAAACCCATGTTGCATAGGCAAGTTTTAGTGCAGCCACATTGTTCAGAACACAAGTCGTGCTGGCTCAGGCATAGGAAGGAGCAAACTTGAAGCCCCAAATCAACAAGTAGTCATCTTCCGCTCCAAATCAGTCCCTCATCTCGCTCCCATTAGATTCAGTGTCAACCTAGAAGAGAGCATCAGTCATGATTGACACGACCACAACCATCCTCACAACAAAGAAACGATATAAAACCACAAACATCCCAAAAATGCACCAGGTTGGATCAAATGCATGTTGCTACAAACGCACAGCCTCTGGTCTACTTACTACCTAGAATTGAGATTTTTACTGAAATGACTCTGCCTCATGTTGGAGTTTCAGAGTATCCCAGTATGCCACTACCACAACCATCTGGTTATGGAGTGGCATCAGCAAATCATTCAACCTCTGCTAGAAAGATACAGGTTTACTACACAGAAAAAAGTACAGAACTGAAACATAGACCACTGCCAGTAGGCAACACATACGCCTATTCCTGCTGTTTAGTTGATTAATTCAGCTGATGCAATTTCCAAGTCCTAGGTACAGATATGATACCAATCAACTATCAGGTATAGGTATAGGTATAGCTGAATATGATTGCTTTCAATTTCAGCCACATTAACAAACTTCATCAATTTAGTGTATCATCACATCACAGGAACAGGTTGTTCGCTGAAGCAATTAAATAAAACAGACACTAGTTTCCCTCCCTCCCATCGTATGGAGAATACATGGAACTATAACACTAAAAGCTGCATGTATCAGTAAGCTTACGGGAAGACCAAACATAAAAAAAGTGTTCCTGATCACTTGGGCCGGGCCCTGTTTGGCTCACTGAAATTTTGCTTCTGCTGCTGATGCTGATTTGTTGTGAGAGAAAATACTGTTCCTTCGCTGGAAACTAGTGCTCATAAGTTCAAGCGAACAGGGCGCAGCTTTCTTCACGGAGGCATACAAAGTGACATCAGCAGAAACAATATTAAGGACAAGTTCTATTGAAAGGAGCAAAAGCACTGTGATCAAACACTATCAGTGTACACCGGTGTACTTAGGAATGAACTGCTTCCGTGTGGCTCTGGAATAAAGATGGTTCTCCAAGCTAAAAGCTTGTGCCTTAAGGCAGTTAGGCCACATAGCATGGTCCAGATATTATCCACTATTCCTTAATCATTCAACAAGTTATGTGCGTAACCAATCGACTGGCTAATCATGTTCCACGTGAAATACTACTATCACCCTTCTGAAGGTATTGCAAAGCTTAACCAATCAAGAGAAAACAAAACAAAAGGTTCACATAAAAGCATTCAGGGTTATAAAAAATGCTGAGGTGAAACTTGAACCACACTAACTACCGAGTAATACTTTCTGATTGGCTAATGATCTATGCACAACTACTAATATGGGTTTATTTACCTCTCATTATTTCCTACCATTCAATATGCTGTATACTAGTCGTCCGAAGCCCTAAAATTGTGATGCAGTTATGAAAAAGTGCAGCCAAGTTGGCAGAGTGGCAAATGTAGCAGAACATTAGGGGGCAGTGCACACTGGAAACAAGGTACATAGGCAACAACTTTCAGGTTGATTATAAACACAAAAAAAGGAGAATAACAGGTGCCCCATGCCCCATCATTATACTAATTTAAGATGATAGTGAGTATTATATTATGTAAATTTAATTTAACTAAAATAATATTTTTTTCATGACATTACTTCACCACATCCAGAAATGCACCAAGAGGAGGCAATAACTGATTCACGTCTTCAACTTAAAAAAAATGAAGTCGATGCACCAAACAGGACCGAGGAAAGAGGGGTGCAAATAAAACACCGTACTAGTGTAGGGCTTAAAACTGAGGTTTCTAAGGGCATGTACAACACTCATATGTGAACCAACACTTATAGGTAGTTAGGTGCCTATCTTGCCGTGGTGGAGCTTGCCACAGGCATGCCTGAGCGCTTGAGTTTAGTATTGTCGCCCAATTAATCGAACGATACACCCCTGTGTGAAGCCAGGTAACAGTTGCTCCAGGCTAGTCTAAAATAGTTGCTGCAGCAAGATGTGTGTGTTGTGGTTTAAGTTGCTTAAGAGGACTCTTATTTTGTGGAACACTAGAACTATCTAAACATCAATTGATCAGCTGTTACCAACTTACCATTGTATCTTGAGGCTCTTGTGCAGATGCCTAATCACGTAGCATCTATCTAACCATTCTTGCATGTGTACATGCCCTAATCAAACCTTTGGGTTATCCAAACCACTGACGGAACAGGATGATCAAGTCCTTGGCACCCTTACCCACCAAAGATGCTATTCTTTTCTATTCAATCAGCAAGTACTTAAAACTTAATGATAATTTTTCCCAATCGATTTCACGTAGAACAATGTGAATAACCAACAAAATTAAGTTTTGGATCCGTGTATCAAATCTAGGAAATAAATGAGACATATTTGGTGCATTATCTTGCATAACAAACAAACAAAATATCTCACACCAATAATCTGTTAAGTGTATTGTTCAAGATAACAAAAATGTCTGTAGATGTGGACCCCATTACATAGATCAGTTTCGCTGAAGCAAACTTAATAGCTTAACTTTTCTGTCTTAAAGCAGATTGTGCAGCAATACCTTGTTTTATTAGTGAAACCCCAGGATATTATTTCAATAAATACCAAACCATAAAATTGTCTCATCAAAGGAGCATCAGCAAGAGGCACAAAGCAAAAATGTCTCATTAAAAAAACAGATCATAAGTAAGGTTAGATCCTAATCGCAGAGTTACTCTTCTGATATCTGATATAAGATAGCAAGTACCATATTGTTGGGCCATTTCAACTCTAACAAATGGTAGTACATAAAAGTTGCATGGTTTATGCAGACAAAATGAAAAAGGAAAACATTTGCAAAAGTGTTGTTTCCGTTCATGGCTAGCTAGTGCTTCCATGGCAGTAAGGCTTAGAGAGAAGTACCAGATCAGCCAGCATCTCATTTCGCATCCCAATCCTTCAGCTTCTTACTTCCCTTTGGTTTAGCAATAGGTGCATTCATGCCTGCCATTTTTGCATTATACTTTGCCTGCAGAGGTCCATTTGTAGCCCATCTAGAAATTCATTAAGAAGTTAATATAGTTAGTACATATGTTTTTCCTAAGAGAAAGGCACAAACCCCCGCCACGACCTACGGTTACGAACAGCTGAGCCTCATAGGCCACGCCTGGGTTCTTAAGGTTGTAGCCTACGGATCAACGGGCAGGTGTGAAAAAGAAAGGACAAGAAACAAAGCTACGCTAGGGTAAAAACAAGGGCGGATGGGACAAGCTTCCCCTCACGAGTGATTTCATCACAAAAACGAACTCAAAATAGTCACAAATGTAAAACTGTTCATACAGGGGCTTCCCCACGAACTCGTCTTTTACATCTACTGACTATTTCTACTCTAAACTCTATTATGGCCGCCCGACGGCATCGGCTGAAGGCACGGTCGACGGGGACGAAGGCAGCTCGCTCCCGGTCAGAACGACGTTCGACCCTGTTGGGGGCGGGACGACGCTCGCCTCTGACCCAGTTTCCACTCCGTCCACAGGCTGGACGACATCTTCCCGGTGCACTTCTTCAGCCACGCTCGAACGGCGAGCCTCCATCACCCACTGCGCGGTGACCTGCTCGGCGACCATCTGTGCGTATGGCATCAGACTCTCCCCTAGCGCATGGATTTCATCTGAGCTCCACCCATCAGCGTATCCTCTACAGATGGCCGCGAAGTCCAGATCGGGGTGGTGGGTCGCCACCGAGGTCAGCACCCCCGACGTCCCGTAGAACATGCCGTCGGAGATTAGCGCCCGAACTTCATTCGGGACCTCCGCCAACTGGACGGCAGACGTACTGGTGCTCGGGCCCGACCCGAACACCTTGGAGACAACCACCTGTGCGACGTTACGAATCTGGTCGAGCTCTCCCTCGAGAGCACGTCGCTCCTCAAGGGACCGGACTAGTGCCTCCGCACCCCGATCAACCGCCGCTTTGGCCGTCTCCAGCTCTTGCTCCAGAGAGCCGATTTTTCCACCTAGTTTTGAAAAAGGCAACAAAATCAGAAGCAAAGGAAAGGAAAAATCAAGACATCAACTGAAGGCAGAACAGATACATACCAAGGCGGGCACTTTCAAGGATGGAGAGTCCTTCCTCTTACCGGGTCACCTTCTCGAGCAGTCGAGCATTCGACTCCTCTGCCCCGAGCACCTATCCCCGGAGCGCGACCACTTCTTGATCAGCGTCCAACCGGGTGGACCTCCTGAAGCGCCGCCTCAGTCTCCGCCAGGTGGAACTTCGCCACGTCAAGTTCCCGCTCAGCAGCAGTCGCCCGCTCGACCGCACGCAGCTCCAAAGTTCACGCTCCCGTCGCCTCGGCCACCTGGTCTTGGGACTCACGGCAGGTGGATTCTAGCTGATGCCTGAGCTCATCAACCTACCACGACGTCGTTGCTTCCTGCTCCATCCGACTGTGTTCCTCCCGAAGAAATCAGGACTTACGGATCGACGTCATCTCCAGATCCTGTGAGACAAGAAGCGGGCATGCTAAAGACAACCATTGAAAGGCCAAGGAGTCAAGGATAACACCAAAAATGCAGAGAACTTACCTCTACAATGCGTGGCAGGTCGACTGTCACGGCCTGATGGACGAGCTCAACCCTCTCCAAAGCCTCCTTGAGCCTCGCCTTGGTAAGGGCGAGATCGGACTCCATCGACAGTCCTCTCTCCCCGAGCAAGTGCCAGAGCTTCACCTCCTCCTCATCGCGAAGGACGAACCGGGCCTTTCCTAGCTCGCCGGGGCAAGGCCACACTAGCTCGCGGGTCGCCCCTGACCCACTGGAAGATCCGGCCATCGCAGTGTCATGCAATGGCCGGATCATCACCAACTCCCGCAACGGCGGGATGGCTGGCCAGAACAGGGGATCTCCACCACCTAGACTCCACAGCTCACCGATGGATGCTCCACCTTTGGCCCGGCCGCATCTCCTCCTAACCCCTCCAGCTCCGACTAGGAGGGCAAACCGTGCGCACCTCCGCCGGGCGAGGCAGGGAGCCCGGTCTCCCTTCTCCCCTCCTCCGATGCTGTTGGGGGAGGGATTGCGAGGGTCACCTCCAACCCAACCTCTGTTGTCAAAATGGGGATCGCCACCATCACTGTCGCCGCCGCTGTAGCCGTACTCGCAACCGTCTGGGAGGACGCAACCCCCAGAAGGGAAGGTCGCACCGCCGCCAGTCTGCTTCCTCCACCACTCATCGCGACCCGCTGCAGGCTGGGTCTCTAGTCTTTTCGCATGGGAGGTGGGAGACTCCCAGTCCTGCTAGCCCTTGGCTGCTATCAAAACAAGCGTGGGTTAGTCACACTCAAAAAACTCTACTATGAGAATAGAAGGGATCATGAATGCTTACCTAGACGAAAGCAGCAGAGCCCTGAAGCCCCGACCAGCTGACGGCGAGCCAACCGGATGAGGACAGCCCGTGGGTCGCAACCCGTGCCCCCTTGTATCGACCGAGGCGGGAGCCGACCACCAGCTTGCGGCGGAACCACTGGTGGAACATCCCCCCATTGGGGGTCGCGCACACGCACCGACCCCGAAGATGCAGGGGAACAAACACGTTCCTCCAACCGGCCGACGTTCTCCACCACAATCGGAGCAGGGGGGGTGCGGAGCCAACGACGCCTTCGAAGGACGCGATGACCGTGCCCACTTCGCCTCTCATTCGACGGCGGTGTCTTTGCTCGCGGCGCGCTTCCTTGACTCAAGAATGTCACACGTCTCCATATCACGTCTGTCGCCGATGGATGTGGCCGTAGGCTCATGGCGCTCCACCGAGGTCACGACGGCACCTCTGTCTCCTCCATCCTCGGAGGCACTCGCGTCGCCACCCATCTTCGTGGGCTACTCCAACTCGAGCTCTGCCTCCCTAGCTCTCACCCCCTTGGACCTGCTGGCTGATTTCCTTCTCCTTTTCGAACCTCCTCCGGGCCTTCTCAGCTCTCTTCTTCTCCTTGGCCAGCGCTGCCTCCTTCTGGGCAGCTTGCCGAGCTGCGCCCTCGGGCCCCCTCGGAAGGTGCGGCCGGGATTTGTAACCCGTAAGTCCCTATGAAATGGACAACTCAAAATCAAAACAAAGAAGAGCAAGAGGGAAAAGGTCACGGGAAAAGGGGACATACCAAATTGGATAGCTTCGCGGCGTGCAGAAGTCTGGGTGTCCCTTCGAGGGAGTCTTTGTCCCTCAACTATAGCACCCAATCAAGTCAACTCTAGACTTCATCTTTCGACAACTCCTCTGGCGACGTGTGGTCGAGAACCATCGGGGCGATGTATTCCCACATCGGCCGCGTTCTTTCCGCAAACGGGGCAACTCAACGGCGAAAGAAGGTGTGGAAGACCCACAACCCATCGAGGCCATGCTGCACAAGCCTCTAAAGCTCCATCTTGATAACCTCCAGTTTGTTCTGCCGACCGGCGGGGCCCCACGACCAGCTTTCCCTCCTCTCTGGCCTTCTTCCGATGAACATCAGGAATGGTGCTTCCATCGAGTTCCTGATGTAGAACCACTCACCGTGCTACCCCCGGTTGGAGTCACATGGGGAGTACGCAGGGTAGGGGGTCGATGGCTTCGACTTCTTCTGCAAGGTGAATCCCCCAACCAGCGTAGTTCTGGGCGGCTTCCCCTCGGACAGGGCTCGCCCGTTGAAGATTTGTCAGAAGAGGTCCACATGCGTCTCCATCCCAAGGAAGGCCTTGCAGATGGTGACAAAGCTGGCGATGTGCAGCACCCTAGTCAGGTTGAGGTGCTGCAGCTCCAGGCCCCACTCGTTGAGGAGCCCATGATCAGTGCATGGGATACCCAAGCCCATGCTCATGGAAGGCGAGGACGGAGACAACCTCGTTGGCCTGGGGTTGTGGAACAACTTCTCCTAGCGCAGGAGCCCTCCAATGCGCCACCTCCTTCGACAGGAGCAGCCCCTTCTCGATGAAGGTGGCCAGCACCTCCTCATCCATGTTGGAAGGCCTCTAGTTCGACATCATGCCTCGGATTCATGAATGGATTTGTAAGTTCTCTCCCTCACTTTACCCTCTCTCCTAGAAACCGCCGCGCCGCACGAATGGGCTTGGTGAAAAAGAGGAAGGAGAAGAGGCAGCAATTGGAGAAAGGTGAAAGAATGGGAGGAAAACCCTCTCCCTTCCACCTATTTAATGAGGGAAGGTGTGCGGCGGGATGTGGCCCTAGCTGATGGGACGCGCCCTGTCCGGCGAAACGTCGCCTAGTTAAACAGGACATGGCCTGGGTAGGGCCCACCACTACCACAACCCAAGCGCATGAAATGAGGCGCCACCGCACGTAGATGACTCTCCGCCTTCCCAGGTAGGGTTTGGAAGGGCCCACCAACGGAATCTCCATCGAGGAGAGGCCAATGGGTCACCTGAGTCGATCGGATAGCTCGGGTGGCTCTCAAGAGATAGGTAAGGAGCAGTGGGATGCCCCATGTGAGCTATGCCAACTCTGTCATGAACGATGGGCCTAGATTCCATTCAGACATATCCGATAAGAGCTCCCCAAACCTGTCACTCGAGCCATCGAGGTAACTTTACCAAAACTCCTTTTTATTTTCTAGTGCATGATCATTCATTCATCCATTCTCATGCATGCATTCATACATTCATCCATATATTCATCCCATGCATCCAAGCATTGCATATGCAATTGCTACATCACAATGCTCCGTGTTGCGTCATGAAGAGGTAGTCGCCTCATTCGTTATGAGCGACAACCGACCAGGGTTCAAAGGCCGGCCCGCGAAGGGCTCAAGGCCACCTCACGTCAAACAGAGCTAGGGGAGAAAACGCAGATGAGCCCCAGCGACCCTCGCCCAATCTGCTCAGAAGCAGATAGGGTCATCTCGACCTTCTCGTTCAATCCTAACCTCGAGCCATGCCCATAGAATCTCCATCGAGGGGAGGCCAGCGGGCCACCTGAGTCGGTCTCCAAAACGAATCAGGCATCTATTGGGAGGCGGGTTAAGGAGCAGTGGAATGCCACACCCCTCCAGTTGTGGAAACTGCGGATGGGGTAATGCATGAAACTAGACTGACCCCTCGGCCGTGCCCGACACTTGGGTTGACGACTCCATCTCACCCAACCCCTCAGCCGCGCCCGACACTTGGGTTGGCGACTCTGTCTCGCCTAACCCCTCGGCCGCTCTCGATGCTTGGGTCGGTGCCCGATGCTTGGGTTGGCGCTCCACCTCGCCCGACCCCTCGGTCGGTGCCCGACACTCGGGATGGCGACTCTGACTCGCCCAACCCCGTGGCTGCTCCCGACGCTTAGGTCGGCGCCTGATGCTTGGGTTGGCGCTCTACCTCGCCCGACCCCTCGACCGCACCCAACACTTGGGTTGGCACTCGTCCTCACCCGGCCCCTCGACCACGCTCCGCCACGCCCCAACACTTGGGTTGATGACTCCGTCTCGCTCGACCCCTTGGCCACGCCCGACGCTTTAGGTTAGCGCTCAGCCGCACCCGATGATTGGGTTGGCGCTCCATCTTGTTCGACGATGACCCATGATCTTACACCCACCGGGTGCTCTCATAAAACGAGTGTAAACAACCCCTTCACGACTTCACAGAAGTCCCAAAAGAGCTCGGGGTCTCTTGTCGGGTTCATAAACTCGAGGACCCAATGGACCCGCTCCCCTATAAAAAACTCAGCCCAGTAGACAGCGTCACAACAACGCGTGCCTCCCGGGCCGGCCCAGTTACCTAACGACCAGCCAGAAGAATGATCCTATCTCCGACCGAAAGGCCTGGCCAAGGAGGGGACATAATCCGACTTCGACCTCCTTTTCCGACCAGGGATACGCCAGACCTCCGCTCATGATTCTTCCCCGACCGACACGGTCGAAGCTGACTGGGAACGACCGACCGGGGACACCTGCTAGGTGAGGACCCAAGGATCAGGCGGAGCAGATAAGGTAAGGCGCTCAAGTCTACCGCAATTCCAAGGACCGTACCCTGCCATACCTTGCTCACCTGCAGGGCAGTGCCACCAGGCCATAACAAACGTGTACTATGCAACCTTCCAGGCGTGTCAGAACCCAAATAGTGTTGTGGGTGCCAACATTTGTCTTACAGTATTGTAGGCGCCGACATTTACCATACCAGGCGAACACGGTAAAACCTGTTAGACGCGTCTGGATATGAACAGTATTGTGGGCGCCGACAATCGTCTCGTACCTAATGGCGTGAGCAACAAGACTAGGTAGCACATGTACACACACACTCTCTCTCTCTTTCTCTCTAACTTGTAAGGCCATCCCCTTCACCTATAAAAGGGGATACGCTCTCTCCTAAGAGGGATGGTCGTTCAGACTCTCTCTGGCTGGCTCTAGACAATCTGAGCTTTCAAACAGCTCCCTAGCTCTAGAACTCCAAAGCTACATAGAGTTCACGCTCCAATACTTAGCGCATGTTAGGGCCCTCGTCACTCTTGGCCCTTCGGTTCAGAGTCCGATCGGGCCTTTAACACCCCCTTCTTATTCCTACTTGTTTGTAACCCCACAACAAACTTTGAGCACCTAGGCTCAGGATTAAAGTCATCGACCAACTGAAACTGGACGTAGGGAATGTTGCCTAAACCAATATAAATCCTGTGTCATTGAGTGCTAGGCCACATCTGATCACAATGCATGGCAAAACTACAAATATTTACTTGAAGGTTACTTTTCGCACTGACACATTGTCCTCCGACAAAGTCTCCTCAAAAGGGTGAAGCTTGCCATTGTATTTGGCAACATAGTCCAAGCTCCCAAAGCTGAGAACTTGGCTAGGGTGAAGGAGCTACTGGTGATGACGATTTCATCGAAGAAGCGCATGCCGCCCTCAGGAGCGACATCGTTGGCTCTGACAGCGAATCAGGTGGCTCCAGCCACTATAGAGCGATGATCACACATGATGCCATCCCCTACCTGGCACACTAGCTGTTGTAGGTTCAGAACCGCGACAAGCATCAGAATTGTTTGCTGGAGGTAGGTGTGTGGGTCTCTGGTGGCTTGGACACACAAAACACGGAAGGGACATAGATCGGTTTATTTGGTTTGACCTTCTAGGCCCTACGTCCAGTAGTATGGTTGACAGACCAAGATCCTAAGGGTTCCCCATAGGACCGACTACCCGACAAGGAGATGGGCTAGCCCATGGTTTGCCAGGAAGGCGTAGTACAAGGTGGTGTGGCTTCCAAGGCAAGAAGAACCAACATGGTTGGATTATAGTAAAGTCTATCTTTGTAATAGGACTAGAACTCCTTTGTCGTAACTGACTAGGACTAGAATTATGTGCCTGGTGTGGTAGAACCACCCAAATTATATGGCCCACATGTGCCCATCATTGTCCTAAAGACCTCTAACTGTTGCACATGAGAGCCAGATAACTCCAGCAGTCTATCGGGTGTCCTCGGGGAACCCCGAATCATCCATATTTTACAACTCATACAGGATCAACGTGGAGTTACCACAACATTATAACATTTGGTACAAAAATATCATAAATGGAGTGCGGAAGACTTATAATATTAAGTTACAAAACATGTTCAAGTGAAACTTCACTAATTTTCAAATATTGAGTAGAATTGTGGAAGCAACTTAGGCAAAACACCTAAGGTAGGAGAGAACATCAGATCATGTCATGCCCACCGACATGACCTCGATTAGCAGCATAAGTCAGATCCTGCAACAGGGGTTAACAAACCCTGAGTACTTGAGGGCACTCAACAAGTCTTACCCGACTAAATGAAAAGACTCCAAGGGCATGCTGGCTTAAAGGAAAGATAGAAGCAAGAAGTAACTTTTACAGAAAAGCTTACTGCCAGTGGATCCGTACTTTCAATATTTTAGCTTTGTATTAAGTGTATCCATAGTATCCAGTTTGCACCTAATCTAGCTCAATCACTTCATTAATCATCTCAACTCCTTTTATACCATCTCGTATCCAAAGTAACCATGTTTCATAGATTAAACTACGATGCAGGGTAGTTGATCAAGTCTCCATAACCGAGGAGCACGATGATTCGAATCGATTAGGCCCAGCTAGGGTTTCCTTACCACATGACATATGCAGGTCCTAGACCCAGACCCGAACCTACATATATCAACCCTCACTCGGATCCTCCAAAACATGAACGGGTCCAGCGCTACCCGAGAGCACAGTACTTCACCTTCCTACGCCACTCCTGGTGGATTCATATGATGTGTACATGCTACTCTCGCCATCTCTCCACTCCTAGTGTGTGGTTAGCCTTTCACATAATGGAATAGCCGAGGTATTAGGCTTACCGGCGTATGTGGCCAGTACTACAAGGTCTCGAACAAGCAATCCTACAACGAATGGTCCTCAATTGACATAGGTAGGCCACTATGTCAAGACTCAAACTTGACGCAAGCAAAGAGTCCACCCGGTCTCAATTTTATATTATCATTATCAAGGTATTCTCACGATCCAAAAACGGAGCTAAGAAGAACCAAGGAAAAACCTATTTCTAAAGAACGATGAAACCATCATTCGACTTCTATCGCTAAGCATTACTAAGCATTAGGGGAAACGACCTACACATACTAGCAGGGTACGACTAAGGATACCTGAATACCAAGGTAATCATGTAGCAACGGTATTCGTCCAACTCCTAATTACTTAATGCACATCTCACAAGACTTAAAGTGTAATAAAGATTTATAAATACTAGAGAAAGGTTTATGCTTCGGTGCTTGCCTGCGTTGCAGAGAAGGATAGTTCCACATAGGATCCAGAAACTAAACTTGACACCAACATCACAATGGATGGACCTTCTTCGGAACTTGATCAACACGAGTCTTCTCACTCTCGTACACTACACGTAATAAATGATGCTTTGCTTAACATGATGGACTACATGCCATGATGCATGATGAGAGGCATACAAGTGCATGAATGAAACTTAACAAACTTAAGAAAGTTGAGTACAACTTTCCTTCACCAAAGAACTAGGGTCATTACCATAAAAGCATTTTTGGCTAATTAACTATTAAGTTAATTAGTTACTAACATGAGAGTAACACTTATTATATTATACTAATTAAGCAAGGCAAGGTATTTAACTTAACATGGACCAACAAGATTAACATGGAAAGCATATACATAGCATAACCACTTTACCCAACTATGCATACAAGGAGCAATCAAGACTTATATACATGCGTCTACTAATTAAGCATTTAATTAAGCCATTTATTTATTATATAACAAGTTGATGATAAGCATAATATGGAAAAGAATTAAGTTGCTAAGTAACCACAAGGGTTTAGTGTTCCAAGGTCCACAATCAACTCCAAAATACACCAAAGCCATTTTATGAATTATCCTAATTCATTTTTATATTTATTAACCAAGGAAAAGGCCTTTATAAACACTTAAATTAATTAAGCAAGTTAGGATTATCAAAACAGTACCAAACTTTTTGTGCAAGCAGGAATAAGCACATAACATTTACACAAAAAGTTTCATGATTAAAGGATTAATATTTTTATCTATAAAAATCATGCAAGGTCCATTTAATAATTAAAAGAGGTAATTTTTAAGCATATCAAAACTACTGAAAATGCTCAACACATATTTTTTCTAGGTAGAGAACATCATAACAGAGCTACACAAAAATCTTCGCATTTTTATCATGCTTCTATATTTTCTTATGAATTAAACAAAATCAACACATATTCATATTTTTTGAAAATCGAAAACCATTTGAAAACATTTCATACTCAACCCCTAGCGACCCACGGTCACTGACGCACGGGACCCATGGTTAAACCGACCCTGCCCGCCTTGACCGCGGTCGCGCCGACCATGGCGGAGGCGAACAACGACAAGATCACTGGTGACGGGGAGGACATCTACACGTTCCCCATGACCTCACGCACACGGTTAAGCTACCGGTTGATCGAGCTAGGGTTAGAAGCAAGCTCGGCCACAGCCATGGTGACTCGGTGGTGTAGAGCACGCCGATGCGACGGCGGGCCAGTCGCTCGGGCGTGGTAGGGGTTAGACTAAGGGCACATGCGGCACCAGGAGCTCACCACGGGCTTGCTCAACTACATGATTGAAGCAGAGGTGGCGCGGATGCATAGGCCAGCGGTGATGACGAGTGCGGCGGCGTGAACCAGTTGCGAGCTCACGTTCTGGCGTGTCCTGTGATGGAACAAGGAAATGGACGAGCCGATGAGCATCATGGCCTCAAGGCAAAGCTAAAGCACAAAACAGTAGACAAAGAGGTGCTCCGTAGAGAGCTGGCCATGGTGAGGTGGAGTTTGGTGGCTATGGTGAGCCACCACGGTGAGAACGGCTTGCACGGCCGACTCCGGTGATGCAAAGTGTGGCGAGCAAACTCAGGCGAAGCGCAAGAAGGTGGCAAAGTTAGCTGCGAGAACAATTGCGATGTGGTGTAGCGGTGGCGGAGAATTTGACTAACGAACCATAGCTCAACGACGATGGCGGAACAGAGGGGAAGGCAAGGACGTCGACTGGCTCGGCAATATAAGACAGCATGAAGCGTTGAGACGAGCCAGCACCAGCTTGTGACACTACAGGGAAAGCACTTGCGTGCCCGTGCGCGCAAAGGCGGTGGAAGACGGTCAGCAGGCAGCCACCGACGGTGATGCTGCTGCGTGGCAGCTCCTCTGGTGCTACAATGCAACATTGACATCATTTCATGCAACATGTGAAACATATTATAAGCAACATATGAAACACTACAATGCAACATATGAAACATCACATATGCAACATGGACATGCTACTATTGAAACATACAATGAATTAATGAAACACTACTTGATGATTATGCTTCATGATGCTCATGATCAAAGTTTTAACTATTTTTTAACATCAAGGATGTTACACCTGGCCTCATGCTAAACAACAAATGCCTAGTTGAGTGTGTTCACTTCTCTACTTTCTGACTGAATTCTATGACAATAGATATGAACTAGAAACTAAAAACTTATTTTGACCTATCATGTTTCCGCATTTGGATAAAAAATTCTGACTAATTTTGGATGCCCTAATCATGTGGATGAGGCATGAGCAACATCCTGATGAAGAGCTGTTTGGGAACAGGTATATCTGTACAGGTTGGCCCATGCAATAGATTGTTATTTCCTTTTCTATACATGCTAGAAAGATTAATGTTCTAAAATACAGTGAAAATGGATCCTGCTTATGTTTTTAGTTTTATTGTGGCAAGGATTAAATCCTGATTTAGGTTAGTTTCTTTAATTTAGGATTGTGGTGGAGCTATAAGGATCTAATGGAAATTTTATTTATATATGTTGGTAAGTTTTCACACTCCTTATAATCATTGTGTTGTTTGTATAATCAGTTTGGTTTCTAGAATGACTTAGCTATTGTATGTTGTTGTTGTGACAATGGACATGCTGCTTGTGCCATCAATTAGATTTGGTTCTGTTAGCATAGATTGAGCTCAGTGTATTCCAGGGGGAAACTGCCCAAACATGTACATGAGCTAGGCATATATGCATATAGTCCCTTACACAAAGAAGAAAAATATGCTATACAACATATACATCTAACACCTCCCCCTCAAACTCAGGGTGGATCACAAAAACTGAGTTTGGAGAGAAAGAACCGATGCTAAGCTCTCGTCTGTGCCTTGGTGAAGAAGTCAGCCAACTGAAGCTCTGAAGGCACATAGCGAAGAGTAATAACATCATCCTATACTTGTGCCTGAGTGTAAGACACATCAACACCAATATGCTTGGTGAGCTCATGCCTCATCGGATCACGAGCTATGTTGATAGCACCAGTGCTGTCAGACAAGACAGGGGTTGGCACATAAACTAAAACACTGAAATCCTCAAGCATCCAACACAACCAAGTAAACCTCTGCTGTCGCAAGAGCCATACCTCGTAACTTAGCCTCTGCGCTTGAATGAGAAACTACAGTCTGCTTCTTAGTCTTCCAAGCAATGAGAGAACCACCAAGAAAAACACAATAGGCAGAAAGAGAGCGACGGTTAGAAGAGTCGGTAGTCTAAGTAGCATCGGAGTATGCTTGGAGGTGAAAAAGAGCTAGAGCATGGAAAGAACAGATGACGAGTAATGGTCCCACGTAGGTAATGCAAGACATGAAGAAGATGACTATAGTGGAGGTGAGTGGGAGCAGAAACAAACTGACTAAAATTGTGCACAGCATAAGAGATATCAGGATGAGTCACCAGCAAATAAAAAGACTCCCCACAATATGGCGATACCGAGTAGGATCAATGAGAGGTTCACCATTAGTGGAGCAAAGATGAAGATTAAGCTCTATCAGAGTCTCAACAGTGCAATGATCAGTGAGAGAGGAGCGATCAAGAAGATTTTGGATGTACTTTTCTTAGGATAGATAAATTCCATAAGAGGTGGAAGAGACCTCAATCCTAAGAAAGTAATGAAGAGGACCAAGATCGAACATAAGAACCTGCTCACTAAGACATGCCTTAACAAAGGCAATATACTCAAAGTCATCACCAGTGATAATCATATCATCAACATAAAGAAGAAGAAGAGTGCGACCATGAGGTGATGTGTGAATAAATAAGGCAGGGTCATGATCACTCATTGAAAAACCAGTAGCAGTGATCATAGAGGAAAAGCACTGAAACCAAGCACGAGGAGCTTGTTTCAGACCATAAAAAGAGCGAAGACAACAAACCATGCCATCTAGAACAAAATATCTAGGAGGTGGTCGCATGTAGACCTCCTCATAGAGTTCACCATTAAGAAAAGGCATTTTTGACATCAAGTTGAGAAATGGACCAAGCACGAACAGAGGTCACAACAAGGAGAGTGTGAATAGTGGTCATGTGAGCCATAGGAGCAAAGGTCTCATCATAGTCGTGACCATGATGCTCCTGCTGAAAACCACAAGCAACAAGACGGGCCATATAACACCCAAGAGAGCCGTCGGAGCAAGTCTTGAACTTATAAACCCACTTGCATGTGATGGGACGAGCATGAGAAGGAAGAGGAACAAGGTCCCAAGTGTCGGTGCACTCAAGAGCAGTGATCTCCTCAACCATGGCAAGTTGCCATTTTGGATGACAAATGGCATCATGGTATGTGGTCGGCTCAGAAAGAATGGTGCCAGCAAAACCACACTGGTCGGTAGGCTTCTACGAGGCATGATCACGAAGATCATATCGAGAGGATGTGAGAGAAAGAATCCTTAACTGAAGATGTCTCAACAGGAGATGAAACATCAGAAGATGACTCAACAAGAGGTGAGGGATCCTAGAGGCAACGACTGTAGGTGCAAATCACACAAGGTTTGGAATCATAAATGGACCTAAGAGGAGCGTGGGAAGACAGCTTAGAGGGCAGCGGGAGAGATGGTGGAGGAGGTGGAGATGGTGAAGATGGTGGGGATGATGGTGGAGGAAGAAGCACAGTGGAGATAGGTGCACTAGGAAAAGTCAAAAAGGACATAGGCTCAAAAACAACCTAAGGTGAAACATCAGAGGAAAGCCAAGGATAGAAGGAATGAGACTCATCAAAAGTAACATCCTGAGAGATCCGCATACGACAGGCAACCGGATCCCAACAACGATAGCCCATGTGCTCAGCACTATAGCCTAAGAAAACACACTCAACAAATTGAGGGATCAGTTTAGTGCATTCATGAGGAGCAAGAAGAACATAGCACAGACATCCAAAAAAACAAAGACTAGAGTAATTAAGTGGATGTCCATAGAGGTGCTCATATGGGATGCCACCTTTGAGGGCGGATGAGGGCTGAATGTTGGTTAAATAGGTGGCAGTGGAAATTGCTTCAGCCCAAAAATGAGGTGGAACCGAGGAAGCAATCATAAGAGCACGAGTAGTTTCAAGAAGGTGGCAATGTTTGCGCTCAGCAACACCATTTTGAGCGTGCGCACCAGGACAAGAAAACTAAGAAAGAGTGCCCTGCTCAGAAAGAAATTGAAGAAGAGCACCAGAAAGATACTCCCCAGCAGAGTCAGCACAAAGAACACAAATAGGAGCATCAAAGTGAGTGTGAATCATCCGAGCAAATGTCTTATATATGGATAACACCTCATTATGATATTTCATGAAGTACACCTATGTAAAGCAGGAGAAATCATCGATAAATATGACATAATATTGATGACCCCCTTTAGAAATAAAAGGTGCGGGACCCCATACATTAGAATGAACAAGGTCAAAAGGACACTGTGACACACACCAACTAGAGGCATATGGAAGCTGGAACTATTTGCCAAGCCTACAGCCCTGACACTGATCTAAAGAAACATCACCAGAGACATTTCCCAAAACACCACGACGGACAAGAGCGGATAACCGGGAACCACATAAATGTCCCAAGCGATGATGACACTGAGCGAAAGATGAAGAAATTGACACAGGAGAAGCAGAGCTAACAAGACTAGCAGAGGCAGCGGAAGGAAGATAAGCCAGTCAAGCTCCCAAAGATGCTGAGAATCACGGCGACGAGGGCCAATACCAACTAGGAGACCTGTGCTGAGATCTTGAACACGATAAGAATCAGAATCAAGAATAGCACGACAACCATGATCAGTGAGCTGGCCAGCAGAAATAAGTTGCATGGTCAAACCAGGAACATAAGAAACACAGGGAATATGAAAAGAGGAGGACGAAAGAGTGCCATCATGACCAACAACCGACAGAGGGGAGCCATCAGCAATTTGAACAATGAGAGGAATAGGAGGACAAATGGAAGAAAGACATGTACGATCAGACATCTTGTGAAATGAAGCACCAGAGTCAAGAATCCATGGCAAGATACCTAAAGTGGATGGTGGTTTCTAAATAGAAGACTGAGAAGTACCAGATAGTGCAGGGGCAGGACTGATAGAACCAGCAACTACAGTAGGTGCAGAGGTAGCAAGACAACGAAGCAACATGAGTATCTCCTGTGTATCAGTATGCTGAGAGCCACCAGTACTCTCAAAGACACCACCAGCAGTCACACTACTAGGACCCTACGAAGGACGCCCACCTCGGCGAGACTGAGCCTGTTGCCTCTTCTTCTTGAAACAGTGAGCCTCATCATGTGCATCTCTATCGCAGTGATCACAATGAAGTCCACCTGAACTACGAGTCCTAGAGCCAAAGGCTACCGAAGAAGACCCCTTGGGAGTCGACCAAGAACTCCAGAAGATGCAGATCGAGCAGCCAGAACTGAGGAGGAGGTCGACTCAAGCAGACCAGCTAAACGAAGGTGAGTCTCCTCATTACGAACAGCAACAAGAGCCTCCGTCAAGGACACAGACGGCCCACAAGCAAGTAATTGAGCACGAAGAGGGTCAAACTCAGCACACAGATGAGTTAGGAAGTCATAGGCGCGATGAAGCTCAAGGTGGCTCTGTTGCTTCCTGCAGGAATCACAAGTGGCGGAGACAACTGAGGACCAAGAGTGTAAGCTCACGCCACACTGCTGATAGTTGTCGAAAGAAATCAACTAAACTATCACCCTGCTGTGACAACTACTCTTGACGTAAGGCGGCAATATAGGTGGACTAACCAGAGGGCTCATAGTTCTGGCGAAGAAAGGCCCACATTTGAGAAGCATGATCAAGCCGAGCAACGTCCGTAGCCAGACGCTCATCCATACTAGCAACAAGAACAGCCCCAGCATGGGCATCCTCATCCAACCATGTCTGATAGGCCTTAAAATGGGACATATAAGAGGTCAGATCATCATCATAAGTTTCTCGCAACTTCTTCTGGTCAGCTTCTGAGGTGCCCGAAGGAATCACTGGCTACACTGGAGGAGGAGGCAGCCTTGGACAAGGCAGCTCGTCCCTGAGAAACTCCCAAAGTCGAAGACCACGCATATGCAACCGCATACGAGGAACCCAATCGCGATAATTGGTGTCATTGAAAAGAACTGGACAAGGTGGAACTTGAGCGGTACCAGCACTGGAAGAAACCAGAGGGGATGCCATTTTTTACCCAATACTCTTCCAGAAGAAGGGGACCGAAGGAAACAGAGCACGCGCGTGCAGGCGGGCGCCGAAGCAGAGAGGCGTGCAGCAGTGGGCCTAGTGTGCGAGACGCAAGCCCATGTGGTGGAAAGCCGCGCCTCGTGCAGACGCCCGCGGGAGCAGCGGGATGCGCGCGCGCGCTCGCAGAGGAGCAGAGGCGCCCGGCCGGGCCGCCGCGCGTAGGAGCAGAGGCACGCGAGGAGGAGTCACGAAAGGAGGAACCGGCTACGGCAGCGTGCACACGATGAGCGCACGCGGACGAGCCCCCGCGAGAGAAGCCGCCGCGTGCGAAAAGGAGCCACAGGGAGAACGCCCTGCAGCGGTGGCTTGCGGGGCGAGAGGCCAAGGCGCAGCAGCGTCCGAGCGGCTGCGTGCCGGTGGCCGGCAGTAGCTTGACGGTGGTAACCCTAACCCTAACCTGACAAACGGATACCATGTTATTAGGATAAAATGAGCTTAGTGTATTCCAGGTGGCAACTGCCAAAACATGTACGTGAGCTAGGCATATATGCATATAGTCCCTTACACAAAGAAGAAAATATGCTATACAACATATACATCTAACAGGTTCAAGCTGCTTTTCAAATCCCTAATTTCTGTCTGATTCTTTTGGCTTGACCTTTTTAATTTTGTTCGTATATTCTTTAAGGCATATGTTCGAATTTGTTCACCAGATCGTAGTGTGGATGTGCAGTAATTGTTTATTTTTCGCGAACCATTGTGCAGCAATTGTTTGTGGTCTCACACAAAGGACATTGTGTAGCTATCGGGGAATTGCGGAGAGTCGCAGGTTTTGTTGGGGCTGCCTGGTCGGAACTCTGCACAAACAGGGGTGAAAGGTGAGTGCTTGACTACTGAATACTGATTCAGATTTTTGTACTTGTGCAAACAGGGAATATATCTTATGAACTCCAGCATTATTCTTAGATGGAACTGGGCTACAAGCTTAATTACTGCAGGAACAAACAAGGCATTTTGTTTTGCCAAGGTCATATAAACTATTTTCCATGTTTATTGGTTACTGCACTTTCTCTTGGAGGTCTGGAATAAACACAGACATGTAATCTATTTAAATCTGGTTTCAAGATGATGCATTAATCGGCATGTATGCCTATAGCAGCTCATATAATTCCTAAGACTGACCAAAACATTATTAAATCTTATTGCAGTCAAACAAAACCAACTTCTGGAAAAAGCTATGTGCTGATTAAAATAGGAAATCATTCTATTTCTTTATTAAACTCTACTGTGAAAATTCCAAAAAAAAACTAAGCTTTACAGTGTTAAAAATGACTTGAAGTATTAATCAAGTGAGATATTTCTTCCTCACTATGTTTCAATAATACATTATCCCCTGTTGTCTTCCTTAATTGCAATACATCTGAAAGCAAAAATTTTATTATTTTTTTATTCTCATTATTTTGACTCCTCTTATGGTTGATTAACTTGTAGTGCAGTGGTATTACTGTTCCAATATCTCTACTTGTCACAAGTTGTCCTGAAATATTTCGTGATATGTCATCTTGTCAGGCTCTTTTAAATCTACAGAGACAATCGAGAAGATCTTGGCTTCAGAAGGAACTATTATTGGTGAAAAGTCTTCAGTAAAACTGTGCAAGATATAGATGCGGAGTGAATATAGTTGAAGCAAATTTAGGCCTTTCTTACTTTCTAGTTTGGAGAATGGACACCGATGTAGAATGAAAGCATTCGACAAACAGAGATATGTTAGTTGTCAGATTTTCCCTTCTAGATGTTATTGTGACCTGATTGTCAAAGCTAACCACTCGTCTTTGTATTATTGAATTGTTATTTATAATGGAAAAATATATTTGTGAGTGAAGCTTTACACGAGTGAATTATATTGCTTTGGTTGTGTTGTGGTTCGAAGCTTAAATATAAATATTTAAAATATATGAATATTATAAATAGCAAATCGTCATCAATAATACCAACGCATATGAAGTGTTGCCTAATATATCTATTGCAAATTAGCAACACTTATTTTGGCATTTTACCAACGCTTATTTATGTGTTGTATTGTTGTAGTAGATCCTTGCAACACCATCTATAGCAATGCAAACTAAGGGCCTGTTTGGATCGGTACCTGGAAACGACGCCTAGGCCAGGCAGCTTCCCCAGGCCATCGATTTGCAGCGCCTGGGGCTGGATCAACCTGCCTGGGCAGGCCTCCCCAGGCGAGTCCGCGATCCAAACAAGCCTATGCGTGGGTAAAGACACTTGCAACGAAAAAAAAAGAACTTTTAGCAACACATATATACGTTGTAAAAAGGGGAGGTTAAATATCTAACATTAGGCACTACAGTTCATGAGCTTATAAACATGCTTAACCCCTCCTATATGTCGATCAGCGACCGACAGTTTTACAAAAAGTCAACTAAATGGTGTCCACGACACAAAGGCGCCAGCAAGTCATCGTAGTCCACAGCTGGAACAATATATTGGCAGGAGATTTGTCTGTCGTCCAGCTACTGCCTAAGTTGAAACAGCCAAGAATCTGAACGATGCATAATTGACCAGCATATAGAAATAATAATTCCGGACTTCTTCGTATACCTGGAGAAGATGCCAATTGGTACAATATTGGAGGCTCTCCCCCTGGTCGATCTCAATCAATTATATATATACTTGTTATATTAAATAAATAGGCGTACGTCTCTTTCTTTCCTTAACGACGGCCACACGATGAAACATTGTGCATAGCACTACTAGCCATGTCAAAAACTAACAGAGACTAGGAACTATGCGCGTACGTTTCAAGCCCATCGAGATCACACAAGCTGGCAGCACTACGTACAACTTGCAGATGATAACAATCCTATTATATGCACATACATGCGTACCAAAAACCTCCTACTTGCAAACCGGCCATTAGCACATATATGCTGGGTGTAGTATATAAGCAGATGCAATCCCTCTGCGTTTGTCATCAAGCCTAGAAGAAGCACAAGTCATTCAGCAGTTTCTGAACCATCTTCAAGATCAAGGCAGAGCTAAGTAGCTCACGGTTGTCTTTGATTTGAACAAGAAGGCCGGGCCAGATGGTGAGGATGAGGGCGGCCCTCCTCCTTGTTGCAGTGGCCGCAGCGGTGGCCGGCCTTGCCGCTGCCAATTTCCGGGATGACTGCGACCTCCCCTGGGAGCCCCAGAACGCCAAGTTTACGAGCGACGGCAACGGCCTCTCGATGTCGCTGGTCAGCAACTCCTCAGGTACGGCGCTGAATCATATCGCTTGCTGCGATTCTAGCTTGACTTTTTTTAATGTATCTCTCATATATGATGAACATAATTATTCTATGCAAAATGCGTGACATGTGGTCACGCGATGAGCCGATGATTCTTATGCTACTGCCGGCCGGCTTGCAGGCTGCATGCTCCGGACAAAGAAGCAGTACATATACGGGACCGTGTCAACCCTCATCCAGCTCGTCCCAGGCAACTCGGCCGGCACGGTCACCACATACTACGTAAGCGCTAGTGGTCTACTTTAATTTGTAGTCTCATATCATATAATATGATGATGATGATGATGATCTGCTATATATATAAAAACAAAAATTCAGGCATCCTCTGTTGGAGACAACCATGACGAGATCGACTTTGAGTTCCTGGGCAACGTGAGTGGCCAACCATACACCTTCCACACCAACATCTACGCCAATGGCGTGGGCAACAAGGAGATCCAGTTCAAGCCCTGGTTCGACCCCACCACCGGCTACCACAACTACACCATCGCGTGGAGCCCCTGCATGATCGTGTAAGCTGCCATACCTACTGACCGGCCGACGTAGTACGTTGAGGATGAGCTATGATCGAGCTAGAAAAAAAAAATGACATGAAATGCACACGCAGGTGGTACGTTGACAGCATCCCCATCCGGGTGTTCCGCAACTACCAGAAGAGCTACGGCGTGGCGTACCCGACGAGCCGGCCCATGTATGCCTACTCCAGCATCTGGGCGGCGGAGGACTGGGCCACGCAGGGCGGCCGCGTCAAGACCGACTGGTCCAAGGCGCCGTTCGTCGCCAACTACCAGAACATCCACCTCGACATCTGCGAGTGCGGCTACGGCGGCTGCAGTACCAACTGCCCGGCAGCGGCTGCGGCGCCCAACAACGGGGCGTGCCAGCTGAGCCCCGACCAGCGGGGGCTGATGCAGAGCCTGCAGAGAAACTACACCATCTACGACTACTGTAACGACTCCAAGAGGTGGACCAACGGCATCAAGCCAACCGAGTGCGGCCTGCCACAGTACTGATGATCCATTACTCAGCCGCTATGCATACCTTCCGGTGTCTTTTTGGGCCGTGACACCAGGAAGGCCAAATAGTCTCAGTGGTCTGTTACAATTATATATGTTTGTTTATTTGTTTATTTGTTACACATACATGGAATGAAACTTCATTTTGATGCTTCTTTTTTCACTCTTGTCTTGTATTCTTTTTTTTCTAAAGAAGAATCAGATCTTTATGGGCATACTCAGTCATATTAAACATTGCACTATAGGCACATGCCCATACGCTGCCAAAGAGGAATAACAATATTGCATTATTCAAACCGAAATCAAATTCGTCCAAAATGATATTCTTCACTTGATCACGCACAGGAATCAACGCAGAGGAACAATGTTGCCTAGTTAATTTGCAACAACTGAATGTGTGTATCCTATACATACCTCCAAGTAAGGCTTAGAACAACCCTTAGCACTATCAATCTTTGTCATCTCCATGTCCCTTTGCAATCTCTCCGTCGCACTCTTAGACTATTGCTCTGTCTTAATTTTACATCACTAGGTTTATGTCTGTGTGTTGCAATGGGACAACAATTATGTATGTAACTACCCAAAAACCACCCTTGTTAAACCTTTGCTAAACTCTAATAATACCCCAAATCTACCTCCTTAGTAAAGTTTAGTTCCCAAGAACCTAGTCGTAAGCAAACCCTTTAAGTCAAACAATGGGCAACTAGGTGGGTGAAAACTCAGGTGGTTTGAGACCCTTTGGTCACCACCGAAGTAGTGGAAGGAGTGTTTAATGTTCCATGAGTTAAGAATTGTTCTCTTGATTTTGCCTAAACCATTCTTGCTCCTTATTCCATCCAAATTGTACCCTTGCTAGATCTCAATGTTTTCTCCAAACTCTTGCCCTCTCCGTCTTAGATGGTTAAGCCATGCTCCATGACCTTCCTGTGGAAATTGGTTGAATGTGATACCCGTTGGGGTTCACGGATTCGTGTTTATAGGCCAGGAAGAGCCCCCGACGTGGCAGTACAATAGGGTGTCTTGGATTACAAGAAGAGAAACGGAAGGTTACAATCAGTGCTCTACTTCCATATCTACAAATGCCCAATATCAACAATACAAGGAAGATGAATACAAGGTAACAAATCACAGATTCTAACACCCTCCATCAATCATAACTGTCGACCAAGTTGAGATTGTTCCTGAATGTAGTAAGTTGCTGAGTAGGGAGAACTTTTCTAAAACCGTATGCTATTTGATCTCCTGAGCTGATGAACTTGATGTCCAATAATTGTCTAGATGCAACTTGTTCTCTCACAAAATGAAAACTGACGAGATCCTAACATATGGGAATGTTAAGCCTCAGGATCTATGGTTCCCGACCGAAGAGACCCCCTAGCCGATCCCTCCTGGATCGCCCAGGGGCTCGGGGGCTATACCCATTGGGTACGCTTGCGCGCACCCTCAGACTAAGGGACTTGCTCGAGCCCGAGCACGCCAAGGCCTCTGTTTAGGGCTCGGGGGCTCGCCCGAGCCTCAAGCTCCCGATCGATGGGAGACCTGAGCTCGGCCCTCGGCTCTTGCCTGACCTCCAACGCCAACCAATGCCCGGCCAGAAGACGACATGTCCAGAGCCATCGAGGCTTGGGGGCTCCATGACGTAGCACCTTGGGCGGGGCCTTGCCGGCCGCTCCCCCGACAAGGTCACGCACGGGGCGTGATACAAGAAGACAAGTTCCCCCTCGGCCTCCAGGGGCTCGAGCTCTCCCGGGCCCGCGCGTCAGCCCTTGGAGCCAACCTCCTTCGCCACCAAGAAGACTTAGAAGGTCCACCTAGGGGAGGCCGGTCCAAGCTGACACAGCCTGACACGCAGAGTGTTAGAATAGAGCAGCCGAACGATGCCTAGGGCTTCTTCGACTCCACGACATCGCCAAGGTCCACAGAGCGCCGCTGGAAGACCCTCCTAGACTTCGGCGCATGTAGACCATAGGCTTAACCCCCCAAACCATCATGTACCCGACCTATCTCGATATATAAGGGGTAAGGTCGGATCCTAGAGGAGGGAGGACGATCCCAGATAGATCATTCCATTCCTCATCCATCTGCTCCTGCTCAGCACCGAGAGCAGAGCAACCTAGAGAGAGGGGCACTGAGAGCTCCTCCACCGCACCCGTCGTCTTTCTCCTCTTCGATGAGGGGAAGACTCCATCGGCGGCGAGGCAACCCCAGGATTAGCACTGAGCTAACCCCCTACCAAATCTCTTCCTTCCTCCTGTACACTCTGTTGTAACCCCCCGATTTTGGGTGCTCTTGAGTATAAGGATCATCCGCTACTGGACGTTGGTCATCGATCGGCCCGAACCAGGACAAACCATTGCGTCCTCTCTATGATTCTTGTGTTCTTGAGTCCACCCGAGCCACTGGAGATACATACTCTGACACCAACTTGAACAACAATGCTTGCCGCGGTTCTGACCCCGCGATAGCTGGCGCGCCAGGTAGAGGGCAGCGTCAAGTGCGATTCAGGCTCTACTGTGGCCAGAGCCACCCGCCTTGTCGCTGGAGCAAGTGGCACCACCCCAGACGGCGGTGTCTGCTTCCCTGGCGAGTTCTTCATCATAGCCGTCACCTTCTCTCCGGGCCAGGACCTCAACTTTGGGAGCCTGGCCTACATCGCCGAATGCTACGTAGAGCTTCGTTCGCTCGACAAGGCTACGCCAGCGGGCAATGAGCCCCCAGCGCCGCCCCCACCGCTGGACCTCCTGGGAGCAGATTTTGAGGTCCTGACCCAGCAGATCCGGTGCGGTCTAGGTCCACACCCTACCGTGTTGGATTGCCGCCAGATGTTCTACATGCTGGCTAGCATCCACCACCAAATCACCACCGCGAGGTGCTCCCGCCGCCCGACCACTTCTGGTACTACCTCCCGGTCCTGCCTTTCGGGATCTAGAATGCGGTGGCGTCCTTCCAGCTGGAGCTAGAGCACCTCGTCAGCCATGAGACACCACATAGCGCCATCCTCTCCGGCGTCATGGGGGCAAACATCCCCTCACTGTGCACCTTCCTCGAGATCCTCTCGAGGAATGGCCTGGAGTATGACTCCGACGACATCGATTGCTACGCCCCGCCATGCATGTGCTATCACATCGATGGCGAGGTTCCCGCTGAGGAGGCGCCTAAGCTCACGCCGCCGAACCAGAGTCCCCGTAGCCATGCGAACTACCTTTGAGAGAAGGCCGCTCGCTTGTAGGCTCTGCAAGTGGACCTCGAGGCCGCCGAGACGGAGCTCAAGCACCAAAGGCAGAACTTTGTGCGGCAACAAGCCAAGCAGCCTCCCAGCAATGACGACGACGCCCGCACAAGGGCTCCCAGCACTCTGCGCTTCCCCCGAGCGGCCTACAACATGGTGGCCATGGCCTGTCGGCTGGAGGACATCTCCAACACGCCGGACCCAAAGACCAACGAGTGGCTGCACGAGGCGAGACGGCTTCTTCGCATCACCCTTGAGTAGCAGGCCAAGAGCTCTGCTTCCCGACGTCACGTTAGGCCGTCCCAGCCGACCACCTCCAATGGGGATCGCTCCGATGCCCATGCCTCGTCGATAGGCGGGAGCGGTGGTGACTCCTTTGGCAGTAGCTCTGACCGTCCGAGGACCAGGGGCGCCAAGCCTCGGTGGGAGTGAAGGCACGAGCTTTCCCCATGGCGGCCCCCGCGCACCACCGAGTCAGCGATGGCTACGACATCTACGACACCATCGAGTCCAGGCACCACACACAGGCGTAGTCTCGCACTCAAGAGTGGTGTGTAGGGGGCACCGCCTCAGATCACTTCGACCCCCAGGTGTTCGGGGTGGCGATCCAAGCAGTTCCGGCTACCAACGCACATGTCCAAGTATGACGGCGAGACTAACCCGAACCATTAGCTCAAGGACTACTGCCTTGCCATGAAGGTTGGGGGTCGGATGATGACTTTGCCATCCATTACCTTCCTCTGCTTCTATCGAGCTCGGCCAGAGCTTGGCTCAAGCAGCTTGAGCCCGGCAACATCTGCTGTTGGGGTGACCTCCATTCCGTCTTCGTCGGTCACTTCTAGGGTATGTACACTCAACTCGAGAACTCATGGGACCTCCATAACTGTAGGCAGAGGGTCGACGAGACCCTCCGGGATTACATCCAGCACTTCTCCAAGAAGCTCAATGAGCTCCCCAACATCACTAACGCTGAGGTGATCAATGCCTTCACTTGCGGCATGACCTACAAAGCACTCATCCATGCGCTCAGCCATGAGACATCGTGCACGACGTGGGAGCTCCTGGACATCGCCACCCAGTACGCCACTGGCGAGGAGATGTCCAGGCTAACTTCAGTGGCAAGGTCTAGGCCACCGACCACCTCAGCGGTAAGGATGGCGGCGATGACCCTGCCTCATCCTAGCATCACCATGACAAGAGGACCAAGGACTAGAAGCGCCACAGGGAGGAGATGGTCACTGCGGCCGACTACGTCGCTAGGCCTTAGCCCCACAGGCGCGCTGCGCGCCCTGAGCACACCGCGAAGGCTATATGAAGTTAGTAGCTGCGGCGTGAGGCATCAACCAAGGAACCGCAAGGAATCCGTCGACACGGCCTCGCAAACTAATCAAGATGTGGCTCCATACGGGCATGCACCACGACACGCCCAAAGCTCGCCTCGCCTCGCTTGGACACACCCGAGGGCTTCGCCTTCCCACGCAGATTGACTCCGTCAGGCTCTGATTACGTCCGTTCGCCTACGACTCCGCGTACCCGTCTGAGCTGTCAAACAAACCATCCGAGCAGTCAAGCGAGCCACTAAGCGAGCTCCCCGCACCGCCGACCAGTAACATAAGGACGACGTCGCCTAGACTACTTACTCCGACCACATGCCGCGTCGCAATGATGATCGCCGCGAAGAACAGCGCCGTGACAACCGCGACCGCCGCCATGACGACAGTTCGGAAAGCTCGAGGGCCGGGCAATTTCGTCAACGCCGACCAGATAACGCCATATGCCATCGACTAGATGTTCTGTCTAAAGCTAAGTCACGCTTTAATATTCTTCTAAATATTCTCCAACATCCATATATCTCCGCAATGTTTCTCCGAACTGTTTTCTCCATGTTTGTTCTACAAACGATTTTCTTTCATGTATACCATCTTAAAGATGATATACAACTAAGTCTAAGGCAAATCCCCGAACAGTCATGTTGATGCTCGGATATTCTTAGAGACGGCCCTGTCTCTAGCTTCTCCCTACACGTGCACGAGCGCCTGCCCTCTGCGTTTGGGGTGGTCGGCAGCGCCTCCTTAGCGACGCCCTGCTCTTCCTATACGCACACAGGCTCTGTGCTCTGCATTATGGTTAACAGGCTAGCTAGGGCTGGAGACTCAGCTACACACTAACTGGTCGGATGGTTTATATTAAATATAAACACATCTTCAGAATAACACTAATTGTTCACACCAACTGATTGCCTAGCTACATATGCTATTTCATCACCATTGCCCATTCTTCTCCGAAGTTCACATATTCTATTTTTACATCATGTACTACCCATTCTACACATTTTTTCACAGGGGCGAGGCTCGGTCAACGAGCTTACGCTCAGGGACTGGACAAGATGATCATCGTCTGGGTGGTCAAACCACCTATCGGACAGACTTCACTGCCAACCAACTGATTGGACTGCTCGGCACTCACTCCTGCTCGACGTTCACTTTGCCGCCGACCAGTTGGTTGGACTGCTCGTCACATGGGCTTCATCGTCAGCTACGCTGGGGGCTTGCCAGCTATGATGGGGACTCCTCGGCGTTCGGATTCTTCGTGCAAGAGCCAGGATCATCGTCTACGTGGTCAGACCACCTGGTACTCAGACTTCTCTACTGATCAACTGGTCGGACCGCTAGGTTCATGACTTTCGTCGCCAACCATCTGGTCGGACTATTCGGCGCTCACTTCTACTTGGCACTCACTTCGTCGCCGACTAGTTGGTTGGGCTGCTCGGTGCTCGTTTCTTCGCCAACCAATTGGTCGGATTGTTCGTCGCTCGCGCTTCGTCGTCAGCTACACTGGGGCTTACTAGCTAAGCTGGGGACTCCTCGGCGTTCGGATTCTTCGTGCAAGAGTTGTCAGCTAAGGCTGGGGACTCCCTTGGCGGCCGGGTCTTGCTACGTCTCATCGGTGTGCTATCAAGCTGCTCCATGCTGCTCGAATTAGGGTGCTGATCTTGGGCAGCACGTTTAGGGTCTTGATACGCGCATGTCAGATGACGTCGGCAAGCTTTCAGACTTCTTTTCTTTGACCCTGCTATAAGATTCATTCTTCACCTTCCAGCAGGCTCAGGGACTAAGGCCCTGTTCGCTTGTCTTATAATTCGTACTTTTTAGCTTGTTTTTTCAGCTGAAACAATATTTTTCTCTCGCAACAAATCAGCCGGAACAGTGTTTCGGCTTGTTTTTTCAGCGAAGCGAACGAGACCTAAGTGGCTACACTTCACCTGGCGGTGAATGTAGTGCTTATTTCTTATTTACCCTCCTTATTCACGGAGTCTAAATGGCTACACTTCTCGTAAGAGGAAGAATTTTTAAATTTTATCTTGAGCCCCTTACATCCTTCTGGCAGGTCTTACTTGGCTAAGTCCGAGGTCTTCTAACCAGTTAAATTGGTCGGCATTGACTTTCATCGCCCAGGTCACCCGTTAAACTGGTCGGCTTCGACTTCCACTACTCGGATCACCAGTTAAACTGGTCGGCTTCATGTAAAACTGGTCGGACTTTGTTCAAGACAGCGTTGCTCAAAGAATACAAGGCGCTCGGGGACTAGCTATGGGGGGTATAACCCTAGGTACCCACGACAATGGACATGTGCCGCACCACCAGGGGAGGTCCAGCCCATAAGATCATGGCCTATGGTGCTCGGCTCTGGTCGGCGTGCACCGCAAGACAATCAGAAGAATCTTGAAGATAGAGAAGGGTCTGTTCGGATATGATAGATGTCGTATTCCTTGTAAATACTTATCATATAGCCAAATAGATATAGATCTAACCGACTTGTAACCCTATCCCCTAGACTATATAAGGCGGGCAGGGACCCCCTCGAAATCATCTCATATTTAATAAAATACAACAAAGACATAGGATGTAGGGTATTACGTCGATTAGATGGACCGAACCTGTCTAAATCGCTGTCTCTGCGCCTTGTGTCACCATCTTGTTCGTATCACGCGCACCTCCACCGATTCATCTACTACCGTGGGTATACCCCTCTCGGTAGACTGCCGATCAGATTTCGTCCACAGAAGTCCTTCGGGGCGAAACCTTTTTTGTTGTTCTTCCTTCTAGACTCAATGTAGCGTTGATGATGAAACTTGATAATGAGATGAATTACAATTTTGATCATTTAACCATGTTCTCAATGTTACTTTCCAATGAACTTATACTTGTTAAGAATCGAAACATGAGTCATGAGCATGTCATCCTATTAATGAACGCCACGCTTGTCTGCAAAGGTACAAATGCTTGATAATTCACTTTGCATCCACCAAATATGTACCTTGGAATTAAGTCTGGTGAGTACGCAACGTACTCATGGTGTTACTGATAAGTTGTTTTGCAGGTATTTTGGCTTGGTGTCCGGCGAGCCAAGCTCAATGAAGTCGAAAGTTAGCGGACCTTGAGATGGGCATCCCCAACTTGAGCTGCATGTTATTCTGATGATAGCATTAAGAGTCTGAGAGGGAACCTATGATATAGAAATGGGTTAAAACATGATCATGTAGGCAGTGTATGTAAACTTACATCTTAGATATTTTATGTAATGGTCAATGATGTTTCAGCAATTAAGTCCATTTTTCCATATATAATGGTTGTGACGAGCAAATTGCTTGATGAATGACTCGTGTTGTGTAGCTCAACCATAAAAGTTATTGAAGATGAGGTACGGATGATACTCTCCTGAGGATCTCGGTGTCGACTTAGGGTAATATGGGTCGGTCGAGTGAACGACACCCGGGTTACCCACGCGGTCGCCCCGAAGACCTCACAAACTCACTCTCTAGATCATCTTTGGAGAGTCATTTGCATAAAAATCGTGTTCTATGTCTTTTCATTTTCCAATAGTTTTTCTCCGTTATAAAAAAACAGTTTTTCTGTATCTTGCGTAAATTCTAGAGAGCCATTCTCGTTTTCTATATTTGTCTAGCGAGAAATCCGAAATAGAAAATATCTATATTCTCACAACCAAATAAAGAAGCTGTTAGAGAGTACTTCTTCGTTAAAATCTCCGTTCCTAGCAATTAGGATAGTGAAAATTATCCTACCTAAGGCACTTTGGTCTTATATTTTCAAAATCTATTGGTGCTGCCAGGTGAAGACGTCAAAATAGCCTGGCTCGGAGCTCAGAGAAGTTTGCTGCTGCACTTTGAAGCCAAGCAAGCAAGCTGCTCCGACATCCCTTTCTGTCACCGTTCAACGTTGCGTGTGCGCTGCAAATCTAATCCATTTCCGACCTTCTAGAAGCCTTTCAACCCGCCGCTTTGCCCGCTCCCCTCTTGCCTCTTCCGTCTTCGGTACCCATTTCGTCGCAGCAGTCGGAACCCTAGTCCCCCCCTCATTTTTCTTCCACCCGCCGTCGCGGCGCCGATAGAGCTAGGCCTGAAAGGCGTAGGATAAGGTGGTGGTGGAGGAGGGGATGGACCGGATCGTCGGCAGCAAGTACAAGCTGGGCCGTAAGATCGGGAGCGGCTCCTTCGGGGAGATCTACCTCGGTTCGACCCCAATCATGACCGCTGTTATTCACTTTGCTTGGTGTTTGGATCTGACGAGGTTTTGGTGCTGTGCTTGTTGTTGTCCCGTCCCTCTCTATGCAGCGACGCACGTCGACACCTACGAGATCGTCGCCGTCAAGATCGTGAGCACCTCCCCTCCCTCAGCGTTCCCTCGTTTTTGTTTGATTTTGTTGGAATTCGTCTAGGGTTTCGCGGCTTCTGGTGATGCCTATTGCGTGGCGCAGTAGGTTATGAGGTGGAGCTTGAAAATTGCGTAATGTTGATTCGGCGTCCTGGATCCCTAGTTTTTTGTGCTCTAGGTTACTTGCAGCCTCTTGTGCATGTGTGCGTGGTCCGGCTTACAAGTTTCTAGTCTTGAGTTCATTTTCTGGTAGATATTGAAGTATCAGACCTGGGCAACATGCCTTTGTGTTGCTGTTTATAGGTACTGTGGAGCTGCGAATTTCACAAAGGAAAGTGGCGCTCTTTTGTGTTGAATCCTTCGATCGTTGTTGTTTTATGATTATGAGTTGCTGCTAGTAAGAGGAGCAATGTTTTTGGAGGTGTAGGTTAAGGGTTCTGTGAGCTCCCAGAGTTTCTAACTTTCCAGTGGATATGTGGTTTCAAATAGTTTTCCGCCACCACAGTGATACTTTTGTGTTACCTTAGTCTCATAGATGGAAATGCTATCTAAAAGGTCTTCTGATATGAATCTGTTTTAATTCTATCCAGTTTCTCTTCATGTTAGTTTATATCAACATATTACATTTATCTCATGATGCTTGCCGCCTTGCACTGAAGTAGGTATCATTAATAAGAATTGAACAGGCCTAATAACTTCTAAGTAAACAGTGTTTTGACATTTATATGCTAGGAAGTTGCTCTAGACCATGAGACCCATGAGCAAACAGTCCATTATTGTGGACCATCAGCCAGTGTGTCTAGTCTGGGCAGCTTGCCTTTGTGTTGCTGTTTGTTGGTATCGTGGAGCTGCGAATTTCATGAAGAAAAGTGCATCTGTTGCCAATTAAATCCCCTGTGATATTGGGTTTTATTTGATTGTGTTGCTTCTAGTAAGAGGAGCAGTGTTTTGGAGGCGTATTGCTTGGTGTTCTGTGAGGTCCCATAGTTTCAAATTATCCAGTGGATATTGTGGTTTATAGTTTTCCTGCCACTAGTGATACTTTTGTGTTACCTTAGTCTCAGATGGAAACAATGCAATGTAAAATGTCTTCTGATATAAATCTGTTTTTGATTCTATCCAGTTTCTCTTATGCTAGTTGATATCAATAGAGTATGTGTATCTGTGGTGCTTGTTGTGCCTTGCATGGAAGCATGCACTATGAAATAGGAAAGTACTAGTGCTATGTTGCACGTAGGGGTAGCTATCACAAGTAAGAACGGGAATGTATCCCTAACATTTAGCGAACAGTGATATGACATTTATATGCTAGGAAACATCTCAAGGCCTTGAGAGTATTAGACTAATAATCACTAAACATTCAATTATTCTATTATAGTATTATTGGTGTGCAATCTTGTGACCTAAGCTTGGCAGAGCCATAAGCCACATGTGTGTCTATTCTGGGAAATCTTCTCCCGGAAACATCAAATGATGATGTTGTTTGTATCTTTGATTTCTTTATTTTGTTAAGTTTCATACGTTATTGCTTGTAGAATTGTCATATGGTGTGGTGTAATGCAGTACAAGTTTAATGTCTCTTTTGTGGGAACTATGCGGGTTGTGTTGAGTTGGCACTCCATGACATCTAATCATGTCAAACATGTTACTTCTGGTTTCAGGATTGTGCATTGTATTTGTATTTTTTCTTGTACACACAATAGAGTTGTGTGCCATTATATTAGAGATAGTCCTAGAAAAAAAGGTTTTTTGTTTGGTAGTTTTGCTTGCACCATGTGCTGTGCGGTACTTTTAGGAGTTTTTGAGTTGAGATGCTGTTAGAGATTGAAGTATTAGAACTGAGTAGCACACCTTTGTTTTTCTGTTTAATGGTATCATGAAGCTGTGATTTAACGAAGCAAAGTAACTGTTACTTTGGGAAATTAGAAGAGAGACAACAGATTCATAGATAACTGATGGACCTTCATACACTTAACAGTATATTTCCTTTTGGATCATCTGTTTGACATGATATGAGCTGTTCCCGCTAAAAGGAGCAGGGTTTTTTTGGAGGCGTGCTTGCTTCAGTGTTTTGTACGTCCAACTTTTCGAATGTATATTGTGGATTCAAATGATTTCCCTGCCACCTCGGTGCTACTTTTGTGTATAGGCCCATAGACGGAGACAACACAATGTAAAAGGTCTTGATATGAATCTGTTTCCAGTTTGTCTTAAAGCTAGTTCATATTAATAGACTATGACTTCCTCATGATGTTTGGTGCCTTGCATGCAGGGGTAGCTTTCATTAATAAGTACTGAACGGGTCCCTAACTTCTATGTAAATAGCGATTTGACACTTGTATGCTAGGAAGCTGCTCAAGACCATGAGAACAATCACAAACATTCCATTGTTGGGTTGCAATCTTGTGACATAAGTATGACTGTATGAGCTTGGTATAACCATCAGCCACGTGTCTGTCTAGTTTGAGAAATTTACTCCCAAAGCCATCAAAGGATTTGGTTGTTTGTAACTTTAATTTCTTAACTTTATTAAAATCTCCTGAATTGTTGCTTGTAGAGTTGTTGTATGGTACGCTTTAATGCATTACAAATTCAAATTCTCTTTTGTAGGAGCTATGTGGTGTTTCTTTAAGTTGGTATTCCATGACATCTAATTGTGTCAAACGTTTTCTTACTGTTTCATTCTGCACTACTAAGTATTTGCTCTTTGTACTTGCACTGTTTTAGTTTCCCAGCACTAGCAGTGTTAGCTGGACACGGTTGCAGGTATCAGAGTTCGAATGGGGATATTAGTGTTCCGATTTGGCAAACTCTAGAAAATAGGTTAGAGGACTCATCTAATATATATTAATTTTCAGTTATATAAGGTCAATTTTAAGTCTTTTGGCACAAAACAGGCTCCTAATGAATGCCATAGGTACTAACCTATATAATTACTTATGGTGAATATAGGTCCACAAGATAAATGGGGAAGGGGGGGAAATAGAGAAAAAACAAGATGGGCTTCCTTGTACTTGGCCTGCTGGCCCATCCAGCCCAACTATAGAGACCTTAATAATAATGCCGTAATCCCTCCTCCGCTCCTGACAGACACACAGCGGCACAGCTGCCCCCCTTGGTTGAGTTTTTTTTCTTTTTCCGTTAGTCACATATGTTGGTGTAATGGTGTGTGAGCCACATATCCTGCAATTTCCATATCTTTTTGTCCTGATTAGGGAAAGAAGAGTTTCTTCATAGTCCCTCATATCCAAAATCAATATGTTCGGCTTGTGTACATGACACTTTTAGGCAGAATCTATCCCGTTAGCTGTATGTGACTACTGATCTCCCACTAATGAGCAATGAATAGAACAATCAAGTGCAAACAGTTCACTCAGAAAACAAAACCATCTCTGTAAAATGACATCTATTAGGATAGGATACGTAGTTATTTAATGAAGTTACAACTGAATGGAGCTATTTGACTTTTCACAGTACAAATTAATATATGCTGTAGATGTATATTTGACATGTTTTTTTTGTAACTTATGTTGCATTATTATTATGTACAGGAAAGCAGCAAAACCAATCATCCACAGTTGCTATATGAGGCCAAACTGTACAATGCTCTTCAAGGAGGGAGTATGTGTTTTGAGTACATACAAATCTTACTTTGCTGATTGTCATACCATTATTTGTGTTGTAATTGTTGCTATTTTGAATCCATGTAGCTGGTATTGCAAACATAAAATGGTGCGGCATTGATGGCGATGAAAACATTCTTGTTATCGATTTACTCGGACCAAGCCTTGAAGATCTGTTTGTTTATTGTGGCCGGAGATTCTCACTGAAGACAGTCTTGATGCTAGCGGATCAGATGGTAATAATTCTTCTTCAACCTCCCTAGGTTTTATTTACTAATAATGTGATGAATTTGTGAAAGGTGCCAACCACTTATGTTTATTTTACAGTGATGCCTGTCTAGCACACTTTTACTCCATATTAGTCACAGTGCATCCCACAATTGCTATTTGTGCATATGCCATTAGCACCTGTTTGTGATCCACTGGATTGTGGCATATGTTAGGGAACACTCAAATTTAAGTGGATTGCACCCCATTTTAAGTGGATTACACACAAATAGCTGCCACTGGAGCACACTCAATCTCAAGTGGCTTACACACAAATAGCTACTTTGGGATAGCACATGAGCAAAACAGTGAAATGGCCCTGTCTTTCTGTTCCTTATTGAACCTTACAAAATATCATCTCTTTTTTTTTACCCATGTTGTAGTTGGTTAGAACTGGTTTTGTTTTACTATTGCAGATAACAAGAATAGAATTTATGCATTCTAAAGGCTATCTGCACAGAGACATCAAGCCTGATAACTTCCTCATGGGCCTTGGTCGAAAAGCCAACCAGGTTTGTATGTGGGCCCTTTCTGTTTTAGCTTGCAGATTGTTATACAACTAGAAGCATACCCACACGTTGCTGCGGGGATCACAAATGATTTGGATTGAAAGTTGACGACTTATATTTACTTGCGTGAAGGAATAAACTATTATAAATGAATTGTAGTCAATGGTGTGGTATGCCGACGTGGACAAATAAATGCATGTTAGTGGCTTGCTGACGTTGATAGCTTGAATGTAAGCATGCAAGGTGGGGCGGGCCGTCGCTTCAACCCACTGGGATGCCCGCGCCACCAACCCACATAATACCACAGCCTAGACCACTTAGAGTGGGCTGAAGTGTCCGATGAAGTGACAAAAACATTGACCTTTCTACCCTGGGGGATATTTAGGTTGAGTGCTTTATGTAAGGACAAATTTGGAAAGAGTGAAGTGCATATATATAGTGGAGAAGGCTAGTCCAGATAAACATCCCTTGGAGGTCTCATTTTGTGTGTGAGTGAAGGTTAGGGTTAGAGGGAGAAAGGGAGGAGGGGCTCTTTGTTCTTGAGCAATTTTTTATTCTAGATCTGTATTAGACTAGGAGAAGCTTGTAATCGTACATCTTGAGGTAATCCAGGTATCAATCTTGTGCAAGTTTGTTCCCCTCTGGTTAAATCTGAAATTTATCTTTTTTAGATTTTCGGAGCCAATGTTTGGGGAATTTTTATGTGCTGCTTGGGATGAGTTATAGAAATGTTTTTGGAGTGTTTTGGTACCCTTGGAACTTGTTCATGTGATGACTTCAAGCCCTGCAAAAATCCTCATTTCTTGCATCCTTTCGTGGATTTCGTGAAAATTCTTGAGCTGGAGTTCTTTGGTTCTTCTTGAGTGGTTTCTAGGTATATGTCTTCCTTTCAACATATTTCCCATTACTATTTGCTTCCATGAGAAAACCCGGTTTCAATAGAGGAATTCTTCAGTTCATAGTGAATCTCTAATCTTTTTGTAGTTGTTCTTTGGGCTGAAGTGTCTGACCCACATCGAGCTTGAGAAGTTCAGTGTTGATCCCATCGAGCTCCTTCGGCGGACGATGCCCACCTCGCCCCCGAGCCCAGCCTCAACCCCGAGTTCGTGGCTATACCGGCCGAGGAACACGTCGCCCACCTCAACCGCCACTGCCGCGTGGCCGACTTCGCTGACACGGCGCTCGTGTTCGCCTTGTGCGAGCGCAGGCTCGCGGAGGCCGGGCTTGTCCCCACGGGAGACGAGCGCATGGACATGATGCGGGACGAGATCAGGGTGCGCGAGGCCTAGCCCACTTAGATAGAGTGGGCTGAAGTGTCTGACCCACATATCCCGACGACAACCCACATCACCGCCACCTCCACTCCATGGCGAACGCGGCCACCTACCTCAGACCATGTTCCACTTTTGATGTCTATTTCGACCCACCACACGTGTTCCAGTTCGAGAATTGTTGGCTGCTTCATAACGACTTTGAGAGCAAGCTGACCCACACCTGGTCTGATCAATTTCTCCGGGAGCATGAAGTGGTCTCATGTGTAAACTCTAGTGTTCCCCTGACCAGCGTAAGTCTGACCTTCGGATCCTCATAAATGCCCTTGATCAATGCCGCCACTGCCACCTCCACTACCGGCGCTTCAGAACAGAAGTTCAGCGTCGATCCCATCGAGCTACAACTGCGAGCGAAGCATGGCCTCCTCCAGCTCTAGATCACGTGGCCGCGGATCCAGCTCCCAAGGCAGCTGTCGGGCCCCGCCAGAGCTCCTCCGGTGGATGACGCCCACCTCGCCCCCAAGCCCAGCCTCAACCCCGAGTTCGAGGCTATGCCGGCCGAGGAACTCGTCGCCCACCTCAACCGCCACCGCCGCACGGCCGACTTCGCTGACAAGGCACTCGTGTTCGCCGAGTGCGAGCGCAGGCTTGCGGAGGCCGGGCTTGTCCCCACGGGAGACGAGCACATTGATATGTTGTGGGATGAGATCAGGGCGTGCGAGGCCTAGCCCACTTAGAGTGGGCTGAAGTGTCTGACCCACATATACCGACGACAACCCACATCGCCGCCACCTCCACTCCATGGCGAACGCGGCCGCCTACCTCAGACCATGTTCCACTTTTGGTGTCTATTTCGACCCACAACACGTGTTCCAGTTCGAGAATTGTTGGCTGCTTCGTAACGACTTTGAGAGCAAGCTCACCCACGCTTGGTTCCAGCAACAGTTTCTCCGGGAGCATGAAGAAGTGTTGTCTCATGTGTAAACGCTAGTGTTCCCCTAACTAGCGTGGGTCCGACCTTCGGATCCTCATAAATGCCCGATCAATGCCACCACTGCCACCTCCACTACCGATGCTTGAGAAGTTCAGTGTCGATCCCATCGATCTACAGCTGCGAGCGAAGCATGGCCTCCCCCAGCTCTAGATCATGTGGTTGCGGATCCAGCTCCCAAAGGCAGCTGTCGGGCCTCGCCGGAGCTCCTCCGGTGGACGACGCCCACCTCGCCCTTGAGCCCAGCCTCAACGCCGAGTTCGAGGCTATGCCGGCCGAGGAACTCGTCGCCCACCTCAACCGCCACTGCCGCACAACCTACTTCGTTGACGCGGCGCTCGGGTTTGCCGTGTGCTAGCGAAGGCTCGCGGATGCCGAGGAGCTTGTCCGCGCAGGCGACGAGCGCATGGACATGCTGCGGGACGAGATCAGGGCGTGCGAGGCCTAGCCCACTTAGAGTGGGCTGAAGTGTCTGACCCACATGTCCCGACGGCAACCCACATCGCTCCCACCTCCACTCCATGGCGAACACAGCCACCTACCTCATACCATGTTCCACTTTTGGTGTCTATTTCGACCCACCACACATGCTCCAGTTCGAGAATTGTTGGCTGCTTCATAACGACTTTAAGAGTAAGCTCACCCACACCTGGTCTGATTCACTTGATTCCAGCAACAATTTCTCCTAGAGCATGAAGAAGTGTTGTCTCGTGTAAACGCTAGTGTTCCCCTAACCAGCGTGAGTCCGACCTTCGGATCCTCACAAATGCCCTTGATCAGTGCCGCCACTGCCACCTCCACTACCGGCACTTGAGAAGTTCCGTGTCGATCCCATCGAGCTACAGCTGCGAGCGAAGCATGGCCTCCTCCAGCTCTAGATCACGTGGTCGCGGATCTAGCTCCCAAGGCAGCTGTCGGGCCCCGCCGGAGCTCCTCCGGTGGACGACGCCCACCTCGCCCCCGAGTTTGAAGCTATGTCGGCCGAGGAACTCGTCACCCACCTCAACCGCCATCGACGCACGGCCTACTTTGTTGACGCGGCGCTCGCGTTCGCCGTGTGCGAGCTCATGGAGGCCGAGGAGCTTGTTCGCGCGTGCGACGAGCGTATGGACATGCTGCGGGACGAGATCAGGTCACGCGAGGCCTAGCCCACTTAGAGTGGGCTGAAGTGTCTGATCCACATATCCTTGTGGCAACCCACATCGCCGCCGCCGCCACCTCCACTCCATGGCGAACGCGAATACAGGCGTCGGCCTCATGGCACCCCCCACTACCGGCGCTTGAGAAGTTCAGTGTCGATCACATCAAGCTACAGCTGCAGTGAAGCATGGCCTCCTCCAGCTCTAGATCCCGTGGCCACGGATCTAGCTCCCAAGGAAGCCGTCGGGCCCCCATCGGAGCTCCTCCGGTGGATGATGCCCACCTCGCCCTCGAGCCTGCCTCAACCCCGAGTTCGTGGCTATGCTGGCCGAGGAACTCGTCACCCACCTCAACCGCCACCGCCGCACGGCCGACTTCGCTGACGCAGTGCTCGTGTTCGCCGCGGCGTGAGCACAGGCTCGCGGAGGTTGAGGAGCTTGTCCGCGTGGGCGACGAGCTCATGGACATGCTACGGGACGAGATCAGGGCGCGCGAGGCTCAGATCCACCGGGCCGCCAAGACGGTGGAGGTGCTGCGGACCGAGATCTGCGCGCTGCAGCAGCCCAGGGCCGCCGACGCCAAGGCGCGCGTGCGGCATGGCTCTGGAATCAGCGGGCGCAACCTGACGCAGCAGGTTGGTCGTGGTCGCGAGCTCGCCACACAAGACTTCCGTGCTAGTAAGGGCGTGCGCTACGACGCTGGCGTTGACACCATGCCTGCCAGGGGTGTGGTCGTCGGCGATGATTATGTTTGTTCGAGAAGTTCAGTGTGTGCAGTACTAATGTTTGTCGTTGTTTCAGACACCTTTGCGTGCAAGCTGTTTTCCCGGGATGGATTCACTGGCTCACATGTTTTCCTGGGATCGATTCAACAAGCTCTGCGGCCCTTTATGGGCTGCTACACCAACCCACAAAAAGATAGCGGCAAATGTGGGCTGCCGCATTAGCTCTCGTAGGACTTGCGGCTCGAGCGGACCTGGGGCGGGCTGCCCACCGCCGCCCCATTTGCATCCTTACTTGCATGAATAGATATGTGCCATAATTGCATGCGTTAGTGGTCTGCGGATGTGGATGACTTGCATGTCGTGATAGAATTCTATTGGGGTTTAGGATTTTAAGCTATAGATACAGATATATAGAATATAGATATATACATTTGAAGCTGGGCCGCTGGGGTGATGCAGATTTGTGGATTGTAACAATCTTGCATGTGTATTATTACAATCTGGTTACAACCTGACCGTCTGTCTCAATCTGCAAGCTAAAACAAACAGAACCTTAGTTGGCCAGTGATACTTAGATTGCACTATGAATTTTATCGAACAATCAGGAGAGTTGCGTATCGTTAAAGGAGAAGAATGATTGCGCCACAAATGTTTATTTTGATTATTTTGTGTTCCTGTCAGGTTTATGTAATTGACTTCGGGCTCGCAAAGAGATATCGTGATTCAACCACCAACCGTCATATACCTTATAGGTGAGCCAGTGATTTTTGAAACACATTTCTTCCCAAACTATCATATTTTTGTTTAACTTTTCATTTTATTCTTCTTTTTGCAATTGTGGTAATACAATGTTTATTGTAGTTAACATACTTGTTTTTACAGAGAAAATAAAAACTTGACTGGCACAGCACGCTATGCTAGCCACAATACTCATCTTGGGATTGGTGAGTAATATATGGCCGTTCTATTTTCCATTTATCTCTTGTGCACATGTATATTGTAACACTAAAATAGCATTGGTTCTATAGATTATTGTGCACATGTATATTGTAACACTAAAATAGCACTGGTTCTATAGATTATTGAACAAAATTATAGGCATTGTGTTTTCCTTTGGTCCACTATCACTAACTTACTTCTGTTACCAGAGCAAAGCCGCAGAGATGATTTGGAATCGATTGGATACGTTCTCCTGTATTTCCTCAGGGGAAGGTATGATTTTGTGTTAAAGATCTCTATTGTGTCTTTTTTTTCACCATTGTCCTAGAATAATGCTGCATGTGTAGCGGTCATTTCTAAAAACCATGTTTTCTGGCTTTCTGTAATGTTTTTTAGACAGTAAATGTCCATTGGAAATAAAATATATTACACCGTTTTTCCCATTGGCTCTTGCATTCATACCCCTGTTTTCTATTTAAATTGTGGTTTTGCCCCTGTTTTTTTTTTACTTTATGAATTTACCCCTGCGTTTTTAAAACGAAGCACCACTTTGCCCATATTCCGTCATCCTCCCTTAACGGAGTTAACTTTTGTACAGGAGGACAAATATGACCATGTGATTTTGCCCTGGTTTTGTAGGGCTGTTTGTGATTTTCCCCCTTATTTGGAATAAGACATTTATATTGTCTTTTGACAAAAATGGTTAGATTTGGTCAAATGTATTTGGCACAATTTGCAATTATGTCAAATCAGATTTAATATTGAAAATACATCGCATCCACTGTGCCCTGCTCCGCATCCACCATGCTCTGGTACACCCCTGCATGTCAAACCATTCCAGCACATTTCTCTTAGAATAGAAGAAAAAAGAGAAAAAAGTTATTTTTGGAATGAACAGAAGTATCCATCGTTTCTGTTAAGAGAAGAACAAATTAGCGCAGCTGAACCAAACAGAACAGACCCTCTCGCCCTGGCAGGCTGGCAGCAGCATGTTGGAGTATAAGTGAATTGCCCACCTCTTCCGATCTGCTTAAGCTTTTGGGTTGAATTGGTCGGTGCATGCAACTTAATAGCAAGACGAACACACAACAATGGAAAACAACAAAAAAACAAGCAATTTGCGTTTTTAAAAAGATCTTTCTTGATCCTGCAACTTATCATCGATCTTGTGAAGGACCTTCACTTTCTTGAGGCAGCCGTCACAGTGGATATTCACTTTGAGCACGCAGGTCTGGGGACAGACAAACAGGAAAAAAAAACGTCGTCGAAACAGATTGGGAGAAGACATACAGGCGAAAGCGAAACAAAATCAGCCCGCCGCGCCAGCCGCGCGTGGCCGCAACACCCTCTCGCGCTCGCCCTGTGTGACCGCTGCACCCGCCCTGCGCGGGCACGCTGCGCTCGCCCCGCGTGATCGCCCCGCGCTGGCTGCGGCCACCCCGTGCCAGCCCGCCTGCGTGCTGCGAGCGCCTGCGCCACCCCGCCATTTGCGCCACTGCTTGCACTAGGTTCAGGCTATCTAGACGGGGGGATGGGCTTGGTTGGATAGCTTGGATAAGGGCATTTTGGTCATTTTGCATCTGACTTTGTGTTTTATTTTTTAAAATCGTTTAATCCCCCTCCAAATTACAGACATCCAAACCTGGACACGCCCCGCCCACGGTGGGGTTTTGGGGGTGCGGATGCCGTCACCGTGCCGTTACGTGCCCGTCTGTCTGTTCCAAGTGGAGGTGGCTCCCCCTTTCTCTCGCTCGGTTCGTGGAACCGGTCGTGGGCTGAGCTGGGTTTCCTTCTCGATATCGCATTGAGTGGCCCATTGCTTGTGAGGCTGTGACCACGGGGGTGCTGGCGCCCCCTGGCACGTCATCCTCATCTCGCGATCTGCGCTCATGGCCTGGCCCATGATATTTCCGTGGTGAAATATTAGACCTTTAGCAAACCCACATCTAGGGTTTGGGCTACAAGATGAACGCAACTGAGAAGAGGCGTAGACTGGGTATGGGATCGGACAATCCAAAACCTGCATGCGGAGGGGAGACACGATCGAGCTAAGGATGCAAGTGGCACTGACTTCGAGTCCAGGCGACGGCAGATCGGCTGGGAGGCAAGCCTGCAGGCTGCTGCTTGGGATCTGTCTGAGCAAGGCCGACGAACGAGGAGGGGATACCAGGGACCTGCTGTGGCTGTGCTTCTGGTGGGCCACCACAGTGGGGAGGCTTCCTGGACCAGGGGCAAATGGCTCCTTCATTTTAAAATAACGAGGGTAAAATCACAAAGTTGAAAAAATAGGGGTAAAATCACAATTAAATTTTTGAACGGGGGCAAAAACACCATTTTTCCCAGTATATTATGTCGTTATATGCCTGAAGCCAAACAATTAGTACAGTTGTCTCAATATGCCAGCTATCTTTGATCGTGATTTCTTGTGTAGGAAACATTTTATATGCTAGCTATCTTTGATCATAATTTCCTGTGTATGAAACATTTTATATGCCAGCTATCTTTAATTGTGATTTCTTGTCTATGAAACATTTTATGGACTTGGTGTAAGTGTAAGTAAACTATATGTTGTGTCCAGTCTTCCTTGGCAGGGCTTGAAAGCAGCCACAAAGAAACAGAAGTATGACAAAATAAGTGAGAAGAAGCTTTCAACTCCTATTGAGGTTGTTTGAGTAACTTGCTTTGCATTTATGAATGTTAACTCCTTTGATATCTGACAGGATGAGTACTCATGAGTTTTGTTATTATAGGCTCTATGTAAATCCCATCCTGTAGAATTTGCTTCCTATTTCAACTTCTGCCATTCTCTGACATTTGATCAGCGTCCTGATTATAGTTTGTTGAGGCTAATCTTTCGAGAATTGTTTGACCGCGAAGGTAAACATTTGGAATTCTGGTGTGCAATCTCCCATCATATCATATTAACAATGAAAAGCTTGATAACTTGTTTATTATTTGATCTTCTCTAGGCTATCAGTTTGATTATGTGTATGACTGGACTTTGTTGAAGTGTAAGCAATCCCAGAAGGCTAAGGCTAAACAAGGATGCTCTGTAAGTACTGCTTGTTTTTGGAGTTATAACTTCCCTCAGTATTTCATTTTCCTTTAAAATATGTTGGGAGGTTTTCAGAAAGTGATATCTTCTAATATAGATTTGAAGCAACAAATGAAGTGTATCTTTCCCAATTGTTTTAGGAGTTTTGCTGATTGTTCTCTACCATGGCAGCATGATGCAGGCGTAAGCAGCCGTCCAGTTACAACGAATGTGGACAAGCACCAAGGTAGCAGCTTGCTCAAATTGTTTTCAATGTACTGTAGTATAAAACTAGTGCTGTTTATAGTCATTTTCCTCTTTTTCTACAGTACATTGTGCTTTCTGGATTTCAAAATTTTCTATATAATTCTTCTGTTTTGTGGTGTTAGATTTTTTTTTCAAGATAATATACCTTTTTAGCTGTAACTTCTATAGGATGTCTATTCACAGTAGCATGTTTATAACAACCTTTTTCAGTTGGTGTTGCACGCCCAATTGACGCTTCAGGTCTGCTTGAAGCAGAACAACGCCCGGCAATCAGAATGCAATTCAAGTGCAGTGCAGAAAACAGCCGTTCAAATAATCTGCATCCTGAGAGATTGGTAAGCCAAGTTTAATTAATGAGTGTTGGATATAATCTTGATGTACTTGGCCATAATTGTATGGTGTGGAGTAGGCTATGAACTCGATATACACGAGTTTAGAAGTGTTGCACTGTTAGCATGTAGTAGTGCACGCTGGAGAGCAGTTGCATTGGAAGTGGTCTAAGCACACATTAGTCATAAAATGTATGGCATGAGTTTAGCTGTAGAGTTAGTGAATAAGGGTGAGTGAATAAATCAAGTAGGGTGAGTTACAACATCTACATGTACGTGGTTAGACCTGGGGTTGGATTGGCTTTAGTCCAATATCCAATTGGCTTTTGGCACTTGGGGCAGGGTCTTGGGGCGTGCCAAGGCCGTTGCTGACGCAGAAGGCGAGGTCGTGGAGCGCGCCAAGGTGGCCATGAGACAGCAAGCGTGGAGGGCTCGCCCTGGGACCAGGACACGTAGCAATCGCCATGGGTGGTCCGGGCGTCCGTGTCGCTGCGGGAGAAGCCGGCATAGAGCAACGAATTCCTGCTCCTCAGCTTCAGTCTGATTAGTATTGGTGGAAGCTCTGTGCGGATATTTGCAGCAAACATGCAACTAGTATTGGATGGATTTGAATTTAGATGGAGTTGGATTGGATATCTCCACTAACTATTAGGATTGGACTGGATAGGAGCACGATTTGAATTGGGCGCTGATTGGATTCCTCTAAATCTCTAATTGGATTTGGATGTCCGTCCATTCACAGCTCTATGTGGTGCACACATCAGTGACATTTGTAGGTGAATGTGTAGTGTCCATTCACATGTCTATATGTGGTGCACACATCAGTGACATTTGTAGGTGAATGTGTAGTGCACTCATGCTAGTTGACTCGTGAATTTGCCTTGTAGTTTTGTACTTTTGTACTATAAATATTGAGAACACAAGGCAAAAAAAAAAAGCAGTATGTAGGCATGTGACCGGGCCTGGTGCAAGCGGCAGAGTCTTACCGCCTGTGACCGGAAGGTCCCGGGTTTGAGTCGTGGTCTCCTCGCATTGCACAGGCGAGGGTAAGGCTTGCCACTGACACCCGTCCCCAGACCCCGCACAGAGCGGGAGCTCTCTGCACTGGGTACGCCCTATACGCCCTACGCCCAGTATGTAGGCATGTAGCTTCTATGTAAATGGGTGTGACTGTTTCATCCTCCATAATTGTCTTGAGAACGAACTATACTGAAAGGGCTTCATGAGTGTGAGTTTCCATAAGTTGTGTGCGCTGGGCACTTTTTGAGAGAGCGTGACAGATTCAGCTTCAACAAGGAATGTTCACCTTTCTGATTGTTGATGATGCTGAACTTTCTAAAGTTTTAGCATATGCTGTTATTTTTTTTTTCTGCTTGTACTATCTTTACGTGCTATTTGAATTTTAGAGTCATTTTGGTCTTCGTCACAGCTCTATACATTTTGTTATCTGTTAGGCTTCAAAGTATGTTTTACATTTCTTTGTGGTATAATAATGTCCCCCATTTTTCACTGCAGGGAGTGGCTGCTAGCCCTAATAATGCATTGCTGCAATCCACGTCACTTGGCCATGCTGATGCTCCAATGAACAATGTGACACATTCGAAAACACAGGGGTCCATAGATCCACACACTCGTGGAAGTTATACTCCAGGGCCCTCTAACTGCATTTAACCTTTTGGATAGTTCGTAAAAGCTTGCAGGTCCATTCAGTAAATGACTGGTGAGATTACCTTTGATGCTACTATGTCTCGCATCTTCTGTGTAGGTTGTATTGGTGTTTCCCCTGCTTACATGCGGCATATTAGGTATCTCAGTTGAATATTGCCTCCTTGTAGTTGGTTATGGACCTAAGGTCTTAAGGTTGCATGCTGGTAGTTTTTTTAATGCTTGCAGGCTAGATTGTAATGATTGCTACTGTGATCAGTTTCGCACTGAGCAAGTATCAAGGAGATCAGATGAAAAATATGATCCAAAGCAAGTATCGAGCTGGGCCAAGAGATAAAATGTTCCAATAAAAAAATCAATTAAAGAAGTGAAATGCATAGCATAGCAAGCAAAATAGATAGGTTAGGATGTCAAACATTGAGTCCACTGAATACTACCAAATGAACATGAAAATAATTAGAGGGAGATTGCAGATTGACCTGTGGTGTAAGCAAAATATCATGATAGTCTGGAACAGATAATTTGTGGAAAGACTTGCCACCAAAAATACTTTGTAGTGATGTTGATTATTGAATGCTAGCCAAGGGAACTCTAGCTCAAAATGGAAAGTGGTGTTTGGTGTGGATCAGGAGTATTTCATATGGCATTCGGATAGCTTTTAATGCTTGGAGGATTATAGATGCATACACCAGCATATTCAACAAAAAAGAGTGAAGGGTGGAGAGGTTAGTGGATTTTGGTCAGGCTTTAGTTGTACTGTGATTCGGTGATTAGAAGACGTACCTCAGTTTAGAGTTTGGTCAAACATACGTTAGTTTAGAGTTGGGTCAACATAGACCTTAGGTACACATCACAACATGATTGGGTCACACTTTAGCGTATTTGAGCTACTTGGTTGGTGGCCATGTCTAAAGAAGCGTTTTATAGGACTCAAAAACTGCATATAAGAGTATCACTACTCCTGTCAAGATTGGTGAGTGCATGTGACTAGTGTGGCTATAACAGCTGGGTTTGAACTCTAAAGAATTATATTGCAAACAAGTTCTATCATGGTAAGCATGGCTACAACTAAAACAATCACTTGATATATAGATGTTCTAGCGCTCAAACGATATGATCATGTCTGTTGTTCAGAATCTTTCTAAACATGTCATGTTACCATTCATTATTAAAAGTTTTTGTATTTGGGAACTGAACTCAATCCTAAACCAAAATTTGGTATCCTGACAAGTTTGGCCTCCATTTGTTAGTTTCTTACTCCCTCCGTCCCACAATACAAGTTTCTAACTTTGATTAGGTTTGTAGAAAATGCGTGCAACATTCATATCTCCAAATAAGTTTATTATTAGGCAGGTCTATGTGTGATTAGCTATAATTAGCACCTGCTATGTATACTTGATTGTATTCCTTATATACCCAGCCATATTGGCTTTATATATGAAGGTCACCCCCCCATATTGGGTGTGAGGTGTCTCTACATGGTATCAGCCAATTAGATCCTATTCTTCCGTTCTTTCCCCCCACCTCGCGACTCCTTCCGTGATCGCGCAGCCGCCCCCCACCGCGTGCGACTTCCTCTCACCCGTCCACCCTCACCGGCGACGACTCCTCTCCCATCCGATGGCCACAATGCCCTCTCTCGGCTCCGACTCCTCCCCGGCCACAGGTACCGGCACCCTGCCGGCAACAGGCGTTCCCACCATGCCATCCATCAGTGCTGCCACGATGGGTGCCATGGGCGCCGGCACTGCTGCACCGATTGTGGCTCACCACTACGCCACAATCAATGTCAAGTCCCACATCCCGATTACGCTGGACCTTCAATCCAACTACTACAAATGGGCGTTCTTCAAGTCGCTGTGCGGCAAGTTCGGCCTTCGCTCGCACATCGACGGCTCTGCTCCACCTTGACCTGATGATCCTTAGTGGGATGCCGCGGAGTGCTGCGTCCGACTGGATCTTGGCTCCGTCGACGACTCCGTCCTCAACCTCGCCATGGACGGTGCCGATCCAACCGCCCGTGATCTATGGGTGGCCATTGAGGGGATCTTCCGCGCCAACCGGGAGCCGCGCGCCATCTTCCTCAATGAATTTCACTCCATGGTGCAAGGTGACAGCACCATCTCGGCGTACTGCCAACGGCTGAAGACCAAGGCCGCCGCTCTTCGCGACGTTGGCCATCCTGTCGAGGACTCGCAGCTCGTCCTCGCCCTTATGCGTGGCCTCAATCCTCGCTTCTCCAACACCGCCGACGACATCGCCAACTCCGTTGTACTTCCCACATTCGCTAGAGCCCATGACATGTTGGCACTTAAGGAGCTCCGTCTCGCCAACGATGAAAAGACGGTCGCCAGCACCCCCCTCCTCGCCACCGCCGGGTCTGGCTGCACCAGCCCGGGCGGGTGTCGTGCTCTCGCTGCCACAGCCACCTCTGGAGGTGCACACAACCCACATGTGACCCGGCTACGACAGCAGCAACAAGGGGGCGGCGGCAAGAAGAGCAAGGGCAAGGGCTGGCGTGGCTGGAACAGCGGCCCTGCGCAGCAGCGCGGCGGCGTGGCAAATGCGTCCCAGCTGGCTGGCCACAATGATGAATACCGACCCATGGGCCCCTGGATTTGCTACAATCCATGGGCGCCACAGGGCCCTCCTTCGGCTCAGTAGGGCGGCTGGCGCCCAGGTGTGCTTGGCGCCCCTCCTCCTCAGGCTCGCACGGCCTTCGCGCCAACGCAGCCCCCGACGACATTTGCGCCGCTCCACGTCTCCCAACAGGCTCCCATGTGGAACCAGGATGATCTTGTTGATGCACTCAATCAGATGCATCTCCAGGGCCCGCATCCCTGGGTCCTGGACTCCGGCGCCGCCTCCCACATGAGCTCCTCGGACGGTATACTCCTTTCTCGCCATCCTCCTCCTTACTCTTCCATTACCGTTGGCAATGGTCAAACTCTTCCTATTTCATGTCGTGGCGAGTCTGTCCTTCATACACGAGTCAAATTTTCATCTTAATAATGTCTTAGTTGTCCCATCCCTAGTCTGCAATCTATTATTTGTCCGTCAATTTACTAGGGACAACAACTGCTCTATAGAATTTGACGCTCTTGGTTTTTCTGTCAAGGATATCCCGACCCGACGCGTGATACTTCGCTGCAATAGTGTTGGTGACCTTTACACCTTCCCTGCTGCGTGTTCCGCTCCACACGCCAGCATTGCCATCTCCACCGACCTCTGGCATCACCGTCTTGGTCATCCCAGCTCCGCCACCATTGACATTCTTCGTCGTAATGCGTCCATCACCTGTAATAAAGTAGAGCACCACTTATGTCATTCGTGTCAGCTTGGCAAACATGTGCGCCTTCCTTTTTCAGATTCCAGTTCATTTAGCTCCATGCCTTTTGAACTTGTTCACTGTGATGTATGGACATCCCCGGTTGCCAGTGTATCCGGGTATCAATATTATCTCGTTTTACTTGATGATTTCACTCATTTCTGTTGGACCTTTCTCCTCACTCGCAAATCTGAAGTCTCCACACATATTACAAATTTTTGCAATTATGTCCACACTCAATTCAACCTTGCCATCAAAGCTGTCCAAGCCGACAACGACACTGAGTTCGTAAACAATACCCTCCATACTTTCTTTGCTTCCCGTGGTATTCATTTACGCCTCTCGTGTCCATATACCTCCCCACAAAATGGCAAGGCTGAACGCCTTCTTCGAACATTGAACAACATCAGCCGCACGATGCTCCTCCATGCACACATGCCTGCTCAGTACTAGGCTGAGTCGCCACAGCCACATATCTTCTGAACAGGCGTCCATGCTCTGCTGTTCGCCACACCATTCCATATACCCTCCTCCACAACAAACCTCCTGAGTACTCCCACTTACGTGTCTTTGGGTGTCTCTGTTATCCGAACTTGACCGCCACGGCTCGCCACAAACTCTCCCCTCGTTCCACAGCTTGTGTTTTTCTCGGCTATCCCTCTTCCCACAAGGGGTACCGCTGCCTCAACATGGCCACTCAGCGCGTCATCATCTCTCGCCATGTGGTCTTCGATGAGACTTGTTTTCCCTTCGGGCTTTACCCCTCCAGGTCCTCGCCAAGTGACCTGGATTTTTTGCTTGCAGGTACTACAGTGTCGGTGCGTCCTGCATCCTTGCCCACTGCTGTTGGGCAGCCACACCAAGGATTCATTGAGGAGCTGACCGACGACCCCGCGATCTTGTTTCACGGCCCCGTACTGCATGCTGCTCCACCAGCAGCCAATCCACCACCTGCTGCTCCTCCAGCGGCTGCCCCGGCTCTAGCTGTTGTTCACGCCGCTCCACCAGCTCGGGACATCCGGCTTATCTACAGCCGGCGTCCCCGGGCGCATGACGGGTCCTCTACAGCACCGGGACCGGCTCCTGCACCTGTTCAGCAGGCTCCTATGCCTGTCCAGCAGCCTCCTGCCCCTGTGCAGCAGGCTCCTGCTCCTGTCCAGCAGCCACAGAACGACGCATCACGCGAACCCAGTCCGGGGCCATCCCGCTTATGCGGTATGTGGGTCTCTCTGCGACAACCACTCCGTCTCCGCTTCACGCCAACTACCGCAGCGGTTTGGCTGATCCAAACTGGCGTGCGGCCATGGCTGAGGAGTACAAGGCGCTCATCGACAACGGGACGTGGCGCCTTGTGCCTCGGCCACCCGGCGCCAACGTAATCACAGGCAAGTGGATATTCAAGCACAAGTACCACTCCGACAGTACCCTCGCCCGCCACAAGGCTCGCTGGGTGGTTCGTGGCTTCTCTGAGCGCCACCGCATCGACTACGACGAGACATTCAACCCGGTGGTCAAACCAGCAACCATCCGGGCTGTTCTCAGCATTGCTGCCTCACATGCCTGGCCTATTCATCAGCTAGACGTCAAGAATGCTTTTCTCCATGGACATCTGGAGGATACCGTCTACTGCCAGCAGCCCCCAGGCTTCGTCGATCCTGTCTTTCCTGACCATGTGTGTGTTGCAGCGCTCCCTCTACGGCCTGAAGCAGGCTCCCTGAGCCTGGTACCAGCGTTTTGCGACATACATTCGCCAGCTCGGCTTCGTCGCCTCGACCTCCGACACCTCCCTCTTTGTCTACAAAGATGGGACCAGTACCACCTACCTGCTTCTCTACGTCGACAACATCGTCTTTACTGCGTCCTCGACGACATTTCTTCAGCAGATCATTGGGCGCCTCCACTCTGAGTTTGCCATGACTGACCTGGGCGCACTCCATCACTTCCTCGGGATCTCCGTCACTCGCTCCGCCGACGGCTTGTTCTTATCCCAGCGATAGTACGCCGTTGAGCTTCTTCAACGCGTCGGCATGGCTGAGTGTCACTCTACGTCGACACCTGTTGACACTCATGCCAAGCTATCCGCAACCAACGGTGCTCCCGTTGCTGATCCGTCCGCATACCGGAGCCTTGCTGGCGCGCTCCAGTACTTCACGCTGATGCGTCCTGACTTGACATACGCTGTCCAACAGGCGTGCCTCTTCATGCATGATCCCCGCGAGCCGCACCTCTCGATGATCAAGCGGATCCTACGCTACGAGAAGGGCACTCACTCCTCCGACCTCCACATCGGTGTCGGCCCTGTTCAGTCACCAGTCGCCTACTCCGATGCCGACTGGGCTAGCTGCCCAGATTCTCGGCGCTCCACCTCCGGCTATTGTGTCTACCTCAGGCGTCAATCAGATTTCTATTGGTCCTCCAAGCGTCAGACCACAGTCTCCCGCTCCAGTGCAGAAGCAGAGTACCGTGCTGTTGCTCATGTGGTGGCCAAGTGTTGCTGGTTGCGCCAACTCCTGCAGGAGCTCCACGTCTCCATTGCTTCGGTGACGGTTGTCAGCGTTGTCTACATGACAACCAACCCCGTTCATCATCGTCGCACGAAGCACATTGAGATTGACATTCACTTCGTCCGTGAGAAGGTCGCCTTGGGACAAGTTCGGGTTCTTCATGTGCCGTCCTCTCACCAGTTCGCAGACATCATGACCAAGGGCCTTCCTGTACAGCTATTTACTGAATTCAGGTCCAGTCTATGCGTCCGGGATCCTCCCGCTTAGACTGCGTGCGGGTATTAGGCAGGTCTATGTGTGATTAGCTATAATTAGCACCTGCTATGTATACTTGATTGTATTCCTTGTATACCCAGCCATATTGGCTTTATATATGAAGGTCACCCCCCCATATTGGGTGTGAGGTGTGTCTCTACATTTATCATGAAAGTATATTCAACGATCTATCTAATGATACTAATTATGTATTATAAATATTAATATTCTTTTATATATAATTGGTCAAAGTTAAAAAAGCTGACTTCTCGGGAAGCGAGAATGACTTCTATTTTGGGACAGAGGGAGTAATTTTTTAACATTCACCTTTTGTTGTCACAAGATTTTATTTTTTCTTACAAAAATTTGGTTATTTCATGGGAAGACATGCGGGCATATAACTAGTGTCACAATAAGATTTCAGCTTGGCAAAACCTTGCCAGCATTAAATAACCCCCTTTTGTGAAGTAATGTTTTGTAGGTGGTATGGTATGTTTAAAATATTTCCTGAGTCATTATGAGGTTTCTAATTAGTGAAGAAAAGCCTTGTTATGTTCCTAATATATATATATCTGAATAGGTTCAAGCCACCTCAATCCGGTGGAAATCTGGAAGTTTTTAATTACTTGTATGGTTGATCCTAGCAGTTCTATGTGCATGGTAAAACTGCTAGGATCAACCATACAAGTAATTAAAAACATTGCTAACAAGTTTTTTTTAATAAAAAATTGAAACTTGGCACCATAGATGGGACTAGTCTAAAAAATTTAGATGAACAATTGTTTCTGAAAAATTATATAAAAATGACAATTTCTAGTGTGTGTGCACTAGAGGACAAATCTCTTTTTTTGTCTTCTAGTGCACATGCATCTGAAATTTGTTATTTTCCTCTGGATTTTGAAAAAATGATTTTGCATGTCAACTTTTGTGACAAAAAAGGATCTATGAATGTGTCAAGTTGATTTTTTTTGGAAACTTCATAGTATGCTTAATGGTTTTTTTCACTATTCCATCAAGAAGGTGGCTTCCACCAAATATTTTCCTGATTTAGTAATGCCACTTTTTTGGGGGCAAACTTTAAGAGATGGTTTTGTTCACCAGCAGACAAACCAATGTTTCTGTGGCACTTTATTGGGTATTCTTCCTGAATTTCTTAGTGACCTGTATATTTGCTATTGTAGGTTGCCTGATGTGGTTTCATGGATGCATTCTGAACAAACATTCAATGCCATTGCTGGAAATAGCTGTCTGGTTTTTATGGGGACTTCTGTATTGCTTGAGGTGATTACTACCAACCAGAAATATGGTTGATGCTGGTCATGAAATCAGCATCAGTTAGCTGTTCTGGTCGATTTTTATTCTTTTCCATCTGTGGATAATATGAAAACTTGCTTAGGAAAGCTAGATATCTATTTTTGTGTTCTACACGAGTGGATACATTGTAACTCACCTATTTGGGATCATTGATTCAGGGTCCTTTACAAATATAATAATGGTGCTGTATTCTATGCATAATGAAATTTGGGGTTTCACCAGGATAGCTTTCATTCATTTTAATTACAGACCAACAGCAGTGCGAGTTACAACTTTTTAACTTGTGTAAGGCAAGTTACTTTTGCTATTTGTCGCATTCTATTGCAAGTAACTGGAATTGGATTTCTTGCTGTATTATTTCTGACCATATTTCATTTTGATGCTGTCAATTTACTTGCAGAAAGTGATGTACTATCTGACTTAGATTGGCTGCAGCTTCCAGTGTGTTCAACACAATCAATGATTGCGGAGAGGTATCTGGGAAGTTTTGATTGGTCAGCATACACAATCAATGATATATGCTTGCATCAACTAGGATAGTGCCTCTTTGCTGAAAGTGATGTCATATTCTACTAGGATTGGCTGCAGTTTCCAATGTGTCTGACACCAAATCACCATACAAAAATCAGAGTTGGAAGTTTATGGTTGGTTGATTCATTCATACATCAACTAGAAGAACCCTCTTTGTTGAAAGACTGTTATATTTTACTTGGATTGCCTGCAGCTTGCAATTTGCTTGATACCAAATCGCACCATAAAAAGGCTATGAAGAGGTCCGGGAAGTTTACGATTGGTTAGCATCCATGTATATGACTTCAACTTTCAAGAAACACATGTTGTGGCTCATGGGCTCGAGATTAAAAAAAAAAAAGTTAAAACTTCAATCCACAACGATCTTGTTGGGCAGAGGTAAATATCATGCCATGTTCCTGTCATAGACATGGTGACATGGTCGCTTGTGTTTTATTTGAATGAGAGGATTGAATATACTGCTTATAACATTGTGAGGAAGTCCTACAACATCTTGGTTTTTTCTGGTGTTGTTTTTTTGGTTGGCATTCTCTCTCCAACTGTCATAAAACAATGAACTGTACATAAATTCTTAAAGGGCTGTTCAAAAAGTCTTGAGGTGAAATGAGATGATATACTTGATAGAAGTGTCCATATTTAGGTATATCATTTTCCTGACTGTTCAAAAATATCATTCAATGATATAACGCTGGTTCCAAAGTGAATATTTTTTAGTTATAAAAAGTTGAACTGTATCTAGGAGTGGAGCTATCTCTGTAATTTGTCGAGTCTGAACAACTTTGCCCCCTTTTCCAGAATTCAAAGCTGCCCAATTTAGTCATGCCTAGAATTGTGCAACAACGTGTAACAGAGCAGAATGAAGTCCACCTTTAGTCGGTGCTTATAAATATTCTTGGTTTAACTATAGCCGAGTTTTTGAGTTTTCACAGCTGGAGCCGTCTCAGTCTGTATAACTCTGGTTCTTGTTTTCGAGACGGAATCCTGTTGCTGGGCGTCTGAGCTCATTTGTGTGGCTACTCCAGTTCCTTGGCAAAGTCGATGTTGTCGACGAACACCTGCATTATGATATATGGACACTGTAAGAAGTTTTTCCCTAAAAGAGCAAAGAGACGATCTTCTATATAGACCAAAAGATGGGTGCATTGGATAGTACCGATTTCCAGCCATCAGGGTCCAGGATGGATGTGATCTTTGTGTTGATCCCCGGCAAGGGCCCTGGCTCCCGCACCACCTGCCCTCCGGACAGCTTCACCACCTCCGCGGTCTTGTAGACATCATCGGTGCCAATGGCAATCTGCTTGAACTCAGCATCATGTGTCCAGAGTTAAGCCTCTTGACTGCTGAGACCATATCGCAAAGAAAACCAAATTGCACACCTGGGCATATGCATTCCCCTTGGCATACTCGGTGACACCATAGTTGTAGGTCAGCTCCAGCACCGCGTTCTTGTCTTCAGGGCCGTAACCCATCATTGCCACTGTGTACTGCAGGGGCAATTCCGGGGAATCCATGTCATGACACAAGTTATTTGGCAATTAATAACTACTAGCTAACAGATTGATGGTTTCTGCAACCTGATCACCTTGTATTCAGGGTTATCTCGCTTCCGGAGTAATTGCATGCCGCAGGCCTGTGGTTTAGGCGAGAAGAGACTAGTGAGGATTTTGTGGACAACAAAGCTTATGGAGCATATAAGCCTACACCTACCTTCTCATAGAAGCTTATGGCATGGTCAAGATTGCCGACGCGGAGCATCACCTGGCACAAGGGCTCTGGAGTTCCAGGCCTCTCAATGATCTCAAACTTGTAGCCATCAGGGTCCTCCACGAAGGCGATGACGGTCTTGCCGCCCTTGACAGGACCGGGCTCCCTGGTGACCTTGCCTCCCTTTGCTCTTATGAGCTCTACTGTCTTGGCCACCTGTTTCACTCAAATCATCCGGATTCCAAGCATGGTTATACTATGTCAATAATTGAGGCAGCATCTCAATTCTAACCGATCGATGGGGAAGTCTTAGATTTGCTATCTTACATCCTCGACTCCGATACCGAAATGGCCAAAACCTGCGCCAATATCATATTTGTCGACCCCGTAATCTGCGAATGGATTCTGCAAAATCAGGAACCTGAAAACTGGGGAACTGTGACTGGTGCCGAGTGTTAACAGCACTGACTGTAAGTGAGCTCGACGACGAAATGCGATTCCTCGGGGCCGTATCCTAGGAACGCGTTGGTGTACTTCTCCTCTGGTATGTCCCTCTTCCTGAGCAGCTTCATCCCCAGGCACTCAGTGTAGAACCTGCATTGCATTGTATCAGCTGTTGCAGTTCAGACTTCAGAGCGAGCTGTGACTTGTATCGTGGTAACGAGATGTACTTGATTGTCTTGTCGAGGTCGCCGACCTGGTAGACGACGTGGAGGAGCCGGCGGTTGTCCTTCTTTGCCCACGAGAAGGCCTCGTCCGTGCTGGCGAAGGTGGCCGCCTGCGCGGCATCCGCCGAGGCCCGGATCTTTGCCGCCGCGCCGGCGCCGGCCACGTTCCTGGTCAGCGTCAACGGCCTCGTCCCGGGCACCTGCTCGGACTGCAGCGCCGCACCTGCTTGCGATTAAGAAACAGCCCCACCCCAAAATAAACGCAACAGGTCAGGCAGCAGAGGCTATAGCTGCGCGGCTACTGCTACAGTCGTGTGACGAGCGGTGGTCACCTGCGGCAGCGGTGGAGAGGAGCAGCGACCTCCGGGGGACGGGCGTGGCGGCGCAGGCGACAGCCCCGCGGCCGGCGGCCACCGGTAGAGTCCTCATCGCGGTGTCTGCTGGCCGACCCGGTTTGCTTGGCGCGCCTTTCTCGTGCTATCCTTAATTCCGGGCCGCTCGCTTCGGTGCGGCCAGAGATCTATTTGGCGCGGACGGATGCGCCGCTGCCAAGTGCGAAAGCTGCTGGGAGACTGGACTGGTAGGGAAGGGCGGTTGAGCTGGTGATGACACCTGTCAAGATGTGGGGCTATGGGACCCGTGAAGAGCCGTAAAGCTGGATTTCACAGGATGTTTTTTTGATAAAATTTCACAGGATGTTTGGATCACACCTGACAGCGTGCGACCGTGCGTACCGGCCGCACACCTTGTTAGTGACAATGGAAGCACTAGTTTCATCAGAATGCCAAGCAGGAACAACCGGTTCTAATCAATTGTTATAACATCAATCATAGTTGTAACCGATCACAGCAGCACCGACAACAAACACAACTGTTGTAGTAGGGTACTCCAACTGCAGTTGCTACCAGTTGCAGCCAAACTTCGCACCTCTATTCCTATAAAACACCAGTTAAAATTATCCTACATCCACCCAACAACTACGTGCTCTACAATCATAATCTTAACTACGTCTACACCACAGTATGTACTCAGAAATACACCATACTAAAAACATACACACCAGATTAACTCTCGTACCTTCTCTCTCCTTACTCAAACATATCCGATGGTCGTCCTTCAATACATCTGAACCTTGTGGCTTCGCGCGCCCTCTCTCCGCCCCCAACCCCACGCCCGCGCCCTCTCCCTCCAAGGTTTGATCCCTCCTGCCATCTTTTTTTCGAAAAAATTGAAACGTCGTTCTCTTCTCCGCTCGATTGACAGCAGCGGCACGCCTCTCAGCTTCCGCCACCGCCACCTTGGTCCCTGCGTCGGTGAGCTCCCTAGCTCCGGCGGCCACCTTCAGTTCGCCGGCGATGGCCAGATCTGGTGGATCCGGTTCCCCTCTACCTCTCCCACACCTTCTTCCTTATCCATGGGAAAAGTTCTTCCTAAGTTGGATTAACCCGGCAGCATTTGACGGCGGCACAGGGAGGGGCCGCCTCCGCAGTAAGGGAAATGGCGGCGGTGCTCGTCCGCGGCCTCCGGGGCGACCTGTGGGCGCTGGTTGATGTTGCGCTAGACGCGGCCACACGGGACTGCGCCAACGGCATCGTTGAGTGCCTCTACGCCGCCGCCATTGGCGCGCCGCTCTAGCAATCGCTACGAAGCGTCCGCCGCTCGTTGTTTGCTTTAGCGTCGGGTGGTGGATGAGGAGGACGAGACGAGGCGGCTCCGGCTTCTCCAAATGGTGGAGGCGGAGGCGAGGCGAGACGTCATGCATAAGCCGAAGCGCGCGGAGAGAGCGAGCCGTGCTAACACAATGGGTGGGCCAATCGGTTTGCTTGCTTGTTTCGGATGAGCAAAGCAAGAATCGCCATGGGAAGGGTAAGGTTTTGAAGATTATGTTCATGTTCGTGCGAGAGATCGACATCGGGCGACAGATGAATGGTTCTGCAAAAACACTCTTCTGCCGAGGTCAGCGATGGTGAAGCGACTCATCGATGATGATGAACATGGACACGAACACCGTTAAACCGGAGAGATGATTTTCTGTTTCGAATATATGCTGCCTAATTATCCTCTTTTGTGGAACCTAGTATTGCTTGCAACTTGAAGTAGCAGATAACAGATTGTGTGATGAAAGTAGCTATTATCTATGGTGACACATCTGTACTTTATTAGAGCCTTGTATGTTTACCTTTTCTTTATTGATTGTAGACTATATGTAACAAAGACACCTTCATTGTTCAAGCCTTACAGGTTTCAGCGTTTGAAAGATTCTCCCAGCCCACGAGGCATCGTGAGTGCAACATATCATCTTTTAAATGCAAGAAAATGTACTTATGGAGGTACACTCTTTGTTTCTATAACTTTAGATGGTTCAGCTTCGAGAGGGGCTAACAATGGTTTTGAGTCAACAATGTATGCAAAGCGTGGGACCAGTGATGTTAGGAGAATTTGGTACTCTTTGGATAAAATGTTACTTGCTTTGAGAACATTTTACACCGAAACTTGTAGTACTAGCATAAGCGAAGCGAACTATATCGATGAAGGACTCATATTCGAAATTCTGTTGTTTTTGCTAAAGTGATCTCAGCTCACTCATTGTGGCTTGAACAATTAATCTGGCCTGCTCTTGAGGGACAGGAATTGATGCATTTGCTTAATTGTTCTATTTTGTGAATAAATATCAATTAAGTTTGACATTAATGTGGCCCGTAGTGTTAGCACAGGTAAATGTACTATGTAAATTTAAAGTGTCGGTTGGAAATATGAACTGATCTTTCATCATGATTTCCATGTGTTCAGGTCGTTGAAGCTGCACTTATTTCTAGAATACAAAGATTGGAGCAGAAAACTGTACACGATGATGTGTTTTTTTACATATAGCTCTTGCTCTTCTTGTAGAAAACTGTACACGATGATGTGTTTTTTACTGCATACTCCATTTAAGCATTGTCACTTACATGCTTCTCAATCATTGGCTTCAAACCTTTAAGCTGTTACTCCCATCCCCTAATCCCCTACTTCATTGGGATTTCAATTTAGGCAACTTTCATTATACTGCACACAGTGGAATTCAAACAGCAATGCTTCCAGTTACTTAGAGTAGGCTGAAGTGTCTAACCCACATCCTGGCGGCAACCCACATTGCCACCACCGCCACCTCCACTCCAAGGTGAACATGAACGCAGGCGTCGACCTCATGACACCCCCCTGTGCCATCGCTGCTGCCGCCACCTCCACTACCAGCCCTTGAGAAGTTTAGAGCCAATCCCATCGAGCTATAGCTACGATCGAAGAATGGCCTCCTGTAGCTCTAGATCCCATGGTCGTGGTTCTTGCTCCCAAGGCAGCTGCAGAGCCCCCACCGGAGCTCCTTCGGTGGACGACACCCACCTCATCCACGAGCCCAGCCTCAACCCTGAGTTCGTGGCTATGCTAGCTAAGGAACTCATTGCCCACATCAACCGGCACCATCACACGGCCAACTTCGCTGACACGGCACTTGTGTTCACCATGCATGAGCACAGAGCTCGCGGAGGTCGAGGAGCTTGTCCACGTAGGTGACGAGCATATGGACATGCAGTAGGACAAGATCATGGCGCGTGAGGCTTAGATCCACTAGGATACTAAGACAGAGGAGGTGCTACGGACCGAGATCTACACGCAGCAACAGCCTAGGGCCCCTGATGCTAAGGCGCGCGCAGCATGGCTCTAGAATCAACGGGCGTGACCTCATGTAGCAGGATGGTCGTGATCGTGAGCACGCCACACAAGACTTCCATGCTAGCAAGGGCATGCGCTATGATGCCGCCACTGCCACCTCCACTACCGACTCTTGAAAAGTTCCATGTTGATCCCATTGGGCTACATCTGCCAGCAAAGTGTGGCCTCCTCCAGCTCTAGATCATGTGGCCACAGATCCAACTCCCAAGGCAGCTGTCGAGCACCATTGGAGCACCTCCGACGGATGACGTCCACCTCTTCCCCGAGCCTAGACTCAACCTCTGTGGCAGAACCGCCGAAATAACACACCTTCGGAGGCGCTTATCTTCCACCAGACACTAAGCACCCCGAAAGCAAGCTACATCGGACGGATTATGTCGAGCACACCTCAAGGGAGAACTTGAATAATCCATGTTTTTTCTCCAGGATTCAATAATGAGAACGAGTTTACAATACTTAGTCCATTTCATACAACCAGAGTTCTTAGAAATACATTATTACAGTACCAAGTTCAGAGTGTAAAATTTAAACAGCGGAATACAATAAACATCTAATGGTAGAATACAAAGATCCATCTATGCCCACCAGAAGAATCCTCCACACAACAGCTACTCTTCAAGCTACACCTGCAACAGGGGTGAATAAACCCTGAGTACACAATGTACTCGCAAGACTTACCCGACTAGTGGGAATAATTTTCTGACTCCAAAGGACATGATAAGCTTTATGGGTTGCTAGGTTTTCTTTTTGTGGAAAGCAATACTAGTAGTGGATCCTTATGTATGGTTCTTATTAGCAGTCATGATTAGTTCATTAGCTAACCATTCTAGGTAAGCACCTGTTCTACTTTCAAGCAAGGGTTGAGCAAACAGATCCATTTCACCATCTTTCGTCTTCCAGTTCTTACTACGATGCTAGATTGTAGACAAGTTGTACCGGATTGCTCGGCGATTCGTGAATCAATGTGCCCAGCTGGGTACCCCGAAACACATACCCCGCTTGTACCCCAGGCACAATCAAGACCAACCCACCACTCTCCTATTAAGGGGTCTAGGTCCCCGTCCAAACTTGGACTCCAAGCCCCCACACCTAAGTCCCGGACTCAATGTGGTGCTTAGACCTCCACCATCCCCGCCTTCAATCAGTCTGTCCGGAAAGAGCCGGAACCCATGACAAGAGAGCAACGATCCTTCCCTACTCCCATAAACAAGTATGTGCTCAGGATAATGAGTTTGTGACCTAACTAGAATCCAATGCAACGGCCGGTCCTTAACCGACACGGACAGGGAAAACAGTGTAAACAAGCTATGCCCCGTTAGCCACGGAACACAACCCCTTACACCCACCAATACCCGTACCATATCCCTGCCCGGTCTCCATTTCTTTTCACTATTTTATCATGAGTGATAATAATAATCATCTATTATGAGTAACGGCAGGTTACTCACGCTACCGATAGCCTAAGCATAGCAGCTACTCGACCTATGCTAGTAGGACTTCATAGGATAGATATATTTATGTAGGTGGGTTTCATAAAATGTCTGTAACGTAAATGCACAACACAGATATATATATTCAGTGCTTAATGAAAATAAGGGTTATGCACCGGGGCTTGCCTTAGGCAGGCAGGGTGTTGGCTCAGTCAGTCCATGGTGGCTCTGATACCTCCTCTTGCACAAGGACCTCCTCCTCGTACTCTTTATTCACCTCTTTGTACTCCTGCTCGCCCTCGATCGCGAATTCCACCAACTCATTTTCTACATGCATGCAATGACGATGCAACGCTCAATATTAAGGCAACAACAGTTGTTAAAATAAGAATACATCTACTAAGCCACTAAGCTAGCTCTAATGACTAAGATACCGAGCTAATCATCATTCCCATCAAACCAGCAGAGTTTCACCTACCCGTGCTACTTAGCAACTAAAATATATTCTTACTCTTATTAACGATTTCTTGTATACCACCACAAGGAGTACTTAGCTACCATATTTCTCAACCTACTCAAAGGCTACAAAAATTACAGTGAACACATGGTAATACAATGAATCTATTGTAAAAATTTCATGGTCAAAGCTATTACCAATTTGCCACACAAATTCCTACAAATACTACTCTAAATAATACTAAACACTCACAAATAATTTAATAGTCGCTGGTATCAACAAATATATATATATATGAACTAAATACACTAATAGACGGAGCATAATTTTTGGAACCTAACAAAATTGGTTTCACAATTTTTGGACATGTACATGATTTCATATGATTTACCAAAGTTCAGCTCAGAATTAATAATGAAAAGCTATTTCTATTTTCCACGAAAAATCTAAACCAATTTTGGCCCACTCGGCCCATGCGGTGCAGCACGCGCACACGAGCGCGCGACAGCCCACCAACGAGGCGTGGCCCATGCGCGGAGGCGGCCCACGGCGAGGAGGCCTGCGCGCTAGCACATATGCAAAAACGCCCCTGGACTATGAGCAAAACAACCCGCAGTCCACATTACTATTCCTAGAGATAGCACTTATACAAAAGAACCCTTGGATTTTTCTCCTCTTTACAATGGTGAGGCCCTCGGCCATCCCTGTGCGCTCCGGCGCAGCGAGCAGTGGCACAGGCGCCTACACCGGCCATGCGGGACCCCCGCTGACCTAGCTACGAGGCCGACGCTCACCTAGGGTTTGACGCGAGACGATGGGCGGCGGTTATGTGAGCCGGGACGCCATAGAAGGACCTCTCCACGACGGTGGACACCCTATGGCAATGGAGATGGCGTTCAGGTGAGCCGCAGCAGCAATCAAGGCAGTAGAGCAGCGGGTGAGCAACGACAACTCACCGGTGACCTTACCAAGAAGCTAGCTTGGTCGAAGATGACCCAAGCGAGGCTGGCCACGTGCGCGCGATGAGGCAAATGGTGGACCGCTAAGGCATGACCATGTCAGCGGCGAGGAGGTGGCAAAAAAGCTACGACTAGCGTGCGCACGACGAAGAGGAAGCCAAGGCGAGCTAACGGTGCAAAGGAATTAGCGCGGGGTAAAGTGGTGGAGACTGGCCACGACGCGGGCAGCGACGAACCTTAACCGCACGGCGGCGACAAGATCCCAAAATTGGAGCTTGGCATGATGCGACTCAAGGCGGGGTGGGGTCGGATGGAGAGGGGGCGTGAAGGCGGAGACGCGAGGACGAGGAATTGATGAGAGATGCTCGCTCTCTGGCTTCACCGCGACGTGACATGACGACGGCGGAAACAGAGGGAGGGAGAGACAGGCGTGGCTATGGGTTCGGCTCATCCATGCCTTGGCAGGACATGAGCGGTGGGACCGGGATGCCCATGCATCGGCGCTAGCCGACGAGCGTGCGCGCCTGAATGGCGTTGCCCGCACGGCCACGGTGCCATAAATGGCAAAGCAACGGCGGCACACAAGGCCATGTGCGGATGGCACCCAACCACGCTATGGAGGGGCAGCGCGATGCAGCATGCGTACAGGAGTGACACGACGGCAGCGGCAGCGTTGCAACGTGAGGCAGTAGAGGCGGATGCGACGGCAGCGCAGCGTAGGACAGGGCAGGGCAACAACGGCGTGATGGTGCATGGCTGGGAGCTAGCGGCGGGGTAGTAGCGTGGCAGTGAGGTGGGGCAGCCGCGTGCCAGGGCTGTTGGCCACAGCGACCAGCCGAGCGTGGCCAGGCACGTGCGCGGGCGGTCGGCGCGTCGACATCGTGGCTCAGGGGCACGGTGACCGCGCCTACACGAGGAAACCGACCGAGGACGTGCCATGCATGCTTTTTAAAGCATCCAAAACAGCAAACCTATTGGCCAAACACCCAAACCACCTTCACCATACTTAAGAGGGTACATTAGGCTACTAAAACAAGCCATGACACTACTCTGCTTTTTAACTAATTTTTTCTACAAAAATTGATGAACAAAGCAATGTCTACCCTTTCCAAAGTTCAAGAAATTTTCTAAGTTCTAAGTTGAACTTTATTTCAAATTGTATTTCTAAGCTATTGGAAATCTTAGCTAGTAATATCATTTTTCGACCGCGGGTATTTCATTGTCATCTACAAAGTTTGTACTTCAAACTTTATTCAAGCATCACATACATGTTCTATAGCATTTTTGCTTAATAAAAATTGGTTTTAAACCCTAAGTGATATAACATGACTATGGAATTAACTTTCATTTCGCATTTCCGTTGATCGTTTTGAGTTACGGAAATTGATCTACACTCTTTATTACATGCATTAACACATAAACATGATGCTCATGACATGTTTTAGTAAATGATTTATAGTGTAACACCGAGGGTGTTACAACCTCGAGTTCGTGGCTATGCCAGCTGAGGAACTCATTGCCCACCAAAAACGCCACCGCCGCACAACCAACTTCGCTAACGCAACTCTCGTGTTTGCCGTGTGCAAGCGAAGGCTCACGGAGGCTGAGGAGCTTGTCCGCATAGGCGACGAGCGCATGGACATGTTGTGGGATGACATATTAGGGCGCGCAAGGCCTAGCCCACTTAGAGTAGGCTAAAGTGTGTGACCCACATATCCTGGTGGCAATCCACATTATCGCCGTCACCACCACTTCATGGCGTACTCAAACGCAAGCACCTGCCTCATGGCACCCCCTGTGCCATCATCGCCGCCACCACCTCCATTACCGGCACTTGAGAAGTTTAGTGTCGATCCCATCGAGCAACAACTACGAGCGAAGCAAGGCCTCCTCTAGCTCTAAATCCCATTTTTGTGTATCCAGCTCGTAAGGCAGTTGTTGGGCCCTCGCCAAAGCTCCTCTGGTGGACGACACCCACCTCACCCTCGAGCCTAGCCTCAACCCTGATTTCATGGCGATGCTGGCTAAGGAACTCATCGCCCACCTCAACCGCCACTGTCGCACGGCCGACTTCGCTAATACGGCGCTCGTGTTCACCGTGCATGAGCACAGGCTTGCGAAGGTCGAGGAGCTTGTCCGTGCTGGCGACAAGCGCATGGAGATGCCGTGGGATGAGATCCGGGTGCATGAGGCTCAGATCCATCGGGCTGCCAAGACGAACGAGGTGTTGCGGACCGAGATCTGCATGCTGCAGCCACCTAGGGCTGCCGACGCCAAGGTGCGCGCGGCATGGCTGTGGAATCAGCGGGCGCAACCTCACGTAGTAGGATGGTCGTGGTCATGAGCTCACCACACAAGACTTCCTTGCTAGTAAGGGTGTGTGCTACGACATAGCCACCGCCACCTCCACTATCGGCGCTTGAGAAGTTCACAGTCAAACCCATCGAGCTACAACTGTGAACAAAGCATGGCCTCCTCAAGTTCTAGATCTTGTGGCCACAGATCTAGCTCCCAAGGCAGCTGTCGGGCGCCTTTGGAGCTCCTTTGATGGACGACACCCACCTCTTCCCTGAGCCTAGCCTCAACCCTAAATTCATGGCTATGCCGGCCGAGGAACTCATCGCCCACCACAATCGCAATCGCCGCATGGCCCACTTCGCTAATGTGGCTCACGGAGGCCGAGGAGCTAGTCCATGTGGGCGACAAGCGCCTAGACATGCTGTGGGATAAGATTATTAGGGCACGCGAGGCCTAGCCCACTTAGATAGAGTGGGCTGAAGTGTCTGACCCACATATCTTGATGGCAACCCACATCACCACCGCTGCCACCTCCACTCCATGGCGTACTCGAACACAGGCACCGGCCTCATGGCACCCCCTTGTGCCATCACCGCCACTGCCACCTCCAGAACTGGCACTTGAGAAGTTCAGTGTCGATCCCATCGAGCAACAGGTGCGAGCGAAGCATGGCCTCCTCCTCCAGCTCTAAATCCCACTTTTGCGTATCCAGCTCGCAAGGTAGTTGTTGGGCCCTTGCCAGAGCTCTTTCGGTGGACAATGCCCACTTCGCCCTCGAGCCCAGCCTCAACCCTGATTTCATGGCTATGCCGGTCGAGGAACTCATTGCCCACCTCAACCGCCACTGCTGCACGGCCGACTTCGCTGACACAGCGCTCATGTTCACTAGCATGAGCATAGGCTTGCGGAGGTCGAGGAGCTTGTCCATGCGGGCAACGAGCGCAGGGACATGCTGTGGGGTGAGATCAGGGTGCGTGAGGCTCAGATACACTACGCCGCCAAGACAGACCGAGATTTGCGTGCTGCAGCAAAGCTAGGGCCGCCGACGCCAAGGCGCACGCGGCATGGCTATGGAATCAGCAGGCGTAGCCTCACGCAGCGAGATGGTCATGGTCGTGAACTCACCACATAATACTTTCATGCTAGCAAGGGCATGCGCTACGACGCACCTGCCGCCACCTATACTACTGGTGCTTGGGAAGTTCATTGTCGATCCCATCGAGCTACAACTACGAGTGAAGCATGGCCTCCTCCAGCTCTCGATCCTGTGGTCATGGATTCAGCTCCCAAGGCAGTAGTCGGGCACCACCAGAGCTCCTTCGATGGACGATGCCCACCTCTTCCCTGAGCCTAGCCTCACCCCGAGTTTGTGGCTATGTGGGCCAAGGAACTCATCGCCCACCTCAATCGGCACTGCTGCACGATCAACTTCACTAACGCAGCTCTTGTGTTCGCCGCATGCGAGCACAGGCTCACAGAGGCCGAGGAGCTTGTCCACACAGGCGATAAGCACATGGACATGTTGCGGGACGAGATCAGGGCACGCGAGGCCTAGCCCACTTAGATAGAGTGGGCTAAAGTGTCTGACCCACATATCCTGGTGCAACACACATCGCCGCCGCCGCCACCTCCACTATCGACGGTTGAGAAGTTCAGTGTGGATCCCATCGAGCTATAGCTGTGAGCAAAGCATGGCTTCCTCCAGCTCTAGATCCCATGGTTACGGATCCAACTCCCAAGGTAGCTGTTGGGCACTGCTGAAGCTCCTTCGGCGGATGACACCCACCTCGCCCCTGAGCCCACCTCAACCTCGAGTTCGTGGCTATGCCGGCAGAGGAACTCATCACCCACTTGAACCACCGTCGCCGCACAGCCGACTTCATGGCGCTCATGTTTGTTGTGTTCAAGCGCAGGCTCGCGGAGGCCGAGGAGCTTGTCCATGCGTGCTACAAGTGCATGGACATGCTTCAGGATGTGATCTGGACGTGCGAGGCCTAGCCCACTTAAATAGAGTGGGCTCAAGTGTCTGACCCACATATCCCGGTGGCAACCCACATCTCTGTCACTGCCACATCTACTCCATGGCGAACGCAGGTGCCAGCCTCATGGCACCCCCTACGCCATCGCCGTCGCTGCCACCTCCACTACTAGCGCTTGAGAAGTTCAGTGTCGAACCCATCGAGCTATAGCTGCCAGCTCTAGATCTCGTGGCCACGTATCTAGCTCGCAAGGCAGCTGTCGGGCCCCGCCAGAGCTCCTCCCCCTCGAGCCTAGCCTCAACCCCAAGTTCGTGGCTATGCCGGCCGAGGAACTCGTCCCCACCTCAACCGCCACTGCCGCACGGCCGACTTCGCTGATGCGGTGCTCTTGTTCACCGTGCGCGAACATAGGCTCACGGAGGCCGAGGAGCTTGTCCGAGCGAGTGACGGGTGCATGGACATGCTGTGGGACAAGATCAGGGTGCGCGAAGCTCAGATCCACCGGGCCGCCAACACGGAGGAGGTGCTGCAGACCGAGATCTGCGCACAGCAGCAGCCCAGGGCCGCCGACTCCAAGGCGCACTTGTGGCATGGCTATGGAATCAGCGGGCATGCCCTCACGCAGCAGGATGGTCGTGGTTGCGAGCTCGCTACACAAGACTTCCGTGCTAGTAAGGGCGTGAGCTACGATGTCAGCGTCAACACCATGCCTGCCAAGGGCGTGGTCGTCGGCGATGATTATGTTTGTTTGAGAAGTTTAGTGTGTAGTACCAAGCTGTTTTCCCTAGATGGATTCACTGGCTCACATGTTTTCGTGGGATCGATTCAACAAGCGCTGCAGCACTTTGTGGGCTGCTACACCAACCCACAAAAAGATAGCAGCAACATGTGGGCTGCCGTATTAGCTCTCATAGGACTTGCGGCTCGAGCGGACGTGGGGCGGGCTGCCCACCGCCGCCCCATTTGCATCCTTACTTGCATGAAACAGATAGGTGCCATAGTTGCATGCGCTAGTGGTCTGCTGACGTGGATGACTTGCATGTTGTTATAGAATTCTAGTGGGGTTTAGAATTTTAAGCTATAGATATAGATATATGGAATATAGATGTATACATTTGAAGCTGGGCTGCTGGGGTGAGCAGATTTGTGGATTGTAACAATCCTGCATGTGTATTATTACAATCTGGTTACAACCTGTTGAACAATCAGGAGAGTTACGTATCGTTAAAGGAGAAGAAGGATTATGCCACAAATGTTTATCTTGATTATTTTGTGTCCTAACTGTCGGGTTTATGTAATTGACTTCGGGCTCGCAAAGAGATATCGTGATTGAACCACCAACCGTAATATACCTTATAGGTGAGCCAGTGATTTTTGAAACACATTTCTTTCCAAACTATCATATTTTTGTTTAACTTTTCATTTTATTCTTCTTTTTGCAATTGTGGTAATACAATGCTTATATTGTAGTTAACATACTTGTTGTTACAGAGAAAATAAAAACTTGACTGGCACAGCTCGCTATGCTAGCCGCAATTCTCATCTTGGGATTGGTGAGTAATATATGGCCGTTCTATTTTGCACTTATCTCTTGTGTAGTTACCCTGAATGTTTGTATTGTGCACATGTATATTGTAACACTAAAATAGCACTGGTTCTATAGATTATTAAACAAAATTATAGGCGTTGTGTTTTCTTTTGGTCCACTATCACTAACTTACTTTTGTTACCAGAGCAAAGCCGCAGAGATGATTTGGAATCGATTGGATACGTTCTCCTGTATTTCCTCAGGAGAAGGTATGATTTTGTGTTAAAGATCTCTATTGTGTCTTTCTTTCATCATTGTCCTAGAATAATGCTGCATGTGTGTAGCGGTCATTACTAAAAACCAAGTTTTTCTGGCTTTCTGTAATGTTTTTTAGACAGTAAATGTCCATTGGAAATAAAATATATTACACCGTTTTTTCCGTTGGCTCTTGCATTCATACCCCTGTTTTCTTTTGAAATTGTGGTTTTACCCCTGTTTTTTTTTTAACTTTGTGAATTTACCCATGTGTTTTCAAAACGAAGCACCACTTTGTTCATATCCGTCATCCTCCCTTAGCGGAGTTAGCTTTTAGTAAGGAGGACAAATATGCCCATGTGATTTTGCCCCCGGTTTTGTAGGGTTGTTTGTGATTTTTTCCCTAATTTGGAATAAGACATTTATATTGTATTTTGACAAAAATGGTTAGATTTGGTCAAATGTATTTGGCACAATTTGCAATTATGTCAATTCAAGTACAGTGCAGAAAACAGCCGTTCAAATAATCTGCATCCTGAGAGATTGGTAAGCCAAGTTTAATTAATGAGTGTTGGATATAATATTGATGTACTTAGCCATAATTGTATGGTGTGGAGTCTGAGGCTATGAACTCGATATACACATGAGTTTAGAAGTGTTGCACTGTTAGCATGTAGTAGTGCACGCTGGAGAGCAGTTGCGTTGGAAGTGGTCTAAGCACACATTAGTCATAAAATGTATGGCATGAGTTTAGCTGTAGAGTTAGTGAATAAGAGTGAGTGAATAAATCATGTAGGGTGAGTTACAACATCTACATGTACGTGGTGGTGCACACATCAGTGACATTTGTAGGTGAATGTGCAGTGTCCATTCACATGTCTATATGTGGTGCACACATCAGTGACATTTGTAGGTGAATGTGTAGTGCACTCATGCTAGTTGACTAATGAATTTGCCTTGTAGCTAGTTTTGTACTATAAATATTGAGAACACAAGGCCAAAAAAAAGCAGTATGTAGGCATGTAGTTTCAATGTAAATGGGTGTGACTGTGTTCGTCCTCCATAATATCTTGAGAACGAACTATAGTGAAAGGGCTTTATGAGTGTGAGTCTCCGTAAGTTGGGTGCGCTGGGCACTTTTTGAGAGAGCATGACAGAGATTCAGCTTCAACAAGGAATGTTCACCATGCTGAACTTTCTAAAGTTTTAGCATATTCTGTTATTTTTTTCTGCGTGTACTGTCTTTACATGCTATTTGAATTTTAGAGTCAATTTTTTCTTCTTGTACTATCTATACATTTTGTTATCCATTGGGCTTCAACTGCAGTTCACTCCAACCGCAGTTGATACTAGTTGCAGCCAAACTCCGCATCAACAATAAGGCCCCAGATTTAATGTTGAAAACCCTCAAATAGGGGTAAAGGGTAAAACCCACTAGCCAATCTTCTTCCACTATTTGTTTGTGGGATTACATCAAGTTCATCATTAGATATAATTAGAGGTAACCATACATCAAGGTTCTACAGATCTTGGGCAGCGATAATAAGGTTTGGGGGCTGCTACTTAGGGTGAAGAAAAACCTCACTAAATGATGGTTGAACTCAAGTTAGAGGCACCAAGGTTGTAGGTATGAACTTTACAACCTTAATGACAAACCTTTCTTGATCTATTGCAAGATCACCTCTCTAATCAACCTCTTCTCTCTCCGATGCTCTCTAGCGCTCACGAAGGGGCTGAACTAAGCTGTCTATACTGTGTTGTGTAGATGCTCACGAAGCTCCCCATTCCTTCTCTTATAAGACAAGATGTAAAATACAAGATGGACACAAGTTTGGTCCACTTCTTTGAGCTGCAGCTATGACATGTGGCGCTACTCTCTAAGAGCAATTACTCTCCCCATGACCCACTTATGAGGAGGATTTCCCAAAAACCCCTATATATGGTTGTGTGTGATTCCACCCTGGGAGCACATCCGGGATAGACATCAACGTGATTGATTAGATGCAATAGTTAAAAAGGGGATCCAGTCGGCTCGGGCGACACCTTCGTCCTAAGCCACCGCCACCCTCTTCGCCCAGTGACGAATCTAGGATTTTAGGTTAAGGTACGTCGTCCAAAAAATTTCATATACAATTCGGTAAATTCATTTAAACAATTCGATAATAATTGTACGGTTGACAACGTGATTCGGTATATATGCACTAAGTAACATGATGAGGCTTAAATTCATGGATTAAGTTGAAATCATCCACAAAATACGATATAAATAGTTCAAAAGCTGTACCAATAATTGAAATATATATAGGCATAAAAGAGTACGAGGGACTTACAATGCTATTTTTCTGATTATTTTATTCGATGCTTTTGAAGGGATATAAATATCCTGATTATATCATCTTCATTAACTTCAAAGAAAATATCCCGCTCGGTGAAAATGACTAGACAATCATCCAAAAGACTATCTACTATCTTATTTCGTAACATGATACGTGCACCGAATATAGATAAATCTCGATTGACTCTGATGTTGGGACAAACCCTCGATCTCGCTAGGTGATAGAAGATTTTATGATGTTAGCGCTTAGCAAATATCAATTAAAGTAGACATAAATTTTTTACGGAAAGCCAATGAGCAAAGATTGAATCCACCTCAATTCCGATACAAATTGCGCTTAAGGCTCCACCGCCGCTGCCGGTGCGGCCAATCTGGCTGAGTGGCCGTCTGGGGCTCTAGGTGCGGTGTGGTCGTGGGGAACTAGGACGAGGACGACTGGATGCTCGTGCTCCGTACTGGTGATTTCCGATCTGATGCATGCTGTCAAGTGGTGAAGATCAGAAGATGAACCGTCGAATGAACCGATACGGCGATGCCTCGATCGAGCGGCAGTCCCGTACTCGCGGCGCGGCGCAATAGATAGAAGCCGAGGCGCCGTCCCGTCTCCCGTCGCTGGCCACATGGGCCGCGTGGGCCTTGCTCTGACGCTGGTTCACGGGCTGCCTCTCCACGTACACTTTCAGGTATTCAGGTAAGTGTTGTTTTTCTTTTTTCTAATAAGAAATACGTATGTATACATGCTCACACACCGGAATTGCAGGGTCCGGCGTATCCTGTAGCTCCGCCACTGTCTTCGCCCCCTTCTCGTCACCTCACCGTTGCTGGAGGGAGCCGGTGCCACTCCCTAGGTAGGTGGTGACGAGGGCTTAGTTTCTTGATGTGTGGATTTTTTTTTCTTTATTCGGTCTATAGAGACGAGCGTGCACCTAGTCTTTGTCATTAACCATTAACCGAGACCACTTCTCGAAGGCATTTTGACCTGCCTCTGAAACTTGTTACGTTTTGACTGTCTCTAAACAGATGATTCTAGTAGTGGTTTTGTATAGTTGCCTATTTCAATCCTCCAGAACCTTTTGTCAACTGTCATGTACCTGCATTGATACTACTATATTTTTTCATCTTTGTTTATAGATAAATAAATAGACCCAAAAACTGATAATGATGTGAAACTCGTCAATGCTGGAAGGGTACTAGTATGTTAGACAATAGCAAAACTTTTGCTCGGTCTTCGGTCCTAGTTGAAGTTGAAGTGTAATTACAATGCATATTGTTGTGCCTAAGCTCCAGAGACAAATATATACTACTAGCTTTTGTTTACTCAAAAGTCAGAAGTGAAACTGTTTAGAAATTCCTTTTACAAAAACTGCAATATAGCAAGATATTCGGCTGATAAGTCGGCTGATGATATTTTATTGTGAGAGAAAAACACTATATCATAACTGATAAGCCGGGCTGATAAGATCTTGGGCTCACATTTTGCGTTGTGTCGCAGACAATCTTACTGTCCAGATGACCTATTTTTGTGATAGAAAATTGAGCTTCTGCTCCTTTAGCAACGCTGCGGGTAAGAGACATCTGTTTTTTTTGTTGTACTGAAAAATTTAAGTTATACAAATTCCTATTGCACCTAGAATTGCAGCAGCTGGAAGACTATCAGTTATAGCACCAGCAGCTCAACGGAAGAATGTAGGTTTCCAAGGCCTCGACGGCTCCACTGCTCTCCATCTCATTGCCATTGTTTCTAGTCTAATTCTAATCCCACTTAAGTTACGATCTTGAAGACAATCCATAAAACAAGATGCAAATATGGGCAAGATAGATTTGACAGTAGTCGTAAGAGGAAGGAATACAAGGGAACCTTGTGTGCGGATATGGATTGAGAGCGTTGATGGGCCTTGGAGGTGTTGGGTGTTGCCGTGTTGGCGTCGACACTACTACAAAAGCGATTTGTGGCAACGTCTTCCTTTCTTTGTAGGGGCGGCTCTATATTGAGCTGCCCCTACAAATGGTTGCCAAATGAGCCGCCCTTACAAATGAATTTGTAAGGGCGGCCGATGTTATCAGCTACCCCTATAAATAGTCCGATTTGTAGGGGCGGCTTTATATCCAGTCGCCCCTACAAATCGAATTTGTAGGGGCGGCTCAATATTGAAGCAAATAGACGCCGAGTATTAAAAATTAAGCACTAAAATTTAAATTTTGTAAACGATCTCGGATGGAGAAACAACCAAAATGAAAGTTGTAGATCTCAAAAAGTTATAAAACTTTGTAGTTTACAACTTTTTGATTTGAAATCATCTTGTCAAGGAAAACTACGTTTAAATTTCCCAAAATTTAAAATTTTAATTTTTTAAACGACCTCGGATGGACAAACAGTAAAAATGAAAGTTGTAGATCTTGAAAAGTTATGAAACTTTATAGTTGATAACTTTCTCATTTGAAATCATCTTGTCATGAAAAACTACGTTTGAATTTCTCAAATTTGAAATTCAAATTTTATAAGTGACCTCGAATGGAGAAACTACCAAAATAAAAGTTATAGATCTCGAAAACTTATAAAACTTTGTAGTTGACAACTTTTTTATTTGAATTAGATTAGGGCCTCAAACAATCAATTTATGCTCCGTTTTGTATAATATGTGGGAACCAAATTGGATCTTAGACACAAGTGAACGTGAGGTGTAGTGGTAGAGGAGATGGCGCACGAGGGAGAGATCGCGGGTTCGAATCCCGGCCGACGGAAAAATTGTGAAAAAATGCTGCAACCATAGAGTGGGTTGTGTGGCAAATCTCCTCGGATTAAAAAAATTGTGTGATTTACGAAAATTGATTTGTAGGGGTGAACAAATACAAGATTTGTAGAGAGCACTAACAAACCGCTCCTACAAATGGTCTTGAGCCGCCCCTACAAATGGTTTTTTACGTAGTGCGAGGTCCATGGTGATTGGTGAGGTGGGGATCTCCTCGGGTTAAAAAAAATTGTTGTTTTTTTGCCCTTTTTCATGATTTCTAAAAATTGATTTATAGGGGTGACCGCCTCTACAAATACATAATTTATAGAGACGGTTGGGTAGGAGCGGCTAACCAAACCGCTCCTACAAATGGTCTTGAGCCGCCCCTACGAATGGTTTTTTACGTAGTGCGAGGTCCATGGTGATTGGTGAGGCTCCACAGTGAGTCCTGCTCCATGTGGAGGCCCACATAGAGAGATGCCTAAACCTCCCGTAGTTGCCACGCTGCCTCAACTGGCAATCCAAAACCGTTTTGCATCTATAAACTCAAGGTCCCGAGTGACGCCGTCTCACTCACACGACATATGAACTGCCACTTGTGGCTCTTTTTTTTCTTTCTATCAACGGCGGTGCTAGCATCTCGACAACCCCGTCTGCACCCTGCTTCCGCGCTTGTCAACCTCATACCGTCCGACCTGACACGGCGTCTATGCCCTGCCCTACCCCACGCGGCGTCTGCGCCCCGTCTGACCCTTCGCACCCCTCCAGCATCTGCAGCAGACGAGTGTCACGAGTCACGTTGCAACATGTGCAACACCGAATCTACTTTTAAAACATCCAGATACAACACTTGCAACATATGTCTGAAGATAGATGAAACACTTAAAACATGGTATGAAACACTTAAAACACCTGAAAACACTTGAAAACCATTGCAAAACATACGCAATATTCAGATAAAATACTAGCAACATATGTGTGAAACATATGCAATATCCAAATAAACAAACTAGCAACATACATCTGAAAAATAGATGAAACATTGGAAACAGACGTTTGCAACATATGTGTACAACCATTGCAACATATGCATCATTCCGATGTTCTTTTGCAACATCCATACAAAACACTTGCAACATACATCTAAAACATCCAAAATACTTGAAACATACGCTTACAACATATGTTTTCAGCACAACATCTACTTGCTGCTTGGATGATTGGAGGCTCATCGATGTGGAGCTAGACGCCGGTGCAGAGCTCGATGTAGTGGAGTGGCGCGCTGCTCCGGTGGAGATGGCGGGCGGTGCGGTGGAGAACGCTGCGACGAGTGGATGGCCCGATGGAGAGGAAGTATGGTAGGCGACAGGGTTGGAGCATGGTGGAGAGAGAGGATGGTGGCCGTTGTGGCGGCGTGGTCGTCTTGAGCACACGCGCGGCGGTGCTGACGTGATGGTGGTGGCTGAACGGAGAGGAACGAACGACAAGCTCACAAGCAGATATGGTTTTTTTAGAAACACAAGCAGATATGGTTGGGGCGAGCGGATACGCAAGTGGAGAGTTAGGTCGTTGGGCTAGTGTCACGACCAATCATTGGGAGCGTCTGGACATGCGGACGTCTTTATTAGCACAACATTACCGTTCTATCAAAGGCTACTATTTCCTTTGTATGGGTTTCGATGGGTTCAGCAAGTCCCTAACCGTGACCAGATAAGCTCTCTGGGTTTTGTTGGGTTTAGAACAGGCAACCTATAAGTATGACCATGATTGTGGTTCCACCTAGGCTAGGTTCAGGCCGTAAGCCAATCTATCTACACCTAAAAAGACTCTACCGTCATCATCTACCCGGTGATACCAAATATTAATCCTTGCTCACATGTTCGAGACCGATACAAATTATCCTCTAGTCGAACTCACGCGTCCACGTCCTACCAAGTTCTGATTCGAAAACCGGATCGACTTCCGCGTTCGATATGAAGTCCTCGGAGCTCCCACGCGTCCATGTCTGATTACTGAGGTTGAGACAAAAAAATTATGATCCTAGTGCAACGCACGGGCATATGTCTAGTTTTGTTAAATATAATCGACGAACAAGGCTAATGTTGGCCATCAACTAATTTGGCTCTACGTCACCTGGTGCTGGTGTTGTGGCTGACCATGCACCAAGGTGCTTGAAGAAGTGGTGGTAGATATGGGCTCCAAGCGTCCATGGTGCCTTGGGACCTACTTGGCGGCCATATGCTTAGGTTGTTGCCTATGATATAGAGCCTAATTAGGGTCTATTTGGTTCCACAGTGCTAAAGTTTAGTCCCTCATTTTACTCCATTTTAGTCCCTAAATTGCCAAACATGGTGACTAAAATAGGGACTAAATGGTTTAGTCCTTCATTTCTTGGAGGCAACTAAAGGGGACTAAAGGCCCAAAAGAACAGACCCTATCCCTCATTATTACCCACCCCCACCCCTGTTGCTTGTAGTAGGTGCATTGATTAGGGATGTTTTGATCTTTGTTTATCTGCTTTAATAGCCTTTAGTCCCTAGAACCAAACTAGACTAAAGATTAGTCCAGGGACTAAAGGAACCAAACAGGCCCTCAGTTGATGGCCAAAATTATCCCCATTTACCGGTTTGACTTCAACAAAAGCTTTTGTACTGGCCCGCACCTAGCCTAGGTAGAACCACAGTCATGGTTACAGACTAAACTAGGTTGAAATCGTTCTAAACTCAGGCCCTGTTTAGTTCCCAAAAATTTCAACCTAAAATGTCACATCGAATCTTGCGGCACATGCATGGAGCATTAAATGTAGACGAAAAAAACTAATTGCACAATTTGGTTGGAAATCGTGAGACGAATCTTTTAAGCCTAATTAGTCCATGAAAAACCTTAAGTGCTACAGTAACCCACATGTGCTAATGACCGATTAATTAGTATCATTAGATTCGTCTCGCAGTTTCCTGATGGGTTCTGTAATTTATTTTTTTATTAGTATCCAAAAACCCCTCCCGACATCCTTCCGACACATCTGATGTGACACCAAAAAATTTTCACCTCACCAACTAAACACCCCTCAACAAAATTTGGAGAGCTTCGGGCGTCCCAATCTAGAAACTAGGGTGGTTTCTATGTGCATTAATTAATGCGCCAATTAATAAGCAAAATGATGATGTGACATTAGAATTAAAGAAGAGAAAGAAGAAAATGTTTTCTTATATAAGAAACTGTGTCACAACAAAATAAGAAGCGACGTGTTAGGTAGATGATAGGAGAAAGAAAGCATGTGATTAGATAAAATTCTATTTTGAAGAAACTATTCATTGGGAACATGATTTCTTTGTATAATTTCTTTAAGATGGCAAGTAATGAAACCATCCCACAATTTCTATGCTCATTAATTAAGATGCCAACAACGCAAAATGATGATGTGGCATCAGAATTAAAGAAGAGAAAGAGAGGAGAAAATGGTTTATTATATAGGAAACCATGTCTCTACACGAGAACGTAGATATGAAAAGATACTATAGATAGATGATAGAGAGAGATGACATATGATTGGAAAAATAAAATTATCTTGAAGAAACTATTCCTTAGGAATATTGTTTCTATGTGTAGTGTCGACATGATTTGACAAGTATAGAAATAACATCTCATAGTTTATGGATTAGGACTGTTCAGCGACGCTTATATACGAGGTTGGACTAGCAATAGTGTTGGGGTTATAATCCCTGGGTGTCTCAAGGCATCGATTAAATAACAAGCCTAATGGCCCACGATACATCAGTCAGCGAAGGCTCGAACAACCGAGGTCCAGCTAAGCCAAGCAGAACAGGCTTGACACCAAGGCCAGGGTCGGCGACGACCCCTCCATCTGCTTTAGCCACACAATGCGCAAGAGACTCACGACCTCTCACCGTCATGACCCCTGAGGAGGAACGGGAGAGGTCAAGCCCAGCCAAACGTGCCCGCTCTGACAAGAGTAGGCACGCCGCGCTGACCCCGCAAGGACCGAGGGGACAACGGAACGGTCACCTCGGTCGGTCAGACACCACCCTTGCGCCACGCAGCTCAGACAAGACAACACCGCCCAAAGCGGTGGCGGCCAGTACGGTGCCCACTGACCAGATACGGACCGATGAGATGCACGTATGATTCTATCCACTACGGGATGGGGATCCATGACAAAGGCTTTGACTCAGAGGCCATCCAGACCGGCGGGAGACACAACCCCAACCCTCAGGATCGTGGCCATCAGCACCTCAAGCCCATAGGGCGATCAACGACCTAGACGCGGCTACCAACTTCTGTACAACGCCCCTCGAAAACTAGGAGGTGATGACAAAGATCACGACGGAGACCACGCCACACAGGATGGCTGACGAACCATGACCGTGCCTACAATGTTGCCATGGCCGGCACAGTAGCACCACATCACACCATGCCGTGGCATGGCCATAGGACCGTGATGACAACCACGCCTAGACGTGCACCACAAGACGGCGTAGCTTACAAGTCAAGTTAGCTAGGCCCTCCCTTAGGCTCACAACCCTTCGATCGGGGGAACCTTCTTCTTTGTACCACCCTGGCCCCGAACTCTATATAAGGGCAACCAAGGCACCGATCCGACAGACATTTTTTCACTCATTCTTACACCATAGTAGGGCTCCTGAAGCTTCTCTTCGGGCAGCCCATCTCCTAGCTCTAGCTCTCCTACCTCTTCCACCATTCTTGCACCCTCCATTATAAGAACTTCAGAGCATTCAAGCGAGGAACATGCAATCGATCATCTCTGACACTAGATGTAGGGCTCTGGCCTGAACCAGTATAAATCCTCATGTCTTTTGGATGCCACCATCGTCTTACTAGAGCAGCGCGGTAATCGCATAAATTTTAATGGCATCGAGACATTGCTTGAGCTGACCTACCTCAAGCGTGGCTTCAGAATATAGGTTTCCGACCTCCCTCCTTTCATAGATAAGATTCTAGATATCTTGACCCGACTCGAAGGATGAAGATGAAGATACCATGGACCCAGCAAGATGTACAATCCATTGTTGTCCAACCTCCGCCGGAGTTGGCCGATGTACCACAGCATGAGAGGTAGCCCTGCATATTCAAAGGATTAATGCAAGGCAACCATAGAGATAAGAAATCATTCTCTCTCACCCTTGGCGACGAAGAGGGACATGAAGGCATGGAGGCGGATCCATGGCTTCTAGAGTTTCCTCCCTTGGACGCTTGTCGTGAGCCATTGTTCAGAAGAAGACTGGAAGGAGAAAATTTAGAAGAAAAGATATGTGTCACAGCACAACAAATGAACACAAGCAGTATTCCTTCTACTCCGCCTTGCCTCCAAATTTATAGCCCAGGGGACAGTGAGTTCATCGAAAAATTGGGGGCATGTGTTCACACCGAAATTTATTCCAAAATTTTGGGGCATGTGTTCACACCGAAATCTAGGAAGATGCACAGGAAGCCCAAAACCCAGGGAAGCGTGCGTGAGTGTTGAATGTCGTCCCAACTTCCAACACTATCCCCATCACTCCGGGAACCGTCGTATACCTCGTCTTCTCTGATGCGTGCTCCCTAGATCATGCATCTTAACTGCACTAAGTCTGGGTGCATCTTTAAGGTTGGCGTAAGTGCGTGGGTGTTGAATGTTGTCCCAACTTCCAACACCGTCCCCACCACTTATTACACCAGGAACCGTCGTATAGCTCGTCTTCCCTGATGCGTGATCCCTAGATCATGCATCTTAACTACAATGAGTCTAGGTGCATCTTCAAGGCTGGCCTATTTAAGTCAGGTCTGGGTGCATTGAGTCTCTCGCCCCTCCCCTCCCATACCCTCCTATCCCTCCAAATCCCTTAGTGAGAGAGCGACAACTCCTTTTGTCCACCATGGTTCATGGCATACTTTGGTGGCTCCGCTGTTGCTGGGAGAAGGCTTTTAAGATCGGATTCTACAGCGGCCTGCTGGTGGCCGTTTGTCTTGGGTGTTAGAGGAAGTTCCACAAAGAGATGGGGAAGAACAATACCATCTTTGGTGGCCCATGTACTGCTGAAGTAGTGCTGAAGAACAGGGCCAAGGTTTGTCATCATAACTGTAGTTGCTGATAGATCCTTGTTATTGTACGGCTGGTGAATGAAAAGTGTAACAGAGTTAATCAAAAAAGAATGTCTTTTGTTGATTTTGAACATTGTTACCTCACTGTGATGCTGGTCGCATCCATTGTTATTGTAGAGATCAGTACCTTTATTATGCAACATCAACTGACGAACTTTGTCATGTTAGCGTTCATTGTTATTGTAAAAAGTATGTTGTGTGTTCAGTACGTTACTAAGGCCCAGTTGAATTAGTATCAGCATTGTACAATTCTGTCATCGTCGGATATAAGCGTTGTTGAAAAATTGTATCACCGTCGATATTGTCAAAATTTGCAAGCCAGCGCGAGACTCCCGCTCGTTTTTAGAATTTTTGGCATGTTTGTAGTTAGCTTACAAAGTCCGCTACCCACCCAGCCACCACCCCTAGTCCATCTCCTCCTCAAGTGCTGCTATTCCTCACCAACTCATCGGCGTGCAAGCCGCCACTCACCGTTGACTAGCTAGTGCTCCGCGCTGGTACGCCTCACCGGCACACCCGCACAGATCCACTGGTGACTAGGCTGGTACTCATCACCGCCGTGGCCGCTCGAGCTCACTACCGCAAGATCCAAAGGTAAGGGTAATGCTTTCTTGCACTTCCCTTATCCATGTTTCTTGGCTTTTTATTCTTATTCCCCTCTTGTCTCATCTGAGTACGAATCAAGCTTCCATATGATCATTAAGGAGCTCACAAGCACATCCCCGCATGTGCTCCTACTCTAATTCAGGTGACAGCGCTGCCGCTTCTATCACCGGCCCTGCTCCACCACATCCTTGTCAAGATGGAGGAGGAGGCCACCAACAAGAGGAACAAAGTAGACATCCTCATAGACGATGTCTTGGTCCTTATCCTTCACCGCCACACCGCCCGTACCTTGTGTAGTTGCAAGTGTGTGTGTCGCTCCTGGTACAGCCTCATCTCCAAATCCGAGCACCGTAAGGAGCTGCCCCAGTTTGTCACCGGATTCATGTATGGCAACTAGAAAGGCAAACGCCAATTTGCCAGCTTCACCGGTGAATACCCCTCCTTTTCCTTCTTTCCCTTCCCTATTCAGGATTTAGTCATCTCAGATTGCTACAGAGGCCTCTTCCTCTGCTGGTGCGTTAGGCTTCGCTATGTTGTCTACAATCCGGTGACTAGAAAATTAGTGGTACTGCCGCATAGCAACCTTTGTTATGGTTCAGCTCGCTTGGGGTTTGATACCACAATCTCCGTGCACTTCCATGTGGTAGAACTATGGGTAAGGTCGCCTGGGGTGTTAGTTGTCAGCATCTACTCATCCAAAACTGGAGCATGGATGTGTAAAGAATTTGAATGGGGAGAGGATATTCTAGTATGCAAATTTTTAGGAACTATGTTTCTTAATGGTTTGATGCACATGCTGGAGGTGTCCCACATAGTTGTTGTTGATATGGAGGGAAATACATGGAGGAAAATTCTTAGGCCACCAAGTCCTGCAATGTCCATCCATGGAGATCAGGGTCAGTTGTGTATATGCATTGCTGATATTTTCAATACGTCTGACCTTTCAATCTGGATCCTTGAAGACTATGGTACTAGTAAATGGATATTGAAGCATACGGTGAACACGCTGTAGCTATTTGGACTGAACAATATTGGACTCGGTTCCGAGGCTGCTAATGCAGACTACAGAGTGATTGCAGTTCACCTAGAATGAAATTTGATTTTCCTTGTTGGGGGGACAGAACACTGATGGCATATGACATGAGCCACAGAAAAGTTCATGTCCTCCCTGCTCGGGTCGTCCACTATCCTAAAAGTACCTAGAGTATTTATTTGAACGGACCTCACTATCTGTCTTATGTTCCCTTGTTCATGGAGTCTTTAGCAAAGCAGTAAAGGTGCATATGTTGTATTTTGTTGTCAGGACATGTCTTTGTTTAGGTAGGGAGTTGTTTTGATTCTATATATAGTCTAATTTTGGCTTGCTATCTAAACCAATGGTATGTTGAATATTATTAATTCTGCTTCTTTGCATTATGCAGGTTTTGGAGTCTCTGTGCTTTTTAATGATTTTCCTACAATGGCTATGGGAGGAAGAAGAGAGGTTCCATGCTGCATTGGCTGCCAAGCTGGTCAAGGAGTGCCAATCTAAAGGAGCGGAGCATATCTACCTTGTTTTAGTTATGTAAGTTTGTAGGGAGCAGAACTTTTATTATGCTATCTATGTACCACTTGTGTTAATTCATCAGTTGACACAATTGTTATGTTAGTGTCGAGCATTGTTATTATAACAAGTACTCTTCGTTATGGACATGATGAATAATGTATAATGATTATATCTATATGGTGTGTGTTCAGTAAGTTATTAAGGCCTAGTTGAATTTAGTAATTACATTGTGTGAACCGGATGCAATTCTATCACCGTTGGATGTAAGGGCCGTTGGTTGTTTTGTCATCATTGTTGTACCACTCGCCTTTGGTAAAATAGACGGCCATCACCACCGCTATTCATCTGATGCGGCAGGGGTCAATAGTGCATCATCGCCGAATCATTTAGTTACCCAACACCGACTAAAGGATCATCATGGGCGGATCGTACTACAACGTGATGGTGACCATGCCCTATGACCAGACAATTCATACACTGAAGCAACAGTGATGTTTGCCTCGACACAGGTGGGTCACGCTCCAATTTGACGGAATAAGGATTTGATCACGGACGGATCATAAGCCATGCGGCGGTGTTAGTGCATACCCACGCAAGCGGGTCATGCTCCAATACGACAGAAGTAAGGACCTTATCACGGAAGGATGATAAGCCAATACGGTGGTGTAGTGCACACCCCAGTTGGTCCCAGATACCGATGGTGATGGCTATGAGTATCACTGCTGACAGCTTATTGCCGAGGCCAAAATTGGACTGCGATGTGGGTTACGACACGGCTGTGAAAGGTGCGAGTGTAGTAGTGTAAGTCAGTTGTGGCTCAGCGAAGAGAATGCGGCTCCATCGCACATCTCGACGCCGGATCATGGACTGGCCTGAGCCGGTCTCACAATCTTCGACTCTGATGCGCTAGCATGCAAAATCGACGCCTATCTTGGGGCGAATCCTGAGCCAGAGCTAAGCCAACATGTTTTTTACGTGTTGGTGAAAGCTTTTGCCCAACTCTCCAGAAGCGGACCCCTACCGCCAGAGGCCGAATTCTGGAACCCTAGCACTGCACTACCCTCTGAAATGAGGGAAGCAATCACACTCTTCGAGCGGGAGCTAGCTAGGCGCAATGGACATTTGATGACGCTAGATTCTTCTGGGTTGGTGGGGATAATGGAGCGGGATTCGGAGTCCATCTACGATCTCTTGCTGGTGACCCCTGAGAACATGGACTCTGAGTCCGATTCTGAGGGGAGCTACCATTCGCTAAGAGAATGCAACATGTTGCATCTCTCGGAGGATGGGGTGGCACCGGTAGAGGACGTAGAGGACAACGCCTATCCAATTCCATGTACCCCTGGAGAATAGGCCGAGTATGAATAGGAGCGCCTAGAACAAGCCAAGGCCCGTGAAGCTGACCAGGCCAACGAACACCGTGACAACGGATGCCCTAGCCCGCAACACCTCGACGCTGAGGGCGCGCGAGCGTGGGCATGCCATGTGTATGATCAAATCCAACAGGGCAAGAGGAAGACGCCCGTCTTCCCTCGAGCCAGCCAGAATGTCACGACGGTCGCCATGATCATGAGGATGGCCCCTAAACCCTCGACCAACGAGGGAAAGCACGTCCATCAGGAGCTGTGAGACCTACTAGAAACTATGGCGGTGTAGCAAGCTCAAAGCTCCGCGGAGAGGCGACACCCCGAGGTTAGTCTCGTACACATCTCCTCAGTGTGCAGCGCCCCCGATGGGCACCACGCGCCAGCGTGCTCCAGCCAGGTGACGGCAGCGCAGTGTGTAGACGGGAACCCTCCCCAACGCGTAGCTGCTACATCGAAACCACAATGACGGTCTAACTCAAGGCGCCAGGCGCCCTAGGCCATACTGGGGGTGCAAAGATCAACTACACTATGGTGATAGCGACCCGGACAACCATGGCCGACATCCCAGGGTTCGGGATGCTTGACGCAGCCCAAGCCCTGACACCTGTGGCCCGCAGGCATTCGCGAAAAGGATCCGACAGACGCCATGTGTTTGGAAGACTTCTGCCTCGCCTGTCGAGCAAGCTAGGCAGACGATAATCTCTTCATCATCCAATACTTGTCACTCTACCTTGCGGAAAGCGCCCAAGCATGGCTCGAGCATCTCCTGGCAGATAGCATCCACTCGTGGGTAGACTTCAAGCGCATCTTCGTAGGGAACTTTCAGGGCACGTACATGCGCCCTGGAAATTCTAGGATCTCATGGCCTGCAAATAGAAAGCGAGAGAGACTCTACACAAGTACATCAACCGCTTTTCTAAGGAGTGCAATGAGCTTCCCGATATCACGGATGCGGACGTGATTGGAGCATTCATCTCTGGCACGACCAACGAAGCACTCGTTCACGAGCTCAGGCGCTGCAAACCGCGGACGACGCGGGAGTTGCTCGACCTCGCGACAAGCCACGCCTCTAGCGAGGAGGCCGTGTAACACCCTAAAATTTTGACTTAGTTTACACTAAAAATTTAAACTTTTTAAAACTTTGCCTAATAACCTAATCACCTAAATAAATAACCTAGTAATTAGTAATAATAGGCCAACCTAGAAATAAAACCTATAGTGTAGAAATGTGTGCTTGAGTGTTTGCTTGTTTGCTTGAGCATATGGTGGCATACCTTGCATACATGCATGTTCAAATTTGAATTCAAATTGCATTTAAACATAGTATAGGAAGCTGGGAAAAAGAAAAAGGAAAGGAAAATGGAAAATGAGCGCTGGGCTCATTTCCTCACCCTCGGCCCACGGCAATGGCAGCAGCAGCCCAACCCTTCTCCCTCTTCCCTCTCCCCCTCCACGACTTAGGCCAGCCCATCACCATGCCCCGGCCCACGCCGCACCTACCTCATCTCCCCCCTCTCTCGCCCACTGACATGAAGGACCCGGCCGTCAAGCCCATTGTCTACCTCGGGCCAGCGATGCTAATACCATGTCGCCACCAAAGCTAGCCGGCCCTGTCGCCACCGCCTCGCCCCGGTGATGTGACAAGGCTCGCGTAGATCTTTTTGCGACCCACCACCTCCTCCTCCTCTCTCTCTCTCTCTCTCTCTCTCTTCACTGCTCCTCCCTTGACACACAGTGGCGAGCTCACCTCGCCGTACCACCACGGATGAGCCCAAGCTCTCCTAGCCGCACGCATGGCCAAGCTCGCACTATGGCGAACCGACCTAGTGGAATTAGGCACATGTGCGCGCCCCAGTGAGCTCGGCGAGCGAGAAAATATCTCGCCGTCGAAACCGACATGGTCGGCCTATAAATAGGACCGGACCATTGCCGCTTTGACCTCATGCTCCTCCCCACCAACTCTGCCTTGAGCTAGAACACCTCATCTCTCCTCCCCTTCCCTATCCTCTCTCCTTCTTCCTCTGTTTCGGTTTTCCCCAAATCGGGAGCCACCGGCGCCATTGACGCCGCCTTCCTCCTTCTCCCTCTCCGCTGCTCCATTGTCCAATTAGGCTAGCAGGTGAGTCCCCGAGCTCCTCCTCCTCCTTCTTTTGCTCTAGCTGGTTAGTAGTCTAGGCCCCTATGTAGCACTGCCACCGTGCACCGTGCCCCGCCGTGCCACCGTGCCTACCGGCTAGCCGACGACAAGGCTCGGTTGAGCTCTAGAGTACCCTGTCGCCCTCACCGTTCACCCACGAACACGCATGTGTAGTTTGTTAGGACAGTTAGGGCCACTAGGGCTATTTTCGTGGAGCGCCGCCACCGCGGAACCTCCGGTGAGCTGCCGCCACCACCTCGGGCACCCGCTGTCGCCAGTAGGGCCACCACTAGTTGCGGCATGGTCACCCGAGCCCCGTCCACCTTTCACCCATCACCACCAAGGCCCAATGTCGCCGGCGTGACCAACTCCGGCGAGCTTGGTGCCTCCCTCCCCTGTTCCGTCACCGGCGTGGCCGTCCCGACCGTCACCGTCTCCCCTCACCCCTTCCCTCTCTCTCTCTATGTATTGTTGCCATCACCGTCCCGATCCCATCCTCTCCCTCTCTCTCTTTCTCCCTCTGTCAACAATGAAGGCAAGTCCTAGCTCCCCTCTCCCTCTACCATCTTGCTTAACCATTAATTAATAACTTGCTATCATGAAATATAAGCTCGAATAGTGAGAAATGTTGGAATAAGATAAATGTTTATCTAGTTATTTTATGAGCTCCATTACACTGAAGAACTTAAGGATAAAAATGAATAGAACTTAAAACTTGGTAAACCTAAAAACTAAACATCGGCAGGGGGCGAGCGGGGATAGCTTATGCGGGATAAGTTATCTTGGCGGGAATGCTTGGATAGGGTTTTTGGGGAGATGCTTGTATCAGTCACATAAGGACCGGTTCATAGTCCCTCTCGCCTAGTGCGATGTTACGTACAACCACATGTCTATATGGGTAGACTGGATCTCACACCCCGTTGGGCAAAAGTATAATTCCTATTAGGCCAGTGTAGGCAACGTAATATCAGGAGCAGACATGGATGCTATGTGATCTTCCATGGTCCGGTTGGCGTGGATGCTAGGTGATCTTCCACGTTAAGCCCCATGATTTTGTCCGCGTTCGAGCCCATGACTATTATTGATTTTATGGTGATTTGGTATCATCATGTTGGAATGGTTAGGTATCATCCTGGTTTTATGTTTTCCCAACCCCTGAGAAGTCGTGGTAGGGTTATATCGAAGTCTAGGGTAGCACCCAAGTGGGTATGGGGTCTTGTTAGGTCTATTTCAACCACTAATCATGGAAGAGATAGTGCCTATCATGTGGGGAAATGTGTACACCTCTGCAGAGTTACTTAAATCTATACGAATAGCCACGTCCTTGGAATGGGTAGATGCTAGGTCGAGATACTATGATTAGTTTTATGTGTAATGAAACTGGTAGCTAATAGGAGATAACACTAACCCGGGAACTAGCTGGGATGGTAATGCCCCACTAGGACCCAACTCTTATTTATAATCACCACCACACCTCTATTTCCACCCTATAGTTAGGGCTTGTTGAGTACATAAGTACTCACCCGTTGTTGACACACACTGACTTCAACACCGAAGAAGACCAAGGTTACGATGAGGAAGCGCATCACGAAGACTAGGAGTTACACGAAGAGTCCAAACGTAGGAGATGACATCGAAGATAGGGTTTTGGCCACGCTCGAGCTTGCCTGTGGAATAGGTTATTGCTACGCTATAGAATACCACCGTATAAGAAACCACCATGAATAAGTGCCGCCTCACAGCAATAGTTTTCCGCTAGCTCTGTAAGCCTACAACTACGCCATTCATGCTACGGTTGTAAAACCCTTATTAAATATTAATAAAGCTCGGAACCTTTCTTTTTAGCTGTGTACCAATTCTGTTGATTTTGTGCGTACTTGTACGTGATCCTGGCACAAGTACAAATGCACCTAGGACTCTCAGAAATGAGGGGCCGACAGGCCGTCCTGCAATCTTCTACAAATACAAGGGTAAGGCTCAAGCCGAACCCACGAACGAGGCTAAAGACCGCATTCGACGGGTAAAGGGCAAGAAGGACAGCTGGAGGCGCCACGACAGCGAGTTCATCGCGGTGGTCGACTGGGTCCATAAGCAGAAGACTAGCAAGCTCAACCACGTCAGTTTCGACAAGATAGTCAAGATGTCATGCTGCAACCATGGCTATCTAGTCAAGCACACCCTCGAGGAGTGCGACCTCATCAAGCGCTACTTCAGTGACGACTACAAGGCAATCAGCACGGACGCGCCGTCCGGGCCCACTGGCAATGAGGAGAAAGGGGATGCGTATCGTGACCCGAAAGGGTGCCTCATGATCCTCGGCGGACCGGTGGCGTACGAGTCCAAACGTCGGCAGAAGCTCACGGCCAGGGAGGTCAATGCGGCCGCTCTAGGCGAAGCTGTCCCGGCTTTCCTGAAATGGTCGGAAACCGCGATCACTTTCGACAGAAAGGATCACCCTGACCACATTCCACAACCTTGGCGCTTCCCCCTCGTCGTAGATCTGATCATTGGTAAGACACGCCTGTCTCACGTCCTCATGGATGGCGGAAGCGGCCTCAACCTCCTTTACGCCGAGACGTATGACGCCATGGGGCTATCGCGAGTGGCGATACGACCATCCGGTGCTCCGTTCCACGGAGTCATACCCGGGCTTCAGGCCGTTCCCCTCGGGTAGGTCGACTTACCCGTGACGTTCAGAGGCCGAGCCAATTTTCGCACGGAAACGCTCACCTTCGAAATAGCGGATTTCCCCGGCGCCTATCACGCTATCCTATGCCGACCATGCTACGCTAAGTTTATGGCCGTCTCCAACTACATATTTTTCATAAACTAATTAATCAGGACACATATTTTCTGAAATCATTTTTATGAGATACTAGTGGTGGCCACAAAGGGGCGGCGTCCAAGCGCTAATTCACTCCCGTCTCCGCTCTCCGTTTCGCTTGCACGGTCGGATAATCGGATAATGTTGTCCGATTATTATAGAATATAAAATGTAATACAGTATAACAGCATGGATACTACTTTCATAAACTAATTAATAAAATCAAGTGGAAAAGGATGGGAGGATGAACATGCACATACGCCCATAGGTTCGGTTGATCAACAGGAAAAGGTAGCTCATCACATGTAGCACTCCTACGTACGTCCATCCGGTCCGGTCCATCACCTCGACAGCATGGACAGCTGCTTGCATTGCATTGCTGCCCCCACAGAGGCCATTCATTCATTTTCATTTGTCGCGCGCCGTTTGCGGACAATTTGCCTTGCCTACCTTGCTACTGTACGTGTTCATCGTCGTATCGCATGGGGCTTTTGCTTGCCAGCTCAGCGACGCCGCCGCGGCGCCAACATGCCGCGAATTCAAGACGCATCCCATGACCCTCCCGAGTCCCAAGCCACGTGTGGCGTACATTGCTCTTAAATACTCCAAACAAGTTATAAAGATAACAACATCTAGCCAAACACTCTCAGGTCAGTCTTAGCGGAGGTTTCATAAGAGTTCGATAGACATTAAATAAGTTGATATAACATAATATAGATGAAGAGGGATGATAAAAGTTTCACGTGATGAAATGAGTTTCATGGAGATAAAAGTTATCTAAAAGGTTCCTAACAAACAAGAGTTTTGGAAACTGGGGCATTAAACAACCCCCCACCGCGCGAGAATGACCTCATGATATCTTGTTACTCCTTCCGTCCCTATTGTCATTCTCATTTCTTGAGAAGTTAAACATTTGTATCTTTTATCAAGTATATATAAGAAAATATTAATATTTATGGTGCATAATTGGTATCAATAGATGAGTCGCTGAATATATTTTCATAATAAACTTATTTGAAGATTTTTTATAAATCTAGTCAAATTTAAGAAAGTTTGATTAACATGAACCTCATAGGACATTTTTGTTAGGGCGGAGTAAGTATTTGTCATTTATCAAGCAATCTCTATCTATATTATAGGACGGAAGGAGTAGCTAGCTAGTGAACTGATGAGTCCATAAAACTTAATATTTTCTCTGTCTCTAAATAAATAAATTTCTAGAATCCATGCCAGTCAAACTATCTTAAATTTGACTAACTTTATAAGAAAAAGTAATAACATTTATGACATAAAATGAATACACTATGAAAATATATTCTATGGTATATCAATGACACTGATTTGATGTTATAAATCTTGACATATTTTTCTAAAATTTCGGTCAAAGTATAAATATTTGACTTAAGATAACTCTAGAAATCTATTTATTCAGAGGCGAGGGAGTATTTGTCCTACGAAACGGATCGATGGATGGACTGTGAGTGCTTTATAACAAACAGATCAATTAAACATCCTAATTGATAATTCAACACTTTAGTAAACATCCTAATAATTCAACGCTTTTAGGAGGGTGTACCAGCAGCAAGCAGTTGACAGGCGATTTTAATCACTGAAGTTATTGTCAGAGCCGGATTATCTTCTCCCAAGCCACTGGTAGTAATTAATCTAATGCAGTTTTATTATGTATTGCCCGTTAAAATACTCACAAATGTTTATTTTTATATCGCCAATTGAAATATTAAATTAATTTGGATATTGCCAATACAAATACAAATATAAATATTTATATTTATTGAAAGATGCTTTCTTAAGGATTCCGTGGACGGCGCCTTTTCATCTTCCTCTGCAAGCGGAAGAGCACTGTTGTGCAACTATGGGGCGCGAATGAACGGGCCACCAACTCATCACATCACACGGAGAGGAGGGACCAGCTGAGAAATAAAGTTTAGATGTGTCACCGTTGGAGGTACATGAGAGTGTCGAAGTGTTTAATAATAATAATAAAATAAATTATAAAAGTCTTCAGTAATATGTGAGATGAATTTATTAAGCCTAATTAATCTAGTATTATCATATGTTACTGTAGCATCATATTATCAAATCATTGACTAATTAGGTTTAAAAAATCGTTTTGAAAATTAGTCTCAATCTATATTTAATTTTATAATTAGTCTATATTTAATATTTTATATATGTATCAAACATTTGACGTGACACGGAGGAAAGGTGCCGACATGGCATTTCTTGTCAGATTTCACCCTCCCCTGGGAGCTACCCAGGTTAGGCCTCTGTGCTTCTGCAGTTCTGTCCTCGACCATATCTTGCTGCTGTTCCCTATGTTTCGCAATCTCTGTCCACACAGAAACAGACGGAGTAATAATAATATATAATGGCCATTTAACTCACATTATTACTTGTTTCCAAAAAACAATCGCTATACATTATAGCTTCGGATAATTTTTTTACCGTTGGAGAATTTATAGGCATACGGTGTAAAGGAATGAACAGATGACTTACAAAGGCATTTTTTGTTTTCGGACTCGCTAGCGCCCGGACACCCGATCCGGGGTGCTAGCGGCGAATGGTGCTCGTGCGCTCGCGCCTGGCACACCGAGCTCCCTCGCCCTGCACCCATCCCGCTCTGGAGGCCGCGCAGGCCCACGCATGCACGGGGATCACCCAGAGCCCACACCGTTTCACGAAGCCCACATGCACGAAGCAGCAGTAGGCGCGCGCGGTGACCCACGGCAGCGCACTAGCAGCAGCATGTGCTTCTCCGAGATCTACTTTTGAAACATCCAAATGAAACACTTGCAACATATGTCTGAAACTGATGAAACATTTGAAACATGCATGGTATAGCCATAGCAACATGTGCAACACCAGATCAACTTTTGAAACATTCAGAGGAAACATTTGCAACATACATCTGAAATAGATGAAACACTTGAAACATGTGCTTGAAACATGCGTGTATAGCCATTGTAACATGTGCAACACGAAGATCTACTTTTGGAACATCCAGATAAAATATTTGCAACATATGTCTAAAACACCTGAAACACTTGATACATAAGTTTGCAACATGCGTTTTTTTTCATTGCAAGATGTGCAACATCCCGATCTACTTTTACAACATCGATAAAAAACACTTGCAGCATACCTCTAAACACACTTGAAACATACATTTGCAACATGCTCTTTCAGCGCAAACATGTCCTTGCTGCTTCGCAAATGGAGGCTTGTCGCCGCGTGGAGATCACCGGCGGCGCAGAGCTTGCCAGCAATGCGGAGCTGGGCGGTGACGCACAGAGGGCAAGTGTGGGGGTAGCACGGGTGGCGATGGGCGTAGAGGGCGGGTGGGTGGCGCGTGGAGTTCACCGATGAACTCATCAGCAACGCAGAGCTAGCCAGCGGCGCATAGAGGGCAGGTGGGGGCGGCACGAGCGGCGGTGGCACAGAGAGCGGGTGGTGCAAAGAGTGGGTGCAATGTCCAAACGTTTCCATTTTGTTTTACGTACGTTGTGTTGGCCTGTGCTATTCGTATTTTTTGAAGAAAAAGTACCTCACAATAACCAAGCCGTCTTTTATGAGCTGATTAAATAGATGATTGAGATGTGTGAAAGTGTTGCGGTCTTTGTTAAATTGATCGGTGATTGGTGTGTGAGTGTTATGGTCTTTCTCCGTTCTTACCAAACAGTAGATTAATGTTGCCTTTCAACTAGAGGTATAAATGGTATCGATATTTCCTTGCTCACACGCTGCTCCCCCAAACCAGCCGAGAGCACCACCACAACACCACCTTTGCGCGGACACAATGCCACCTTTGCGCCACCACTATTGGGCTACGCTCAGCATTGTCGCCGCTGCCTGTGGGCGGCTAGCTGTGGCTTGCCTCAATCCTAGTCGTGTCTATCCATAGATACGCTAGGACATGGGCCCCTCCATCATCGCCCGTGAGGCCTTCTTTGGCCGAATCGGTCAATCCTCCATGTGGCTAGACCGATTAGGAAGAAGGACAAAAAAGATTAGAGAGAAGAACATAGGTCCATCTGTGAAAAAGTGCTAGAGAGAAAGAAAAGAGAGGACTATGATAATTTAGAAATAGTTCATGTTCCCAATGCATAAGTGTCTATTAGCTTTTTATTCTTTTCTAAAAACGATCAAATCAACTGATACTTGTAAAATGCATAACAAATCACAAAACATCCAAAAATAGTAAAACAAACTTTGTTGGACTTGCTATGCCTAGATGTACACATTAGAAGTGAAATATCACACATTCAATGCTTTTCTGTAAGCACCACTACATCATTGAGCTGCACCAATTTGAAAGGTACTTAGATGAGCGAAGGTGCAAATGCAAATGAATAAATGATGATATGATTGGTCTATCATCTAAGTATGTTTTGTGATGGTCCAAAAGGGAAAAAAGACCTTCACCTTGACCACAAACCTTGGTAGTCTAGTATATGTATATGTGTCATCTATTTTTATTTGCTTCTTTTAAGCACTTTGAGTTAAAGTTTGGGCTTGTGGAGTGATCAAATGATTACAATAAGTGTGATACATATGGATGTTGCTTTTACTTGATATCCGAAGAAATGTTTGTTACCGACATTATTTGCAACTGACTTGTTTCATATTCGGCACACATGTATTCGTATTCGCAATTAAGAGATCCCGTGTTCGTATCCATATGTGATAGGTATTCGTGTCCAACTTTGAAATCAAAGGATATATGATATCAGTGATATTTGTCTATATATGGTCTAATTATATCCCTACTTTCAACTATTCTCTTCTTACAACAAATCTATGGGAACTGGATCATGGAAGTAATAACTATTTCATTGAAAGCCCTAGTTTGGCTTTGATAATTGAGTGACAACTAGTGGACTAATGCTTTCAATGAGTTTGATTAAGTTAGGGTCCACATGAGGAAGTTGAGCAAGGTTAGGAGATGGTGGAGATGATGATCATAACCATGAAGAAAGTGCTCAACATGGAGATGAGATGGAAAGCAATCCCGAAGGCAAAGGTATATGCATAGGGGTTTGGCTTTTGCTGGCCAATGTGTAATAGAGTGCATGGTCAAATTTATGATAGATAGTCATAATACAAAAAGAGGGGAGATCTATGTGATTACGGTTGTCTAAGTGCCACTAGGTGAGGATTAACAATGCATGTGTATTAGGCCTAGTGAAGTGGTGAGAAGCAAGTAAAAATGCTTTGAAAAATATTTTTAAAAAGCTAACTCATTGCCTAAGGTGATGGTGTTCTTGTTGGAACATATTTGGAGTTAGTTCATTTGAAAAGCATTTGAGAGATGCTCTCGGGACATTGTTTTTACCCTCACCGGAAATATCTAGTGCCCTATTTACAGAGTCGCTGGAGAATAGGTTATGTTGCTTGCACTAAGTTTTTCACTGTGCCAGGGGGGCACCGGATTTCCGGTGGTTGGCCTGGTTACAGAACCAAAGAAAGAGGCTTGTGTGCCTTGTAGCTAGGGTTTGCTACCAATTTATCCAGTGGCCCCGCTAGAAAAGTATCGAAGAATGTGGTCCTCAGTTGTATGCATGGCGTGTTCCTGTGTAACGCGCAAAAATTCAAATTGCATAGCGCTTTCTTCGATGGGTGGTCACCAAACTTTTCGATGACCCCATGGAGCTCTCGGGTGGCGACCAGTAAGGTTTTGGTCATCACCGGAATTCAAATCAGCGAAGAAGCCCCTAACTTCTGGTGCCACCAGAGAGGTGAGCACTGAAGCTTAGTTTCTAAGAGGTCTTCGCACAAGGGGAATTCAAAAGGGGCACTAGGAAGCTCTGGTGACCCACTGAAGATCTCTAGTGATGCCATTTTCAGTAATGTAATAATCCAATAGCTAGTTGAGTGTGTGGGCTATAAATAGAGGGTATAGACGGGCATGACAATTCTCTAGGACCTTGTTGCTGATATTCACACACACACTAGAGCTCAAGTTAAGCCTCCACTCATATTTGCTTGCTAGTGATTGCATTTTTAAGTGAGATTGGAGTGATCTTAGTGCATTTGCTTGAGAGATTTCATTTAGTGGCATTAGATAGACATGAAGTTTGCTGTAAATTTGCTTGCTGTTGGTTGCCGCTGTAACACCCTGGTGTTATGCCAGCATTTAGGCACTGCAAATCATGCATAACATGCATCATAAAGCATCCTAATCATACATGCCTAATCATGTAAATAACAACTGAAACACTACTTCAAAACATACGAAACATGTTGTATAACCTGAATGTTGAATACACCTGTTTAAGAGTTGTTTTGCCCTGATTTTGCTTGCTAGGTTAGTAGAACTTGTTTGGCTATGATTGTAAATCATCTAGAATTATTTAGCACAATTTTTGGAGCAAAGTTTGTATTCTAACTTTTGACAAAATATGCTTTTGAAATTATTATGGGAAAAGGGTCAAAAAAAATCCTCTCTATTTAGCTTTTGCTTTCCAATTCAAAATCTATGCAAAATTTTTAGTTGGTCCCTAAAGCAAAGTTGTAGAGTACTAAATTCTAAGCAACTTTTATTTTTGGGCCATTTTCAAAAGAAGTCACTTCCTTGCTCAAAATAATATTTGAAAGCTGGCATTTAAAAAGTTCTTGAAAATAAAAATGGAAAAGGGCTTTTCTCGTCATGAACCCGCACCGCCTCGTTTCCGACCCACGATCGGCCGCCCAGCCCAACCTCCTCCCTTGCCATTGCCTCCCTTAGCCCAGCCCACCCAGTAGCGCCGCTGGCACCTCCTCCGTGCTTTCTTTGCCCGTTGACGCGCATGACATGCATGCTGAGAGCTTCGCCATTCACGGCGTGTGAGCCATCTTGTCCGTCGGCCGCCGCCACAGCCGTCAGCCGGCCTCGCCTTACCCCGCCCACCTACTTTACTGCTGGGCGGTCGCTCATTGCTCACACTCCGCTGTCTCTCCTCTCCATTAAGCACCGAGCGCCCTCACTCTCCCTCTCGCGCGCCACCACTTGCACCCGCCGCAAAATCCGCCCGCGTCTCCTCCACCTCGGCCCGCGATCATGCGCCCAGCAGCTCCACCTCGCTCTCTAGCACGTGTGCTCGCTACTTTGTCCGCTTCTTTGAGCCTAGGTAGCGCCGTCTCGAGCCCCGCCACCACTGGCCATGGCCATGGCCGCCAGTGCTTTCGGCCACCATGGAAGGCACCTTCCTCCTCTTCTCCACCACCGCTAGCTACCATCCCGCCTTCGCTAGTTTCTCGCGACCACGCGTGCTCCGCTTAGCTTCGCCTGTCATGGCGGAAATGGCCAGCCTCCTGGTGGTGAAGCCAGCACCACTACGACGTCCACAGGCATTAGCTAAGCGTGGCATTCGCCTCAAGTAGAGCGGTAGAGGCCATGGGCGACATACTCTGGGCCGCCTCACCCTTCCCTTCGCTCGGGCCGCGCAGGCCAAATGTGGCCGTGGGCCAGCTGATTCCAGCGGGCTGGCCCAGTAGCAATAGGATGATTTGTTTTCAATTATTCTTTATTATTTGAAAATAGAAATGGTTTGAAAAATGTTTGGATACTCAAAGTTGCTCCAAATCTGTTGAAATAAATTTGTATAGGTTCCTTATCATCAGATCTACTTGGGAAAATTATTGCATGTCATTTTTGAGATACTTTTCTGTAGAACTTTATTTAATCATGTATATTGCTGATAACTTGAAAAATGTGTAGAAAAATCTATAGGCTTCAGAAAAATATGATTCTAAGTTTGTTAATCTTCTTATGTAATGTACTTCCTAGGAAAAATATGTTTCATGCATGTGCTGTGGGAAAATCTTGAGGTGTAGTTCAAGTACCTTTAATGGCTAATTTTTGTTATTTTAGCTAGAGAGCAAACTTTGTATAAAACATGCATGTGATAATTTTTGTACAGTCATTGTATGCTATGAAGAACCTAGGAAAAATACTAACTCTGCTGTTTGACACTTTTCACAGTTCAAAGTATTTTTATGTTCATAATCATGCCATAGCTTGTTATTTTTGTGTAGGCTAATCCACTCATTCAAATACCATGAAAATCTGATAGTAGACTACTTAGGGTAGTACTATGCTGTAGTAATTTTCTAAGATTTTTCTAAGCAATAAAAATAGATGTTGCTATTCAAACATATTATTAATTAGGGTTTAAGCAAGTGTTGCTTCAAGTGTGATTAAGAAATTAGTGAAGCTTTGGTGTATCTTTGAAGCATTCAATAAGATGTGTTGACTTAACATATTAGTAGTAGAAGAGAATGCAGTAGATGACGTGTGCTCGTAGTATATGTTCTTGGATGATGTTGACTACCTTGCATTTAAACATATCCATTGTATTCATCTCATTCGATGCACCGATTGCATAAGCACTTACGCACATTGCATCATACAGGATCGCAAACCGAGAACCCAGTCGTCATACCCGAGGAGCCCGAGGAGCAGCTCGAGGTGCAGCCGCAGGAAGTGCCCGAAGCCGACGAGGAGGACGTTGAGGAACTTCCGGAGTGCCCCGATCACCGCCCGAGCTCCTTCGAGAGAGGCAAGCCCCGGAGCATTTTTCTCCCGGTTTGCAATTATTAATTAAATGCTTTTCTTTAATTGATGCATTACGTTCAGGAGTTGTTTGCAACCGTTGCTGCATTATCCTTGTTTACCTTTGTTATACTATATCCTTGTTACCCTGGTACCCGCAGTCGAGTCAATGCTTAGCTGGCTTAGACCGGTAGAAGTCGGGTGATTTCCTGTCACCTGCGAGCTATAGGTGGTTACCTGGATCTGCTTGGATGACTATGAAGTCATGGTATAACTAAGTGTTAAATGAAGTTGAGACCGGACGGAGACTTGCAGAGTTTTAAACTATAGTGCTTTCCGTCTGTGTCGATTAAGGACCGACCGTTGTTGGGCCTCGAGTCATGTTGAACGCATGCCTTACATTTAGCTGGCCGGATAAAGTACCTTCCGACCGCGAAGCTGGGAGATTATTCGGGCCGAGTAGATTGCCCACAGCGCACTGTGTCGGAGCAGGTGTGGTAGGACACGAGGGCGAGATGATAAGACCAAAGTGCAGTCGGTTGGCCCCCGGGTACATGTGGTTCTTGGCAAACTCGAGATACCTGGATAGTTGACTCGGTGATCAATATCTCACTTTAGCGGGTGAGTAAGGTTTGTGTAAGGAATAAATCACCAGCTGGTTAGGAATCGATTCGAATCGCCATCGCTCCTGGATAGTGAGCACTTGACTTGAGTGACTTCATCGTAGTAATGTTGATGGAACACTTGGGAAAGTTATAATGAATATGACAGTATGGAAGTTGTTAATGATCGTTGGTTATCATTATTGGCTAAATCACATGTTTGCTCTAGCGTAGGTGCAAATTTAGTCGACAGGTTATAATTAATTAACTTGGCAATAATGTCTTTAGAAAGGTTCTTGAAATTCTAAAAATGTTTTCTTTGCAAATGAGTCAGCTACCCTACTATAAAGCCTTCATAATCCTTGGTGTCACTTATTTTCGGTTATGTCGGGTAAGTCTAGCTGAGTACCTTCTCGTACTCAGGGTTTTATTCCCACTTGTTGCAGATGGGCAGATGTATTACGGCTACTGTATCAACTGCCTTTATCCTGCGATGGGTGATGCTTAGGACCATGGGCATGGTCATTCCTTACGTCTTGTCTAATGCTTTTGTTGGAGATGATCATTCGCTGGCACTATATTTGAACTCCTTGTGAGTGTGTGTGGTTTGAACAAATGGCTTCCGCTACTTTTATTCGAACTTGTTTTGTAATAACTATGTTTAAACTCTGATGTATCTGAGATGCAAACTTTTATGTAATATGTGATGGTGACCGCTAAACTTATTACGATCTTGGCTGGAATGGAAGTTGGTTTGAAATCCTTCGTGATTTCACGGACTACCAGGTTATATGGGCTTAAGTTTGCTAAATCGTCTGCTCTAGCGGATGATTTTCTTACTTAACTTCGTATAATTGGCCGGTTCTGTTACAGCTGGCATCAGAGCATGGTTTAGCGTGTTACTATTCACAAGTGTATTTAAAATAAAAAGGCATTTGAAAAACGTGATTTCCAAACTATAAAGTGTGCCAGTGGTCATATCCTTTATGCCCAGTTAAGGACTCTAGGTGGCTTAATTAAGTACTGACTTGGGGCTTTTGCATCATATTTCTCTTTCGTCGCTCATACGGCGTGCTATTGTATGAGTGCCACTTGTTTGAGTGGTAATGTATGGATCAATTGCCTCTACGCCTCGGTAAGTGTGAGTTGTGAGAGCATGATCGGATACACCACCGATCTAGGGTGAATGCTTATATGATGCTGGTGTAATTACATGTTCTATGCATGTTTTACAAAGGTATCTCATGTGTGGGTCTTCTGTCTGTTGAGGCAATGCCGTCAATAGGACGATGGTTCGGGTAGTTACTACCGTTGTACACGTATCTGGGGATTTGTGTAGAGCATGTAGATAAATTTTACTGCTTTTATGCATTCATTGGGAATTGGGCTGAAATGAATCTTCTGCAGGTACATAACAACGCTATCGTGTAGAACGTATTAGCTACGTATTTGAGAGATCGTTTGTATGCCACCGAATTCGTCGCTAGACTTATTTATTTCATAAGTTTGTGAGAACGTACGGCACGTACATACATCATATTACTTGTGCATTTCATTCATGTCACGTATTCCTCCCCTTATAAATTGATTATCTCATTTTGACAAAAGTTGTATCACCTAAAACATGTTTCCCCGGGATAATAAAAGAACTTTTACTACAGATGGCCCGCACGAAGCAGACCGCCCGTAAGTCCACCGGAGGGAGAGCACCTCGGCGTCCGTTGGCCCTGAGGGAGCACCACACCACAGACACCTTCTTGAGCGAGTTTGGCATGCCGACTTTGCTTTGGAGAGTGCTCCATGATGTGGGGTACCCAGAGGGTCAAGAGCCGGTGTACTCTTGGAATGAGAGCCAGTTAGCAGAGAATGGACTTGCAGTGGTAGAGATCACGATTCCTCCTCTCGGTGATGCTCCAGATTGGGATGGTTGGCATTTAGAGTTTGAGGGTCGCACTTCCACTGAGGGTGCAGAGGGAGCAGCCTTCCGTGTCATCAGGGATATTATGAGCAGATTTCCCAGTGAGCTTGCAGCAGCTCTAGCGGGCACCTTTCCTAGGGATGATCCTCGTGATGCCATTTGGGTTCAGCCTCAGGGAAGTGCCTTGGTCAGAGGTCTAGCTAAGGGACAGGCTAGCGACAACCATTCTATGAGTGCTATGTTCGCCGCCATCGAGGCGTATGAGGGTCTTGAGAGTACCCTCTTGGACTTTGGTAGCTTTGCGTGGTCGAGGATAAGCTCAAGGGAGAAAGCGAAGAAGAGATGCAGACACGCAGCTATAGCTAGCTTGCGGGCAAGCGGTTGGGCGATATGAACTTACAACGAGACCAAAGATTGAGAGAGGTGATAGAGCTATGCAATGGGTGCATACGTTGACTCAAGCCAACAACAATGCGAGACGCATGATTGGACAGCTTGGTTCAAGAAAGGAATGAAGCTTTGGGGCGAGAGGGACCTTCTGCTGCAGAGGGTCGATGAGCTAGAGGAATACAACGGCAACCTGCACGAGGAGTTTCACGCACTTTACAATGGGGTTGGCCCATATGCTCCACCAGACGCCATCGGCATGGACATCGACGACGACAACGAGGGCCGAGCACTGTAGTTTCACCAGGGGCGATGGTGACGTCTCCGACCCGACGATGGCCCCGAGGAGTAGGCTAGTTGCCTTGCGCTAGTATCTAGGTCCTGTCGCGATGACCTTTCTTTTGTTGGCATGTAACCTAATGTGTTTTGCTTCGAACTTATGAGACTTAGCATGTGGTTGGAACTTGATTAAGAATGCGATATCTGAACGCATAAAAGTCCAGTGTATGTATGCTGGCAATTTGGTTGTATGGACGCGATGTTTGCTGTTGAAGTAATTTGATTAAGTGATGTTGTTTTAATTGGGATGCGATTGTTGTGCCTCTGTTTTATTGTATGAATTTATTCTCTCCAGTAAATTCAGTACGGCATAATTTTTCCTTCACTCGCAATTAGTACAACTTCACTCAATCATTACTTGTTGCTGAAATATATAGATGACAAACACTCGTCGTACCACGTATGAGTCCGCTGAGCCCGGTGCTAATGGTGCTGGGACCGGTGGTGGTGGTGGTGGAACCCACGGCAACAACAATGAACCTCTACATGAACCGCATTTGCCACCTCCTCCCCCGTTTACCCCCGAGATGTTCCTCGCACAGTTGCTCGGGAGTCAGCGCAACACGGAACAATCCCAGAAGAACATGGAGGATTTTCTGCGTACCATCGCCAACAAGGGTGGTGGCATGGGAGTGAACCAATATAGCAGCTTCAAAGATTTTATGGACACCAGGCCGCCAGTATTCAAGGAAGCAACAGAGCCACTCGATGCTGAGGAATGGATCAACACTATAGAAGATAAATTCCGTGTGTTGAGGATGACTGAGATGTTGAAAACGGAGTATGCTGCACTTCAGTTGCAAGGACCAGCGGGAATGTGGTGGAAGCACCATCGCACAACCTTCCCTCCAAATGCTCAGATTTCGTGGAGAGAGTTTGCTGAGGCCTTCCGTGGAGTTTATATTCCACCTGGGCTGACCGAGATGAAGTTGGGAGAGTTCTTGGCGTTGAATCAGGGCACCAAGACCGTGACGCAATATTTGCATGCCTTCAACAACTTATGTCGCTATGCTCCCGACATGGTTGACACTGATGCTAAGAGGATAGCCAGTTTCAAGAGGGGACTCAATCCAAAAATGATGAAGCATGTTGGTACCACCAACCGCGTCAGATTCAATGACTTCATCAGCGACTGTCTGAAGCAGGAGAAGAATAACAATGCCAGCACCGCAGCCAAGACACGCAAGAGAGCCCTTGAAGGTGGTCCGTCGCAAGCTAGAGCACCTATGGGAGGTCATCCTCCATATCGCCCATCAGCACCCGGTGCTAGGTTCAGGCCACCTCAACAAAGAAGTCAGAATTTTCGTGGACCTCAGAAGCCTTACAAGATGGCAGTACAGCCCAACAAGGCAGCCACAACTGCGGTACAAGGCAGTTCCAAGGGAACTGTGGGATCTGCCAGGATGGTGAGGGGACCCTACTATAACTGTGATCAACCCGGCCATTTCTCGAGGTTTTGTCCGTATCCGCCCAAGAAGCAGCAGACTTATAATGCTATGGTGCATAGTACGACTGTGGATGAAATTCCTGAGGGAGAGCCCATCACTGCTGGTAAGTTTCCTATCAACGAAAACCCTGCAGTTGTTCTATTTGATTCTGGATCATCGCATTCTTTTATGAGTCAAGCATTTGCACAGAAACACGAACAACTATGCACAGAATTGGGTTATGGTTACCGTATAAGCTCAGCAGGGGCTGATGTTTTGACCAACCGGATGGTTCGAGGGGCCACCCTTGAATGAGGTAGCAGGAAGTTCCGAGTGAACTTGATAGTTATGCATGGACTAGTTTTGGATGTCATTATAGGGATAAATTGGATGAAGGATTGGGGAGCAGTCATAGATACTAGAAGTCGAGTACTTACCCTTAAGGATCCCCTGGGTGAGGGTACTTTCCAAGTACCATTGCCTCGAAGAACAGACCTTATAAGTGTTACATGTGCTACGGCAGTCATTCCTATTCATCATATTCCGGTAGTGTGTGAGTTTCCGGATGTATTTCCGGATGAGCTACCTGGTCTTCCGCCGGATAGGGAGATTGAGTTTGGAATTGAGTTAATCCCCGGAACAGCTCCGATTTCAAAGAGACCTATCGGATGCCTCCAGATGAGTTAGCTGAGCTGAAGAAGCAATTAGAAGATTTATCAAAAAAAGGGTTTATTCGGCCAAGCAAGTCTGAATGGGGATGTCCCGCCTTGTTTGTAAAGAAGAAGAAAAAGGGCACGTTGAGAATGTGCGTAGATTATAGGCCACTCAACGCTGTGACCATAAAGAATAAGTATCCCTTGCCTCATATTGATGTTCTGTTTGACCAATTATCTAAGGCTAAGGTGTTCTCAAAAATAGATTTGAGATCCGATTATCATCAGATCAAGATTAGGCCACAGGATATACCAAAAACTGCATTTTCCACCAGATACAGGTTGTATGAGTATCTTGTCATGTCCTTTGGCTTGACGAATGCTCCTGCATACTTTATGTTTTTGATGAATACAGTTTTCATGCCAGAATTAGATAAGTTTGTGGTAGTGTTCATCGATGACATTCTGGTGTACTCCGAGAACGAGAAAGATCATGAAGAGCATCTGAGAATTGTCTTGACCAGACTTAGGGATCATCAACTATATGCTAAGTTTAGCAAATACGAATTCTGATTGAAGGAAGTTCCTTTCCTTGGTCACATTCTGTCAGAAAATGGAGTTTCAGTCGATCCAAGTAAGGTGCAAGAAGTTATGAATTGGAAAGCACCGACCATAGTTCCTGAGATTAGAAGTTTCTTAGGACTAGCCTGTTATTACCGTCGCTTTATACCAGATTTCTCGAAGATTGCCAAACCGATGACGAGTCTCCTACAGAAGGATCACAAGTTTGTGTGGACAAAGGAGTGTGAAGCAGCTTTCCACACTTTGCGGAAACTGTTGACCACTGCTCCTGTTCTAGCACAACCAGATATCGAGAAACCATTTGATGTGTTTTGCGACGCATCGAAAACTGGATTAGGCTGTGTTCTTATGCAAGAAAGGAGAGTCATTGCTTATGCATCACGTCAATTGAGAAAGCACGAGGTCAACTATCCAACACATGATCTTGAACTTGCGGCAGTTGTGCATGCCCTAAAAATTTGGAGACATTATCTACTTGGTAATATGTGCAATATTTTCACGGATCACAAGAGTCTTAAGTACATCTTTACTCAACCAGAGCTAAATATGAGACAGCGCAGATAGTTGGAATTGATCAAGGATTATTACTTGAATGTGCAATATCATCCTGGAAAAGCCAATGTAGTGGCAGATGCTTTGAGCAGAAAGTCACATTACTTGGATGTGCAGCCATTACTTGAAGATGGGTTCGATCTGATGCATCCTGCTGTGTTACATAGTATTCAGATTAGTTGCTCTTTGTAGAGTAAGATAATAGAAGGCCAGAAAACCGACAAGGGAATATTCCACATCAAAGAGAAAATCAAAGAAAAGTAGTCTCAACACTTTAAAGTGGATGAACAGTGTGTGTTGTGGTTTGACGACCATCTTGTGGTTCCCAAGGATCGAGAGCTTAGGAATAAACTCCTGGATGAAGCTCACCTTTCTAAGCTAACTATCCATCCCAGGAGTAGTAAGATGTATCAAGAGCTAAGATCTCGTTATTGGTGGACCAAAATGAAGAAAGAAATTACAGCATATGTTGTCAGATGTGACACATGTTGTCGAGTGAAAGCCATTCACATGAAACCTGCCAGTATGTTGCAACCCTTGTCAGTCCCTAGTTGGAAGTGGGACGATATAAGTATGGATTTTATCTTGGGTTTGCCCACTACTAAAAAAGGACATGATTTGATTTGGATAATTGTGGACCGTCTTACTAAGACCGCTCATTTTCTACCTGTCAAGACAACTTATCGACCACCTCAATATGCCGAGAAGTATATCGCAGAAATTGTGAGGTTGCATGGTATACCAAAGACCATAGTATCTGATAGAGGCTCATAGTTCATGGCTCACTTTTGGGAACATTTACACAAAGGCTTAGGAACTAGTTTGATTCGTAGTACCGCTTATCATCCTCAGACAGATGGTCAGACTGAACGAGTGAATGCCGTTTTAGAGGATATGTTAAGAGCCTGCGTATTGTCTTCTAAAGGATCATGGGAGTCATGGTTACCATTAGCTGAGTTTTCTTATAATAATAGTTATCAAGAAAGCATCAAGATGGCCCCATTCGAAACTTTATATGGCAGAAAATGTAGAACACCATTGAATTGGGTCGAGCCTGGAGATAGGAGGTATTATGGCATTGACTTTGTAGAAGAAGCCGAGAAGAAAGTTCATATTATTCAGCAGAATATGAAAGCGGCCCAATCGTGCCAGAAAAGTTATGCAGACAAAAGAAGGAGACCCCTTGTATTTGAAGTTGGTGACTGTGTTTATCTGAAGGTCACGCTAATGAAGAAGAAAAGGTTCAGAGTCCGAAGAAAGCTTGCCGCGAGATTCGTAGGACCATACAAGATCTTGGAACAAAGAGGTCCGGTAGCCTACAAGTTAGAGTTACCTGAGACAATGAGTACCGTTTTCCCAGTTTTCCATGTATCACATCTCAAGAAATGTTTGCGTGTTCTGGAGGAAAGAATAGAACCTCGAGGTATCCAACTCAAATCAGATTTGGTGTATCGTGAGCAACCGATCGTGTGTTAGACACTAAAGAACGTGCTACTTGGAATAGTGTGGTAAAAACATACAAGATCTGATGGGATCATCATGATGAGGAGATGCAACTTGGGAAGCGGGAGAGTATCTACAAAAAGCTTATGAAGATTTTTATAACAAATGGTTCAGAACCCAAATCTCGGGGCCGAGATTTTTATAAGGGGAGAGGTCTGTAACACCCCGGTGTTATGCCAACATTTAAACATTTTGCAAATCATGCATAACATGCATCACAAAGCATCCTAATCATACATGCCTAATCATGTAAATAATAAGCTGAAACACTACTTCAAATATCTGAAACATGTTGTGTAACTTTGAATGTTGAATACACTGTTTAAGAGTTGTTTTGCCCTGATTTTGCTTGCTAGGTTAATAGAACTTGTTTGGTTATGATTGTAAATCATCTAGAATTATTTAGCACAATTTTTGGAGCAAAGTTTGTATTCCAACTTTTGACAAAATATGCTTTTGAAATTATTATGGGAAAAGGGTCAAAAAAAATCCTCTCTATTTAGCTTTTGCTTCCCAATTCAAAATCTATGCAAAATTTTTAGTTGGTCCCTAAAGCAAAGCTGTAGAGTACTAAATTCTAAGCAACTTTTATTTTTGGGCCATTTTCAAAAGAAGTCATTTCCTTGCTCAAAATAATATTTGAAAGCTGGCATTTAAAAAGTTCTTGAAAATAAAAATGGAAAAGGGCTTTTCTCAGTCGCGGGCCGCCGCCTCGTTTCCGGCCCACGACCGAAGTCGGCCCAGCCAGCCTCCCGCCACGCCGCGCGCCTCGCCTTGGCCCAGCCCAACCCAACGCCGCGCTGGCACGCCTCCACACTCACCACTTGACGTGCCTGCAAGCGCGTCCGACCGCCAGCCGAGAGCTCGGCCGCCAGCGTGGCGGCCATGTGTCGTCGGCGGCGCCATGGTCGGAGTGCCGACCCGACTAACGCCAGCCCATCACGCCCGCCTACTTGCTAGAGCCGGTCGCGCTCATTCGGCTCACTCATGTTGCCTCTCCTCTCCGCAAGCATCGAGCGCCCTCACTCTCCCTCTTGCCGCGCCACCGCACCCGCCGGCAAAATCCGCCGCCTCTCCTCCACCTCGGCCCACGATCGTGCGCCCGCAGCTCCGCCTCGCTCTTCGGCACGTCGTGCTCGCGCCCGTGCCACCTGCTGAGCCCAGGTAGCGCCGTCTCGAGCCCCGCCACCGTCGGCCATGGCGCCGCCGTGCTCGGCCGCCATGGAAGGCAACTTCCTCCTCTTCTCCACCCTGCCTAGCTACCATCCCGCCTTCGCTTGTTTCAAGCACAGCGTGCTCATATCTCATACTGTCACGGCGGAAATGGCCGCCGACCTCGAATGGTAGAGCCATGCATCGACGACGTCGTCGCTTGTGGCCGTGGCATTCGCCTCACCGAGAGCGGTAGAGAGGCCATGGGCGACATATCTACTGGGACGCCTCACCCTTCCCTTCGCTCGGGACGCGCAAGCCAAATGTGGCCGTGGGCCAGCTGATTCCAGCGGGCTGGCCCAGTAGCAATAGGATGATTTGTTTTCAATTATTCTTTATTATTTGAAAATAGAAATGATTTGAAAAATGTTTGGATACTCAAAGTTGCTCCAAATCTGTTGAAATAAATTTGTATAGGTTCCTTATCATCAGATCTACTTGGAAAAATTATTGCATGTCATTTTTGAGATACTTTTCTGTAGAACTTTATTTAATCATGTATATTGCTGATAACTTGAAAAATGTGTAGAAAAATCTATAGGCTTTAGAAAAATATGATTCTAAGTTTGTTAATCTTCTTATGTAATGTACTTTCTAGGAAAATATGTTTCATGCATGTGCTGTGGGAAAATCTTGAGGTGTAGTTCAAGTACCTTTAATGGCTGATTTTTGTTATTTTAGCTAGAGAGCAAACTTTGTATAAAACATGCATGTGATAATTTTGTGTACAGTCATTGTATGCTATGAAGAACCTAGGAAAATACTAACTCTGTTTGTTTGACACTTTTCACAGTTCAAAGTATTTTATGTTCATAATCATGCCATAGCTTGTTATTTTTGTGTAGGCTAATCCACTCATTCAAATACCATGAAAATCTGATAGTAGACTACTTAGGATAGTACTATGCTGTAGTAATTTTCTAAGATTTTTCTAAGAAATAAAAATAGATGTTGCTATTCAAACCTATTATTAATTAGGGTTTAAGCAAGTGTTGCTTTAAGTGTGATTAAGAAATTAGTGAAGCTTTGGTGTATCTTTGAAGCATTCAATAAGATGTGTTGACTTAACATATTAGTAGTAGAAGAGAATGCAGTAGATGACATGTGCTCGTAGTATATGTTCTTGGATGATGTTGACTACCTTGCATTTAAACATATCCATTGTATTCATCTCATTCGATGCATCGATTACATAAGCACTTACGCACATTGCATCATCTGAGGATCGCAAACCTAGAACCCGATCGTCATACCCGAGGAGCCCGAGGCGGCTCGAGTGCAAACGGCCAGGAAGTGCCGGCCCGACGAGGAGAAACGTTGAGGAACTTCCGGAGTGCCCGATCACCGCCTAGAGCTCCTTCCGAGAGAGACAAGCCCCTTGAGCATTTTTCTCCCAGTTTGCAATTATTAATTAAATGCTTTACTTTAATTGATGCATTACGTTCAGGAGTTGTTTGCAACCGTTGCTGCATTATCCTTGTTTACCTTTGTTATACTATATCCTTGTTACCCTCGTACCCGCAGTCGAGTCAACGCTTAGCTGGCTTAGACCGATAGAAGTCGGGTGATTTTCTGTCACCTACGAGCTATAGGTGGTTACTTGGATCTGCTTGGATGACTATGAAGTCATGGTATAACTAAGTGTTAAATGAAGTTGAGACCGGACGGAGACTTGCAGAGTTTTGAACTGTAGTGCTTTCTGTCTGTGTCGATTAAGGACCGACCGTTGTTGGGCCTCGAGTCATGTTGAACGCATGCCTTACATTTAGCTGGCCGGATATAGTACCTTCCGACCGCGAAGCTAGGAGATTATTCGGGCCGAGTAGATTGCCCGCAGCGCACTGTGTCGGAGCAGGTGTGGTAGGACACGGGGGCGAGATGATAAGACCAAAGTGCAGTCGGTTGGCCCCCGGGTACATGTGGTTCCTGGCAAACTCGAGATACCTGGATAGTTGACTCGGTGATCAATATCTCACTTTAGCAGGTGAGTGAGGTTTGTGTAAGGAATAAATCACCAGCTGGTTAGGAATCGATTCGAATCGCCATCGCTCCTGGATAGTGAGCACTTGACTTGAGTGACTTCATCGTAGTAATGTTGATGGAACACTTGGAAAGTTATAATGAATATGACAGTATGGAAGTTGTTAATGATCGTTGGTTATCATTATTGGCTAAATCACATGTTTGCTCTAACGTAGGTGCAAATTTAGTCGACAGGTTATAATTAATTAACTTGGCAATAATGTCTTTAGAAAGGTTCTTGAAATGCTAAAAATGTTTTCTTTGCAAATGAGTCAGCTACCCTACTATAAAGCCTTCATAATCCTTGGTGTCACTTATTTTTGGTTATGTCGGGTAAGTCTAGCTGAGTACCTTCTCGTACTCAGGGTTTTATTCCCACTTGTTGCAGATAGGCAGATGTATTACGTCTACTGTATCAACTGCCTTTATCCTGTGATGGGTGATGCTTAGGACCATGGGCATGGTCATTCCTTACTTGGTGTCTAATGCTTTTGTTAGAGATGATCATTCGCTGGCACTATATTTGAACTCCGTGTGAGTGTGTGTGGTTTGAACAAATGGCTTCCGCTACTTTTATTCGAACTTGTTTTGTAATAACTATGTTTAAACTCTGATGTATCTGAGATGCAAACTTTTATGTAATATGTGATGGTGACCGCTAAACTTATTACGATCTTGGCTGGAATGGAAGTTGGTTTGAAATCCTTCGTGATTTCACGGACTACCGGGTTATACGGGCTTAAGTTTGCTAAATTGTCTGCTCTGGCGGATGATTTTCTTACTTAACTTCGTATAATTGGTCGGTTCTGTTACAGCTGTAACGTCCCACCTCTCCGACGCTGGGCCCGCTTACATCTGGCAGCTTAACTAGGATATAGACTGCCCTCACAGACCAACACTTGTCTTTTCTACGTACTTTGTCCTCACTCGTGCGCACCCGGGAAGAACTTCCCGGTCGGTCACCCATCGCTCCAGGCCAAGCACGCTTAACCTTGGAGTTCTTAAGAGATGGGCTTCCAGAAAAGAAGTTACAACTTGTTGGTACGAGTATCCTATTAATCCTATTAAGCCCTGAGCCCGGGTGTTACAGCCGCCACATAGATGATTTGGTGCAGCAAGACTCCACTAGAGAACTCAATTGAAGATTGTGAGGTGCACTAGAGGTGATTTGTGAGTGGCTCTTGTGCTCATCCTCACATAAGTATGCAAAGAGCAACTTTAGTGGAATAGAGGTGTTGAGAGTGCCTTGTGATCAACTTGGCTTAAAGATCAAGCTCTCAAGTGGAGTAGGCAACCTTGCGGGGTTGAGTATTGATAGAGAAGGGTTGATCTTACGACTCACCTCAACATGGACATAGTTAATCTACAAGTTACCGAATCACGAGAATATATCTTTGTGTCTTCACTTGTGTGGTATCACTTGTTCACTTACTCTTGCTTTAGTTTGTGTTGTTCATTTTATAGAGTGGAGATATTAGGACTTGACATCCTAGGAAGCCAACATTGCTAGTTCTTTGATCTTTAGTGACATAGCTTAGTTGATATTTCCTCCGTTCCAAATAAAATGTTTTGACTTTTCTAGATTCATAGCTTTTGCTACGCACCTAGATATATGTTATATCTAGATACATAGCAAAAGTTATGAATCTAGAAATGCTCAAACAACTTATAATTTGGGATGGAGGAAATATTATCTATATAGAAATCGTATAGGTTGTTAATCACCTTAGGTTTGTAAAACAATAGCTAATGGTAGAATTATTAGGGTCTCCTTTGTTTCTGACCTTGTGCCTAGTCTTGTGTAATAGCAAGAAATTTTAAATTAGACTATTTCTCTGGCTATTCAAAGATCCTTTTACTCGCGCCTTTGAGCTTTTTCCTATTATGCCATACACCTAAAATTACTTCTATTTTTTCTAACAAAAATATAATAAATAAGCCATTTCAAATAGCCCCGTACGGAGTATATGTTTAGAAAAAACAGGTCCGTCCACAGAGGAGTGGCGTGGGGTTGGCAATTGGCATCAGCGTCACCACGCTCGCGTCTTTGCCTCGATCGCTTTCCTCTGTAGCTGTATTAATGCTCATCACCGATTCCTTCCCCTCACCTTGCAGCCTAGCTAGCGGCTACTCTGCTGCCACCACCCACCACCTCCTCTCTTCGTCTCCCTTTCTCTTTCTCCGCCACTGCTTGCTTGCTCTACCCACCTCATAAAAATTCCCCACTTCTTCCTCCGTTTCTATCCATTCTTCTCCCCAGGCTGCCGCCGCTGGCAGCCGCATATGCTGCTGCTTGTGCTCTGCTACTCCTTTGTCATCTCTGCTGCCGTAAGTCATGGCTGACACTCTCTTTTATTTTTCTCCCTTATTCGTCTTTTATGCGATTCTTGAACTTCAAGTACAGAGCTGTCAGGACTAGAGAAATTGGGATGTTCCATGCCGGTTTTTTTTTTTAATCCAGGCTCATGCCGTTGAACATTTACTTCTTCCTCTTTTGGTAGTGATTGTTCGACATTTCTGGCTTGTACGCAGCTGTGCAAAGATCTTACACAACAGGGAACTGTATAGTATCTTTTTGCTCAAGGGGCTCCACCTACAGTGCCCTTTTCCGTTTGTCCAAATCTTGGCAGAACTATATGCAAAATGTTTGTAGGTTCAGCAATGATCATCCTTTTGCTTTTGTGTAGCATTCATGTTCATGACTTACACCATTTTCTTGGAGTTCATATAGTTCAGAGCTACGAGAATTATGCTTATTAAGATGTCGACTAAGTATGTTGCATAACAGAAAGCTTCCTGTGTTAAATATGCATATGCTCTACACTTTCCGTCTCAATAACTGGTTTGCATAAATTCTCTCAGTGACTAGGTAGGCATACCCCCGCATATGTATGTTGATTTTATTTCTGACGGACTTTGTCCGGTCATTGTTGACTAGCTAGGCATTTTGTTTTCTTTTAGGTTGGCATTAGACGGATTCCAGTCAACTCCATCCAATTTGATGGTTAAACTATCAAAGATATGTTCTGATATTCAACCAAAATAAGCGCCGGTGATGCGAATGGCTGCTCAAGTTCCTCAGATTCTTTAAATTCTGAGTTCATCCTCAACTCGGGGCTCTTGGTTCATGCCCTTGGACTATTCATTATACAGTGGAGGATCTTTTATGGCTCATGTTGCCTCGTGATATCGTGGTCTGAGGAAAGCTGCTTTTACATCTGATTCATGGGCTGTTCAGCTTCCAAGTGTTGTTCACAACTGAAGTGCTCTTTGTGCTCCAATGGGTGCCTGGGACAGGCACCTGACTCCCCGAGAGAATCAAGGGGAAAGTCAAGTCGGGGGAGACGGAAGGCAGATTCTAGTGGTTCAGATGATTCTTCTGATGACCTCGGGGAAGATGACGATGCTTGTAACCATATGAATGCTACAAGGGAATCAACTGTCGGCATCAGCCAATTATCGAGGGTCTCGTCACAGTTTCTTCCCCCTGATGGGTCACGCAAGGTTCAGGTCCCTTTGGGTAACTATGACCTGAGATACTCCTTCCTGTCTCAAAGAGGTTATTACCCAGAATCACTGGACAAGGCAAATCAAGATAGCTACTGCATACATACCCCATTTGGACCAAGTCCTGATGACCACTTCTTTGGTGTGTTTGATGGCCATGGGGAATATGGAGCTCAATGCTCACAATTTGTGAAGCGAAGATTATGCGAGAACCTGCTCAGAGATAACCGGTTTCGTACAGATGCTGTGCTGGCTCTTCATTCTTCTTTTGTGGCAACGAACTCACAGTTGCATGCCGACAACTTGGATGACTCCATGAGTGGTACTACTGCAGTCACTATATTGGTCAGGGGTAAAACTATCTATGTTGCGAATACCGGCGATTCACGTGCAGTTATTGCTGAAAAACGAGGGGATGATATTGTCGCTGTTGACCTCTCCGTAGATCAAACCCCGTACCGATTTGATGAACTTGAAAGGGTCAAGGAATGTGGTGCTAGGGTTCTAACGTTGGACCAAATAGAGGGCCTAAAGAACCCAGATGTGCAGTGTTGGGGTACTGAAGAAAGTGATGATGGCGATCCTCCAAGGTTATGGGTGCAAAATGGCATGTACCCAGGAACTGCTTTTACACGTAGCATTGGAGATTCTGTTGCTGAGTCAATTGGTGTCATCGCAGATCCTGAGATTTTTGTCCTGGATCTCAATTCCAACAATCCATTTTTCGTTCTTGCTAGTGATGGTGTTTTTGAGTTCCTTTCCAGTCAAACAGTTGTCGACATGGTAAGTTATATCCATCACCTTAACAATATCATTGTTTGCATAATTCACAATTTGGGTGCATAGGCACACTCTATATCCCAAGTGATTCGCTGCAGTCACACAGCATAAAGATACATTAGATATGAAATCCTTCCTATTCAATTAGAATAGTTTCTACCATGAAGTTACCACTCAGCTCAAGGAAATGTCTTGATGCCATGCCAACTCAGAGAAAATTAACTGTACTCCCAGTGATATGAGCTCCCCGCCCCAAAAAAAGTCTGTTTTGTCTTTCTATGGAATTGTCTGTATCCCACATTTTAGGAGTCTCAGTAAACTATATTGTTATTGGTTTAAAGTAAAGAATTAAATCTTTTCACCATAAAAAAATCAATAATGAAGTGTTAAATTACATAAGGACTAAAGTGAATTTGCAGATTAATGGGTTAACTCAAGGATTCAATTCTAATGAGTGTTAAGTCAGTATTTTAATGTGAGGTTTCTACTCTAACATGGTGAATTGCAGATTTCTAAATACAAGGATCCTCGAGATGCATGTGCAGAAATTGTTGCGGAGTCCTATCGTCTTTGGCTACAGTATGAAACTCGTACAGATGACATTACAATCATAGTTGTGCATATTAATGGGTTAACTGATGTATGGAATTATTTTTTTTCTTTTGCATTGTTTCCATATCAATTGTTTCATCAAATTCCCTGAAGAAACCTGACATGTCTACTCTCACTGTCTTACTTGGAGGAATCTACCCAGACTGTTACGAAGGTGACTTTACAACCTTCACAGCAAGTAGTAGAACTGGCAGGCTCTGAATCACCACTAATAGTAAGTTCCAACACCAATAATCAGCGCTCGAGGCATGATTTATCACGGGCACGATTGAGGGCTCTTGAAAGTTCTCTGGAGAATGGTCAATTATGGGTCCCTCCATCTCCATCGCATCGGAAGACATGGGAAGAGCAAGTAAGGTCTACCAATTTTGTCACTATTGAACTTTCTCTTTACTTCAGAAGTTTCTTAATGTCTTATAACTGAAAAACCTCAAACAACTTGATATGAAGGCGCATATTGAGCGGGTACTACATGATCATTTCCTGTTTAGGAAGCTTACTGACTCACAATGTCATGTTCTACTTGATTGTATGCAACGAGTTGAGGTGAAACCTGGGGATATAGTAGTACAGCAGGTTATCTCCTTTCTATGTTTGTGAGCTCAAATGTGATTGCTTTTTTAGGTTGCTTATAAGTTAATAAGTTTTGAATAAGGATATTGTGTGATGCAGGGCGGCGAAGGTGACTGCTTCTATGTAGTTGGTAGTGGTGAGTATGAAGTTCTGGCTATTCAGGTATATATTTCAAATCAAATATATGCCACATGTACATTTGATTTCGGATTGAGTTTTTATGCTATTAAAACTCAGCTGTTAGGAATTAGAGACCAATAGGATGAACCACGGGTTCTTGTGCAGAAGGATCTTATCTAAGATAAGCAGCACTAAAAGAGGAGCACCTTTATGGTTAAAATGGATTTAGTAACTTTCTCATGTATCCATCGATTCAAAGAGTCATGTAGTATTGAGGTTATATAAAGTTGTTTGTCTATAGTTGATGTGCAAAACACACTCAAAGGGAAAGCACCAGAGCTTTGGTCACTGCCTTACATTGAATGCATTTCGAACTTATTCTGATCATGTGTTTTAACAAAGCCAAGTAGTTCATAAAATCCATATTTTTGCTGATCTTTACTGCGCAAATGTCAAAGACTAAGCTGATTTACATGGAACAGGAAGAAAATGGAAAGGAAATAACCAAGGTTCTGCATCGGTATACAGCTGACAAGTTATCTTCCTTTGGGGAGCTAGCACTGATGTGAGATTTGTATTTGTTACGCTTGTTCATTACTGTTTATCTTTTTTTAAAAAAATACACAGTACAAATCAGGCATTTGCATTATTTCCTCGTAAAAACTTTTGAGGGGATCAGCCCTGCTTTCTGCATTCACCACACCAAAATTCAAGAAATAGATATTCCACCAAAAAAAAACTCGATCCCTGAGGCATTGATGGAAATTGGAAAGGTAGAAGTTCCTCATGCGCAGGGTCAAGAAAAGGCTATGAACCCTGGCTATCCAGGACATGCCTCTAATGGCAAGGATGCGCCGACAGCCGCATATCATGCTGCAACCGTCAGTGGACCGTGCATTTCACCGAAATAGACGGTTGTGAGTGGCCATACTTTTGGTGAGTACGGGGAGTTAAACTCCTGACCTGTAGCTTGCACTCATGCTTCGCTACCGCTGCGGTATGTGCAAGTTCTTAGAAATAGAAATTCATAAACTGACCACTCAAATTCTTTTAAAGAGGCCACTAGCATTTGTAGAAATTTGGGAAATAATTATGTGTGTTCCTCTGGAGTTCACAACATTAACTTATAGTGTCTAAATATTGCAAGCTACCCTCATAAAAACTCTTATTTGACTCTGATACTATTGACCAACATCTAACTCATGTAAATTAGTAAAGAGAGCATACTATTGTTTGTCTAGAATCTGAGTTCTGAAACCTATCATGCCATGACTTGATATAATGGAATAAATTGATTAAGTTCAGATGGATAAACATGCCACTCACTGTTTGATTCATTTAATCATCATTTACTTCTGGCATAACAGGCACAATAAGCCACTTCAGGCTTCAGTTCGTGCTGTGACCAGTGGAACATTATGGGCTCTAAAGCGGGAGGACTTCCGGGGTATTTTGATGTCAGAATTTTCAAACATACCATCATTGAAGTTGCTCCGATCTGTAGAACTGTTTACAAGATTTACAGTGCTTCAACTAAGTCAACTTGCTGAGTCGCTTGTTGAAGTATCATTTGCAGATGGGCAAAAAATAGTAGATAAGGTACTTGGAGTTGGAAAACAGTTGCTTGATATCTCCTTTTCATATGCACTTCTTTTTTGGTTATCAGCCTGCTAATAACAAGTTTTCACTCATCTCTACCGTTTTTCAGAATGATGACGTCTCTTTGCTATATGTTATTCAAAGAGGTCGTGTGAGACTTATATTGGCTACTGGTCAAATGACTTCAGATACCTGGGATCTCATCAGTGCTCAAACAAAGCAGGCACAAAGTAGTCGGGAAAATGGTAATTATGTGGTTGAGATAGATGAGGGAGGGCACTTCGGAGAGTGGTCTCTCATTGGTGAGACTATTGCTTTCACTGCTATTGCTGTTGGTGATGTTACTTGTTCTACTATCACGAAGGAGAAATTTGATTCAATTGTTGGGCCTTTGCCTAAACTTCCACAAGTTGAATCCAAGTAATGTGTCTGGAACATCTTTTTTTCGTGTGTGTTGGTAACCACCAGATGCTTGTCAATTATCAAACTTATCTTGGTTGGCTTATTTTCAGGATTAAAGACTCTCTGGTAACTGAGGAGAATCTTGCAGATGGTGATTTTCCTTTTAGGAGGGTGAAGCTCTCAGATTTGGTAGGGGGTTAGTACCCCTTTCTTCTCATCTAGCATGCTTTAGGAGATCTTGTTGGGATTCTTTTATACTGATACTCAGTTGTATATATGTTTCTCAGGAATGGAAAATGTGCATATATGCTGCTGATTGCAGTGAGATTGGTCTCGTCCAAGTTAGGGGCTCTGGTATGTTAATGGATTCTGCCTGATTATATTGATTTTTATTATAAGATAATTAATTTCCCTCATAGACACACCTATGTTTTAGTTAATCATGTTTTGATTTTGTTTCCTGTTTTAACCATGGACCAGACAAGATCAGAAGTTTAAAAAGGTTTTACATCAAGAGAGTACAAGATCTCCATAAGGAAGTACAAGTCTTTGAGGAAAAGGACCTTATGAAAAGCTTGAGCAAATCAACTTGTGTGCCAGAAGTTCTGTCCACTTGCGCTGATCAGTCATACCTTGGAATATTGCTGAATTGTTGCCTTTGTTGCTCATTGGCTTCAATACTTCATACACCACTAAATGAGTCATCTGCAAAATTCTTTGCAGCCTCAGTTGTTGTTGCTCTAGAAGAACTTCATCAGGTGATTACTGTTTTGCTTTCCTTTATTGTGTCATTGGCACATGAAACATTATATATTCTCGGATTCTTTTATTGAGTTATTCCGCAATGTGTTACATGCATGTTGATATGTATTTATGCATTTTCAGAAGTCCATTATTTATAGAGGTATTTCGGCAGACATTCTTATGCTCGATAGATCAGGACATCTGCAGCTGGTAGATTTTAGGTTTGCAAAGAAGTTGGAAGGTCAAAGGACCTACACAATATGTGGGATTGCTGACTCTCTGGCACCAGAGATTGTTCTTGGTAGGGGCCATGGATTTGCTGCTGACTGGTAAGTGGTTATTGACCCCTTTCGTTTATAAGCATTCCATATCACTGTATCATGTATTTGTCTGAGTTCTTATTAAAGACAAAGTTATGGTTACCACTGATCTTTCTAATGTGGCTCTAGGAATTTTAAAGCAGCCTTCAGTATTTCCTATCAGTTTTGTATGCAAACAATGAAAATGCCATTTTTCCTTGTGGCCTCTGTATATGGAACAATATTTTTTTTGAAAGGATATATGGAACAATACTGTCTGCAATGCATAGCATTTTTTACAGATGCGCAAACATTGAAATACTGTTTGTTCTACAGATATTGTCATTTCTTTTACAAGTTACATGTCCAAATCTTGGCATATTTCATCTACCTGACATTCTCAGAAGAGACTCAAACATGCAAACTGCAGTAGAAACCCTCTTAACAAAAATAAGTGGAGAGGTATCCACTCCAAAAATAAAAAATAACATAATTTGAGCTGACAGAGTGACAGTACAATACTTGAGTTTTCTTTTTCGGACACGGAAGACTTGAGTGGAAATTATGACAGGTCCCTTTGATTTTGTATGATCAGGTGGGCACTTGGAGTTTTGATCTATTTCATGCTTCAGTCAGACATGCCATTCGGGTCCTGGAGGGAGAGCGAGCTGGAACCTATTACAAAAATTGCCAAAGGCCACCTTGTTATGCCAGTGTCATTCAGTGCTGAAGTTGTTGACCTTGTAACCAAGGTAATATCCTGTCTGAAAATGATAATTCACCTATCCATTTATTTTCAGCTTATTCGGACTTTTTACAGCAGCTCTACTTATTTTCATTTATACTATGTTAACAGCTACTTGTGGTAGACGAAAACACGCGCCTTGGAACAAGTGGTGCTGAAGCTGTAAAGAAACACCCCTGGTTTGATGGCATTGATTGGGAGCGAATAACATCTGGGACTTGTGCAGTACCTGAAGAAATCACTGAGCGCGTCAACAGCTGTATAGAAACTCTTAACGAGGACTTATCAGCATCTACTTCTGTGCCGATTAAAGACCCAGATGCTCTTACTGCCCCAGAGTGGATCCAGGATTGGTGATCTCAATAGTTGCATGATTGTCCAAAGATGAATTGTTCTGGTTGAGGAAAACGTCTCTAGTTTTTCACCAAGAAGGTATACATGTGAGTTGATCGAACTGACAAGTTGTACATACCAAAGATTCCTTCTGTGATCATAGATCCAGCTTGCAAACATCTAATCAGAATTTGAGATATACCAAAATGTTGCTAAGTAGGTGCTCTGTCAGCGGAGCAACAGAGACTTCGTCTATGTTTTGCCTGAATTCGGCTTGTTCTGTTGAGATGAGCTGCATGAATTGAATTTTGCCAGAGTTCAGCTTGTTCTGTTGCGATGAGCTTGCGAATTGTGGTGTGTGGATCAAGATCTTTTCAAAGCTCAAGAAGTTGTATATTCCCTTAGTTCCTGGTAAGAAGGATCTTCTGTAATTATCCAATTTGTGCACTGAAGGATACTCCCTTGCTGTATGGAAAATGGATACTGGTCGGGAGGAAGGTCAATAATCATCGTGGTGAATACAGACATTTCTTTCATCTGTCACTGCCAGTCGATTTTGTACTTTATCAAGTTTTCCAAATATAATTTTGGAGGTTTTACGAAAAACAAGAGCTCGTTATCTCATTACGCGGTGCAAATAACCTGCAATGCGGCATATGGACCTGGGAATGTATGGAAACCCATGTCCAAAGAACATCTAAATTATAGAAGTTCACGCCCGGTTCGGTACTACTCTGTGCGCGTATTTTTCCGCATGTGGGGGTCAGTTTTTTTTTAAGTGGCAAAAGATTGTGAGCTAGGTTGAGAGTTGTTGGAGACGTTTTTTTTCAATTTGCCAAAAACCATAGATTGGAAGTGTGTTTTGAGAACTCTTAGAGGTGCTAGCATCTCCAAGATTTTCTAAAATCCACTTTTAGGCTCCGTTCGCTTCGCTGAAAAAACAAGTCGAAATATTGTCCCGGCTAATTTATTGTGAGAGAAAAATACTGTTCCGGCTGAAAAAACAAGCTGAAAAATACGGATTATAAGACAAACAAACATGGCCTCAATCTTGATTTTTTTTGGCAAGATTGAAAAAACTGCTTACCAACAATTCCTGATCGAGCTAATCGTGCATATATATATATATATATACAAAAACAACAGGGTGGTTTAGAAATAGTCTGGGATTCCTGATGCAAAATTACCTTATATCTTTTAGGAGCAATTTTTTTAAAAAAAAAGGTTGGAGAAAGCCGACAAATCTGCTACCAACTTTTTTTAGTCACTTAGAGAACTCATTAATTTACCAAAGTGGACTTTTAGAAATTATTGGAGATGCTCTAAGTGTGACAAATGGGTGAACTCCGAGGTTAAGGATTGCAAATTTGTCCGCACAGTATGGTCTATGCCACATTGTAAACTAGAATCATACCTTGTGTCCGTGTTTTAACCACTAGCTAGTAAATTTGTATCTGCGCGTCTGGTCCGGATAGTGTGCTCGGAGAACACAAGGATTTATGCTGGTTCAGACGGAATGTCCCTACGTCCAGTCTGCTACTGCTCGTGTTACCGGCACAGTTTAAGTAGGGGTTACAAACGGGCGAGAGAGGGAGAAGGTCCCAAGTCTCTGGTGAAAAGATCGAACGAAATTGAGTCTTGTTGAGCTCGTTCAGCCGTGCCCTTCATAGGGCGTCATGCTTCCCCTTTTATAGGTGAAGGGGAAGGCGCATGTTACATAGAGAGAAACAGAGAGAAAAGAAGAAAAGCGAGGGAGAAGAAGGCCTCTAGGGTCGCGGCGTCCTTCATCTCTTTTATGAGGGTCCTGCCGGTCCTGTAGATGATGACGGGGATGGCTCCACGTCGTGGCCCTGTTCGTCACTGGCGCCATACGCAGGTGTCGTCAGCCGGTCGTGGAGCTCCACTCCGTTTCGGCGGGCGGCGTGGCCAATAGGTACTCCTGTCAGAAGCCGTACGGGGATTAGGCAACACAGCGCGGCACACCCGACACTGTTGGCGACGTGAGCCCCAGGTATGGTCCGTCGTGGCCACAGGTCACGTCGAGACGTGCCCGCTTCCCTCCCGGTGTCAGAAGTTTGACCCTGGGGTCGTACTCTTAGACCCGTAGTGGTTGGAGGCGGTATGGATCCCTGTCGGGCGAGACGGAACCCACGCCCGAGGGTTCTAGCAAGACGGAGCCCGCGCCCTCGGGGTCGGGCGAGACAGAGCCCGCGCCCTTGGGGTCTAGCGAGACGGGGCCCGCGCCCTTAGGGTCTGGAGAGACGGGACCCGCGCCCTCGGGGTCGGGCGAGATGGAGCCCGCGCCCTCAGGGTTGGGCGAGACCTTAAATACGTCTTGGACCATCCGGGCGAATTAACGTTCGTGGCTGTTAACTTCCTCTGGGTATCCCTAATATCGATACCCAACAATAGCCCCCGAGCCTACGGAGGAGTAGAATACTCCTTTGGAGGCTTTTTTTCAGGCGGGAGGACTCTGAGGGCCTCGGTCTCCCTTCGTAGCCCACGGGGTGTTTTGGTAGGGTTACGATTCCCTTCTATCGCGATCGGACTCCTTGGGAACATGTAGTTGCGGGATTCGGGGGGCCAGAAAAGATTTCTCTTGATTCCGATCCCTCCCTAGAATCTGATCGATCCGCCATCGTCATGCGACCGCGTATTCGGTCTCCTTACGAGTCCAACTTCTCTTGAGCCCCCGCGCATAGCAGGGGTCCGGTCGAGGGGTCAGCTCGTCTTGTGATCGTCCTCCCTCAAGGTTTTTTTTATAAAAAGAAGAGGCTAAGCCGTGCCATGTTTTTCTCGATGGACGAATCATGGTGCTCGGTGAGCTGTTAACGGGCTAGTCCGAGTGGGGCCTTGGCTTCCCGTTCATGGGGATCCGACATGGGTCAACTGGTGACCGACTCTAGATTCTTGGCGACCAATCCATATAGTTCTTGGGTCCGTTCGACCGGTCCTGTCAACACAGAATTTCGTCCCGATGCCGAGGACACACGCAGCAAGCCGGAAGAGTCCGCTCGATGGAGCAGATCCGCCTAGCTTCAGCGCAAGGGTGGTCGATCCTGCGCAATCCTCCCGAGACGTGCCAGTCAATTTGACCCTGTAATTGACAAGGGGAGAAAGTTCATCAGTAATTAAGGGCGGAACGTGCTGGTGTTGCCAGACAGTCCCGAATGTGCGGCTCTGAGAGCCGATATGAGAGGAGATCGACTAAATAGTCGATGGGTCTACTCAAGATCAGACATGCCTTAACGACACGCTATGCACGATTAAGATTGATACAAAACAGCCGATAAAAACATAATTCATCGTTTAAAATATGGATTAGATCAGTTATAAATTAGCAAACGATGGGTTAAATAAGATATAAGGCCAATCTAGATCAATCTCAATCGGGCAGAGTGATATTGCTGTAATTAGATAAACAATGAAAGCAATAAGCAATATCGGTAACTTAATGAATCTACCAAAGACTGCCATACTAAGATAGAGCCGATAACTTGACCTTGATCTAATTCAAGCAGTGGGGTGTGAGGCAGAATCACATAGGCCATACTTGAATTAGACAAGAGTCGATAACTAGCCTATACCAGAGTCGTAGTGGGGGTCGACCGGATCGATGTAGCCATACGAACAGAGGTATAAACCATGACGGTACTTACAGACAAGCAGTGGAGGTCGACCAGATCGATGCAGCCGTACTCGCTGAAGAACTCGTCGAGATCTACTCTACTCCTACTCCTAAGGGGTGGCCAGAGCCGAAAAAAGTAAATTGACTTGTATTTGATTGATTGTGTCTTTCTTACAATAGCCGGGGTTTGATATTTATACTCGGAGTCTAGACATGAATCCTACTCGAGCATGATTTGTTACAATCTTTGGTATGGAAGAAATATTCCTATCTTAAGATAACTTGGACTCTAATATTTCCCCTTTTGTAGAGTCCGATATATATCTTTTTTTTTGACGCCAATCATATTCCATCATCGTCATCTGCTGACGTCATTCAGAAAGAATCGACCCAGTGTTACATTCGATCCAGCAGATCTCAACCTTTACTCCATCGACTCTTTGATTGGCATAATTCTGGAAGCCTACGAGTTCCCGCGCTCTTCTCCCAAATTTTGGTGTAAACACATGCCCCCCAATTTTGGGATAAAATGATTTTATCCCAAAATTCCAGTTCGTTGGTCTACCATGCCGCAGCTGTACTGTACGCGTGACTCCTGACTTTCTGGCCCGAGTTTTATATAACACCCCAACAGTATTTTCGCAACCCACTTGGCCTGTTCGCTTTCTCTTTCTTCCTCAAGATAACTTTAACAGCCGACACCATCATCGCCAAGGCCCCAAACCCTAGCAAACCACTTGTCCCGACGAGCCGTCATCCAAACGATCCTTGCCAGATTCAAACCAGTTTTTTGACCGTGATGGCGACCATCGACCATGTCCCTGAGGTATGTCTCCAAGTCCCCATTATCCAATTATCAGTCGCCATCTTGTATTTCTTCTCAAACTTATTCCGCCCGATTTTTAGGAAATGAGGAATGAAATCTTGATTCTATCAGCCGTTTCCCCTAATATCTATTTTCTTGGGCCTATGGGTGATCCCGATCCATCTGATTTCATCCGTTAAGAAACCAATCAAATTCCCTTCAAACAATCTGCAGTGGATTTGTCCTCTTGGAATACCAAAACTTTTTCAGAAATTAGCCAAGGATGCCTAAGGGATGGAGAAATTGGTTCCGTAGGGTGTCCGAGAAAAAGGGTGGAGATTGGAAGCTTTATGATCTGAATCAATGCTTGACTCTTTCATTGTCTCGGATGGAGAAGAACGACTCACTTCTGATTGCTGCATCCTATTTTTGGTCCAATGCTCTGAACGCTTTCATCTTTGGCCACAGCCCGATGACCATTACTTTGGCCGATGTTTATATGTTGACCGGCCTCAGAATAACTAGATCAATGTAGCCTTACGAGTACTTAAGTGCCAGCTCTAAGAAATTAGCCAAAATAGCAGACTGCACAGGATGGGCCGGTTACATTCTGAATCACGTTGAAGATGGATCGGCTGTCAGCGAAAGGGAGTACGTGGCCTTCCTGAACATGTGGCTGGAAAGATTCATTTTCTGCGGGTCATCTTGTGGTCCAACCTATAATCACAAACTCATGGCAGAGCACCTAGCATTAGGCAAGGACATTCCTCTTGGGAAATACTTGTCATCTGATGTACCAGGTGACTGCCCAATTACTGAAGAACGAACTAGTTCATACTGTCAGTGGCCCCTGGTGGCTAATACAACTGTGGCTTAACCTGTACATGCATAAATTTGTGAGGCCTGATCTCAAGAATCTGAGTTTTCCCTCTTCTAATTTTGCTGAAGAATACAGAGGTGAAGAAGGAAGAACTCGGCAGTGCATGAGCTATGGTGAGGCTGCATCGGCCATAGCAATGGATTTTGACATTGACCATTTCTTCAAGAAGTTTTACAGAGGGTTTGGTGTAGATTTTCTAACTTGGTTACCATATGATGATGAGAATGATGAACTGGCCTTCCCCTTGAAGTTTCGATTTGAGTCAGGTTGTTCGGATGATGTGGTAGCTGCTATCTTTAATTCTTTTGTCAAACCCTATGTTCTTCCAGCCGAGTTCCGTCATGGTCGTAGCAAAATGGCCACAAGCTCTTTTACTCCAGGCAATACTCCCACGTATGAGTTTTACAACTAGTCTTTTGTGGCCCGTCAGTTTGGTTTCGGTCAATTGCCTCCTCAGCTATTCTTCAAGGACATACTGAAGCCTCGGGAAGATATCAGTGAAGTACTGGAAACGGGTAGAGTTTTCCAGCTGGGGTTAGATCTCCCTTCCCTCTGTTTGCATGATTGGATTAGAGTCAGCATTTCTTCTACTCCCTTCAATTCTTGGTGGCAAGAATGGTGCTCCCACCTTTTTTGTGGGTCGGTTCATCCTCTATGTATATCCCTGGATGAAAATTTTGCTTCTGACGGAGAGGTAATTTGCTATTTCTTTTCAAGAAAACTGCTTGACGAATTCTTCTTGTAACCATCTTAATTGGCCTTTTCAGGATGTTGAGTTCGATCCTCCGAACCTAGATAGGAAGGGGCGTCCTATAGCTTACCAGCCACCTTGCCCGATTTTGAGAATGGGATCGGTTGCGCCTTCGTTGAAGAAATTAATGAAAACCCCTGCTGCCTCCACATCTGTGACATGTCGTTCTCCAAAGCGCAAGGTGGTTCCAGGGTTAACTTAGAAGGCTACTACTAGGAAGAGACTGCGTAAAACGAGACCATCAGCTGTTCAGGTAATCAACCTGTCTTTTCCTCGGACTGGTGTTTAACTTTCTTATCTCGTTCCTCCATAGTTATCGAGCATTGCGTCATAGTCTACTTTTGGCGCCGGACTGCTATCCCAGGCATTCGATTCAGCCCCATCTGAACCTCCATCGGCTGATCTATGAATGGAGCCGATCTCGGCTGAAGTAACCGATACTTCCATAATGACAGAAAATGTAAGTTCCATCTTTGAAATTTACTGGAGCATCCTTCTTGACTTCTTGATTCATTGTTATTCCCACCCTTTATTTGGCTATTCATTATTCCAGACATCCTTCGATGAAACATTCATGCAAGAACAGGACTCTGGTAGTTCACTTATTGGCAACGATCCAATTGATGCTGGGAATAACCCTGTGGTCGGTGTTCAGACTGCCGATTTCCCAATCCGGCACACTCCTGATGGTAAGGAAGTTATACGTCTTTTACATCGCGACGATCATGAACTGAAAATTTTCCCTTGTCATTGCAGATGCTATCGCTGGAAGTTTAGAGCCAACTCAACCAGATGTTATTGGAGTGTTATCAACTGTCCCTTCCCCTCTGATAGAGGCCGCTACGGAGAAGGTGCCATATCTTCTTTATCATTCACTTCGTGATAAACCGAGTCAAACCTTTTAATCAAGTTTTTCCCTTGTACATAGGCATCCAATCTTCCAGCCCAGAGCTATTCTCTCAATTTTGAGGAATATTTTGATGAGGACGAAATCAGATCATCAGCCACTTCTTCTAGTGAAGCCCTGTTGAAAGAGACCAGAAAGCAGCTAAGACACATATTGCCAATGCTCGAGAAGGACGTAGCCAATCTGATCCAAGACACCGACTCGATGTAGAGAGTCTTTTTGGCTATAAAGGGTGATCCATCTCCAACTCTCTCCAGAGTCTTGTTATATTTGTCTTCTTTTGAAGATCAAGCTCTGAAGGCGAAAAAGATTCAGAGAAGCCTGTCCAACCGTGAAGCTTTGATGGCCCAGGATAGCTCCAACAAGCAAGAGGCTAAAGAGTTGATGCGGCTAATTGATGATCTGAAAAATTCCTCCTCTAGGACTGATACAGAGCTTTCTCAGCTGGAAATCAAACGCACTGAACTTGAGAAGGAATTGGAAAATGTGAATGCTGCTATTGACCGTCGCAAGTTTACTCTGGCCCAAATCCCCGATGCCGTCAAACAGAAGAAACAGGAACTGCTGGCCAAAGCGAAAAGAAGTAGAGCCATTCGTAGCAGTCTTGAGAATACTTCTGGAACAGCTGAAGAGTACAAGCAAAAGATCGCAGAAGTCAACGTCATCCGGCTAGAGCTATTGAAAATCATCCAGGATGTCTTGAATTTGTAATTCATAGGTTAATACATGTATGACCATACTTTCCTGCTGTCTCGTTGTATCTTTTATTTTAGCCAAGGAGCCGATTTACAACAACCGATTCCAGACTTCTAATCTCAATCCAGTTAAGCCTCAAAACATGGCTTTTATTAAGAGAATCTGTTGATTTCCCTCCTTCATTTGCTTGATGCCTTTGTGTATGACTGCTTTTTCTTTTGTTTTTGCTCTATAGGCGATATATATCGTATCGGCTTTTGTTGTCTTTGAAGATGTTTATCTTTTGAACTAGAGGTGATACCCTCCTGGTACCGGCTATTAGAGCCGAGAATGAATCGGCTACCAAGTGTTGATCAGACGCTAGGATAACGTCCCGCAGAACTTTTAATATAAAAGGCTAGACGGGTAATCAACCCAAATCAAGCGTCCTATTAAGCGAAACAGAACTTCTCTTAAGAAATCCATTAACTCTGAATCGCACTTACACTTTAACTCAGCCTTCACATACATCGGCCTAAATCTGTCTCCAAGACTTAATACTCATTTTCCTTTGATCCAATGACCGTCGTGAAGCTGTGATTTTTCTACTAAAACAAACTCTCAGAGCTGATCGCTTGCATCGGCTGTTGGCTTTCATGGTTGATTTTAATGAAGCCTCCTTCCCATGTCTTGCCAGAGAAACATTCGAAATCTCCCAGTTCCCATAAGACTAGATCGACTGTTGTAATGCTTACAGACTCATCAGCGTGAACCAATTCGACATCATCTCCATGCCATTGAATCAAACACTGATGCATGGTCGATGGTATACAGCAATTCACATGAATCCAATCACGACCAAGGAGCAGACTGTACGATCCTTTTCTATCAATGACGAAGAATGTGGTGAGCAGAGTCTTGCTTCCAATTGTTAGTTCGACATTTATTGCCCCCCTGGGTCTTAGACGTGTTACCTCCAAAGTCTCTAAGCATCATGTTGGTTTCCAACAGATCTTCTGGTCCTTTGCCAAGCTTACGAAAAGTAGTATAAGGCATAAGATTGATGGAAGCACCCCTGTCTACTAACATCTTGCTCATCGGCTTTCCATCAACAAGACCTTTCATATATAACGCTTTCAAGTGCCGATGCTTGACTAGCCTGTCAAATATTGCTTGCTGCACAACCGTCAACTTGGCAACTATCTCTTCATACTCCGATTCATCGAAATCCGAATAAACTTCTTGATTCGCCGGAGCTCTAAATTATGATGGCAATAGAAAAGCCATTTGGATATTAGCCGATGGTTGCTTTCTATCGGCTATTTGCTTGGCACGCCATATTTGAGTTTTACCGGATGCCTGAGCCTGTTCCATCTCTTTATTCCTTAGGCGCTGCACCCTTCTCTTCTGGCTTCTTGTCAACCCTCTGGAGCACCATTGCCCTTTCTGCCAGACATACTCCCTTTGGTTACCTTCTTCTTCATGATCAGCCCAGTCTTGGTTAACAGCTCTTTTTCCTAGTCGATCATGAATACTTTTGTTTTTTAAGCGCCAATCCATGTTATTATGATGATATGCATCCTGGGCATGGATAGATCGGCGGTTGATTTGAGATTGCCTAAACTCCCAATATTGATTGTTGTATTCTGGACAGTCATGTCTGGTAGGCAATTTCAAACCTTCATTCCAGCAATATCTAAAGAAAGGACAGTTCCAGTGTGATTCATCTTGTCTCCTTTCATACCTCTCTTCTTCTAGTTGACGCTGGTATTCTTGATCCTCTAACCATCGCTGATAATCCTTTTCCTTCTGCCGCTGCCACTTATTCAACAGGATCCGAGATGTAACTCGCGGCTTCGTTGCTCCATCTTTTGACGTCTCCCCCTGTTCATATCGGCTCTTTTGCTGATCATGACATTTTCTAATCTCTCTGTATTCATCGGCCGATATTTGCATCTTGGCATTAATTCTTTCAGCTTCTCTTGATTTGGCCGATGTTAGAACCTTAGTTTTTCCTTTGAATAGCCCGACATCAACCACATTTTGATCTCCTGGGAAAGGATTATCATCAACTTTCATCTTCTAGGGTGTATCAAACTTGAGCCTTCCTTGCTGAATAGCTCTCTGTATGTGCTGACGGAAAATTCTACATTCATTGGTGGAATGAGAAGTAGCATTATGAAACTTGCAGAACTTCTTGTTCTTTAATTGTTCAGGGAGCAACATAACATGATTGTTCGGTAATTTGATCTGGCCCTTCTCAAGTAAGAAGTCAAAGAGCTTGTCTGATTTCATGACGTCAAAGTCATAGCTCTCCTCGACTCCTCTTCCCCAAGGATTTGGCACCATCACTATCTTCTTGCCCCAATTCCATTCAGCTGCAGCTACCTCTTCCTCTTCATCTTCATAGCCGTCGTCAATTGAATATGGATTATAAGCTTCGGCTACTGTGCTACTTTTTTGGAATCGGGTATCCCTGCGCATACTCTGGAATTGGCTATTGAGCACTGTCACTCGTTGAGCCAACTGACCCAGGTTGTCAAACTCTTGCCCTAGCAACTTTTCTTTCCACATTGGCAGCATTCCCTGGACAGCTAAAGCAGCTAACTGATCATCTGCCAAGTTCAATGAGAAGCATAGGTTCCTAGTCTCTCAAAATCTCTGAAGAAACTCAGTGCCAGATTCATTAGTCCTCTGTCTCATGGCTGTCAAATTGGTTATCTTCTTCTCTCCAGTCCTAGTGTAAAAATACGTATGAAACTTCTTCTCCAAGTCGGCCCAATTGGCAATGGAATTGACTGGCAATGATGAAAACCAAGTGAAGGCTGGTCCTGATAGGGACAAGGAGAAGAAACGAACTCGATGGGCGTCCTCAACTGATGCTTCGCCCAACTGTATAAGATACCGACTGACATGCTCTATTGTGCTTGTACTGTCTTGACCAGTGAACTTGGCCAACTTTGGGAGCCTGTAATTTGTAGGAAGAGCGATCAAATCATACCACTCTGGATATGGGCGTTTGTACGAAAAGGTCAGCCCTTTTGGCTTCAGGCCAAACTAATTCTTCATCATCTCGGTCACCTTCTGCAGCAACTCGTCAGCTTGCGGATTTGGATTTCTCGGCACTTGCTGACCCATCTGTGGATTAAAATCCTGCGTCTATTGATACCCTGGATTCGGCATCATATGGAGAGTGTTATAATTTGTGTCATAGTGATACCCTTGTGGAATCTCAATCTGCTGGGTCCTCTGCTGGCTTGCTGCTTGAAGTCTCTAATTGTAGACATAATGATCTATATCTTTGTGGATCCTTTGAACTAACGGTGCTATTTTTTGAGCCGGCGATGGTATGTGGCCTGATGTGCCAAAATTGATCACCTAGTTCTGACTTTGCCTCGTCGGCTATTGCACATGTTGTACTGGTGGTCCAGAATTGTATTGTGTCTGATTCGCAGCAGTTCCTTGAGTTTGTTTAGGTGATCCCTGAACTGTCTGGACATCAGTACTACCAGCTGGTGCTGCTTCTTGATGGTTGGTACCAACTTGATTAGTCCCTTGGGTCAACGGATCTAGAATGTTGTAATAAATCGATCTGTCTTGACCCACTAGGAATCCATAAATCTCTTCTTTCATTGCATTGTGGAATGTGTCAACAAAAGCTTCATTGCGGCTTGATAGAGCATCACGAACAGATTTGTCTATGGCTTCCATAATGAAACGCCTCTTTTCAACTTCGACTGTATTTGTTTGCCCATGTAGTAGAACTCTTGGTAGTGGAAATTTCTGAATAATGGTGCTGTCATGTGTTTTGGTGTAGGACAACAAACACTTCTTCTGAAATTCCTCTATAGCATTGTTGATGGTACCCTTATCTTCATCAGGTAGGTCTTCATAGTGTACCATAAGGATGTTGTCATTGTTGTGAACCGCCATGACGATTGTGGTGTCCCACCGGGCGTGCCAGAAACATGTGTCGACACAGAATTTCGTCCCGTGCCGAGGACACACGCAGCAAGCCGGAAGGGTCCACTCGATGGAGCAGATCCGCCTAGCTTTAGCGCAAGGGTGGTCGATCCTGCGCAATCCTCCCGAGACGTGCCAGTCAATTTGACCCTGTAATTGACAAGGGGAGAAAGTTCATCAGTAATTAAGGGCGGAACGTGCCGGTGTTGCTAGACAGTCCCGAATGTGCGGCTTTGAGAGCCGATATGAGAGGAGATCGACTAAATAGTCGATTCCAGCATATTCATAAGAATAAATCGGTTAAAGCTCATGGGGGTGTGTAAGAAGAATCGGTTATCATTCAGAATAAATATCATTTAAGCAAACATTAATCAATGGTAATAAGATATTGATGATGGTCGGTTTATGCTGAGCCAATGATTACAAGTAACTGAACTCCTGTTTATGTAAAGAAACAATTCAACACCACTTAACCATCTAATAAAGATAAATCTAATGAACATGTTAGATCTCATCTATCGCCATGACCAGTGGGGCATGAGGCAGAATCATGCAGGCCATAGAAACAACAATAGATTTGACGACCCTAACTCATTACTAATATTAATGGGGCATGAGGCAGAATCATGTAGGCCATAATACAATAATAAGATCATGGGGCTAACATATCTTTCAACTTATCTCTACTTCAATGATCTCGTAATGTGAACTGTTCATGAAAACGCTCGATATCGGCTAAACAGTCGATTCAGGCATAGCGTACAGTTAAGGTCATGCCTTCTCAGGAACGGATCTATCGACTAACGATCCCCACTCCACGGTGCTAACAGTGGGGTGAGAGGCAGAATCCCACAGGCCGTGATAACGGGCCATGAAACGGTTCTCGCTAACCGATGGGTCTACTCAAGATCAGACATGCCTTAACGACACGCTATGCATGATTAAGATTGATACAAAACAGCCGATAAAAAACATAATTCATCGTTTAAAATATGGATTAGATTAGTTATAAATTAGCAAATGATGGGTTAAATAAGATATAAGGCCAATCTAGATCAATCTCAATCGGGCAGAGTGATATTGCTGTAATTAGATAAACAATGAAAGCAATAAGCAATATCGGTAACTTAATGAATCTACCAAAGATTGCCATACTAAGGTAGAGCCGATAACTTGACCTTGATCTAATTCAAGCAGTGGGGTGTGAGGTAGAATCACATAGGCCATACTTGAATTAGACAAGAGTCGATAACTAGCCTATACTAGAGTCGTAGTGGGGGTCGACCGGATCGATGCAGCCATACGAACAGAGGTATAAACCATGACGGTACTTACAGACAAGCAGTGGAGGTCGACCGGATCGATGCAGCCGTACTCACTGAAGAACTCGTCGAGATCTACTCTACTCCTACTCCTAAGGGGTGGCCGGAGCCAAAAAAAAGTAAATTGACTTGTATTTGATTGATTGTGTCTTTCTTACAATAGCCGGGGTTTGATATTTATACTCGGAGTCTAGACATGAATCCTACTCAAGCATGATTTGTTACAATCTTTAGTATGGAAGAAGTATTCCTATCTTAAGATAACTTGGACTCTAATCTTTCCCCTTTTGTAGAGTCCGATATGTATCTTTTTTTTGACGCCAATCATATTCCATCATCGTCATCTGCTGACGTCATTCAGAAAGAATCGACCCAGTGTTACATTTGATCCAGCAGATCTCAACCTTTACTCCATCGACTCCTTGATTGGCATAATTCTGGAAGCCTACGAGTTCCCGCGCTCTTCTCCCAAATTTTGGTGTAAACAGGTCCCAAGGTCTCGCTGCCTTTTTTCGAGGAAAAACCATGGACTATGAACCGACTGAGACTAGAACTTGGGCCAGGATGCCTGTGGCGCTCGTGCGCCCGGGTACTAGCCGCTAGAAGGCCCATCCCTTTCCACCCCTCACTCTAAAGGCGCTCCGAAGCGGTTGTGAACCCGTTGGTGGGCCAACCTTCGTACTCCTAGGCCTGAATGAGCCGTGGGAGCATTTTTAGCTCCATATCCCTCCTTACCTGTGGCGGTTCTCAGCCCATTGAATGGGGCGAACCGTCATTCGGCGCGCCCTTTGAGGGAGCGACCAGAGGTGGCGTGCGCACATTTCTTGGAGAGGTGATGTGACGATGCGTGGTGGGCGCGTAGATCTAGGCGGATGGTCTGCCTCTTGCTCCACCTTCCCTTATAAATAGCGGCCTTTCCCTTCATCTTTTGATATGCCTAACCGCAACCTTGTCTTCTCTGCTTCTCCACCACCAGCATTCGGATCTATTGCCTTCGCTCTTCCTCCGCCAGCGTAGCTCTCATTCTTCTGCCCTTGCCTCCCATGGAGTCGTGGTATCGCTCCAACATCACCAACGCGCGTATAGAAGGCCTTGTCAAGCGCGCTCTTCTCCGCGGGAGGACCGATGCGGCGGAGTAGCTCATGCCCGATCGCGAGGAGGCGCCGGCGCCGCCCGATGGTTGCGTCGTGTCCTTCGCGCCCTTCTAGAGCACGGACTCACGATTCCTCCCCATCCGTTCTTCCGGGGACTACTACACCACTACTAGATTGAGTTGTAGCATCTGAACCCCAACGGGATCCAGCACATCATGGCCTTCATCGCGCTGTGCGAGTGGTACCTAGGATGTGGTCGTGGGGACGTCTCGAGAAGGAAAATAAGAGGATGCGTGATATCCTTGATGCCATCATGTTCCTGAAGAGCCACGACCTTCGCGGGTCCGATGTCATCGGGGCATATCACGCGAGGAGGGTGGCGCCGCTGATGGCGCGTGCCCTCCCGCTATACGGGATGACGCTCGGCACGCAACTTGACGGGACGGTGCTTGCCAAGGGGCCGCTCCATGATAGCGACGTCACGCAGCGCATCAAGGAGGCGATGGAGGAGTCCGACACCGTGTTCCCGATCCGGGACATCCCGCGATGCGGCCGAACATGGGCTTCATCGAGCTACCGGCGAGGTTGGGCTTTTGGGCCTCCATCCTATCGCTGCCATAGCACGTGGCCATGAGGGCCTCAAACCGTGCCATGGATGAGAAGAAGAAGAAGGAAAAGGACGATAAGAAGGTGAGGCAGCAGGCAAAGCAGCAGGTGAGGCTGAACCGAGGAAAGCGGCGGTAGGGTTCGGAGGAGGAAGAGGAAGAAGAAGAAGAAGAAGAAGAAGAAGAAGGTTCTGGGTCGCTCGTCCAATGGGACAAGCTAGGCAGCGGGGACGAGGATCCATCTCTACTGCAGGCAGGGCCTTTCCCGTGGCATGCCCCGGGGCATGTGGGGAGGACGTGCCCCTAGAGCCGGGGAATCAAGGCGCCATCCAGACCCTCCGAGAAGTGGGAGGGCTCGAAGCGGCAACATGCCGACGAGGAGCAGCCAGGGTCGGGAGGGCTGGCCCCAAAACGTCATCACCCGGTGGCGTCGAGTTGAGTTAAGAGTTTTTTCATCCTTTTGCTCTAACGAATTTTTTGCCATAAACTGACCGTCATGTCCTTTGCAGCGATCGAAGGATGTGGGACTCTCCTGAGGCTTGCACCGAAGAAGAGCCTCACCCTCCAGCAGAGGTGCCAAGTGTCGGCTGGCACCGTGCCGGAGGTGAGCGGGAGTGGCGCTGGTGTGGCCACAATGTCGACCGAGGAGGCATAGCCGATGGCTGCGTCCATGGGAGAGCAGATGGAGGAGGGCACGTCTGGGCACCCATGGTGGGCGTGGCGCGGCTAGGCGTGGCTGTGACATCACATGTAGAGATGTCACGGCCAGAGCTATCGTCTGCGTAGGTAGGCGCGTCTACGGTGGGGCGGACGGGGAGGCCACACCTAAGGCATCCTTAGCAGACGTGGCACGGCGGGCATAGCCACGACGTCATTGGTGGAGACAGCGTGGCCGGGGTCATCGTCTGTGCAGACGGCTGCACCCATGGCGGGCGAAACAGAGGAGGCCGCACTGATGCATCCTTGGTGGGCGCAACAATGGGACATGCTTCCTCATTTGCATCACCCGTCCCCTCTACTGCTAGGGGGCCATCCCGGGGAGTTGCTGCCGTGAGAGGGATCGACACTACCTAGGGTCGGCGCTGAGGCATCCTAGCCTCTGGTCCGGGTCGGTGGAGACCCGCATGCCTAGGGAGGACCCCAGATCTAGTGGGCCAACTGGTGGAACCCGGGGGTGACGCTCTTCACCCTCGATGACGCCGGAGAGGAGATGGAGTGGGGGCGCGTTCACTTGGGGATTGGGATCACGGTCAACACCCTGACCACCATGCTGAACTCGCTATAGGATGTCATCATGCCAGTCAGCCAGGTATGTCATGTCCATGTCTCCGACCTTTGTCTCTCTCCTTTGCGCCTCTTAAAATGTGTCCTCTCCATAGTCTCTCATGGACCACAGCGGGGAGAAGTCCCTGTTCCTTCGTCGCGAGAAGGATGTTTGGGACCGCCTTGCCGAAGAGAAGCGGCGGCGTGAGGAATTGGAAGCACAGATCGCTACCGCCTGTCAGGAGGTGGTTGAGCTCGCCCCATCCGCCAGGAGTTGGCCGGTCTCTGGATCAAGGAAGTGAAGGCTTGTGTTGATGCCCAAGAGGCTAGGGAGAAGCTCATGGACCTGCTTGAGAGGACGCGACGTGGACAAGGCGGAGGTCGAGCGGTTACGGAAGAAGTGGGATGACATGCTCCAAACCGTAGAGGGGTTCCGCACAGAGCACGACCTGGCTCATCAGGAGCGTGCCGATGCCCAGCAGCGGATCTGCCTCCTGGAGGGCGAGCTCAAGGAGAAAAGGACCTGAAGGTTGCAGCGGAAGCGGTGACCGCCAGACTCACCACGGAGGTCAGTCAGCGACTAGGAGCAGATCTAGAACCTAGAGGATGAGGTGACCTAGTGGCATGACAAGGCGCACAAGCTCTAGGTGGACATGGATGGTAATCCTCTGGTTTGCCTTGTTGTCCTTTTCTCTAGAACCCGTGGTGAGTTCTTTAACGTAGTTGTCATGTGACTTGGATAGGACTTGACGACAGGCACGCAGCGAAGGTGGCGAAGAGCCATAGCCTGGAGAAGGAGCTCGGCGTGATGAAGGCCACCCTCCTAAAGGAGAGCAAAGAGCACAATGCCCTACGCGCCGCTATCCAGCTGGTCTGCAATGACCTCGAGCTAGCCCCGACACAAGAGATGAGTCCGTTCATGGTTCACGCCATCCAGATCACGGATTGGGCGCACGACATTGTGAGGCCGTGCTCCGCTTTGGCATCAATTGGTCATTTGCAATTGCTTGCTCTCACTATGAGAACATGGATCTAGCAACGATGAGCCAATGCTTCATGCCCGTCTACTCCGACACCGAGCTAGAGGACATCGAGAAGGAGGTGGCCCCTCTAGCACAGGACTTATCTGCCAATATAGAGGATGAGATCAACCCTTCCAAAATATTAGTTAGTTAGATAAACGAAGTGGTGGTCTTGTAATAAATGAACACGTTTTAGTTCTTTTGTGTTATAAAAAGGTTACTGCATTCTGACCCTTTTCCGTTGTTAAGGCTACAAAGCTTAAGGCGCTGCGTGAAAGAACCCTGATCATGTTGGTGAGCAAGAATGTCGTAGCCACTGGGCGTAGGTTCCTTGTAGTCCGACCAACTTTACTCAGTGTTCATTTCTATAGCTCTCGCTTTTAGATCTTAACGTAAGAAGGGGTCGGGCACAACGATTGTTTCTGAATAGGTATGCTCTTGTCAGCCCCCGAGTGAGGCCCAGCCTTGTGCCGTTGCTGGGGTCGGGTGTCACTAAGGATCGAGGTCGAGATAGCGAAAAAGAAAGCATTTTTATATTTCAGAAACATTGTTCTTAGTTTTTGTGGGTACATGCATATGCTAAGGGTAAAAATGACATAGCCGCTCGATGTTCCATGCATTGACGAAGACCTTGCCGTTGATGGTCTTGAGCTTGTAGGTGCCAGGTCAGAGCACTTCTGCGACGACGTATGGTCCCTCCCACGACGAAGAGAGCTTGTGACGGTTTTTGTTGCTCTAGACGAGGCGGAGTACCAAGTCCTCGACGTTGAAGGCCTAACCCCGCACCCGACAGCTATGGTACCGGCACAATGCCTGCTGGTACTTAGCCGAGCGGAGGAGGGCGATGTCGTGTACCTCATCGAGCTGATCCATGGCATCCTCAAGGGACACCTTGGCTCCCTGCTCGTTGTATGCCCTGACCCTTGGCGCTCCATAGTCGAGGTCGGTCGGGAGGATAGCCTCGGAACCATAGACCATGAAGAAGGGTGTATAGCCGGTGGGCTGGCTAGGGGTCATCCTCAGGCTCCAGAGCACCGTAACCCATTGTCCGCCAAACTTGTTCAACCGGTTGAAGATCCTAGGCTTGAGGCCTTGTAGGACCATGCCATTCGTGCGCTCGACCTGCCCGTTTTTTTGTGGGGGTGCGCCACGGCGGCCCAATCGACGCGAAAGTGGTATTCATCGCAGAATTGGAGGAACTTTTCCTAGTGAACTATGTGCCATTGCCCGTGATAATGGAGTTCAGGACTCCAAAGCGATGGACGATGTTAAGGAAGAACAACACGGCTTGCTCAGACTTGATCACGGAGAGCCTCTATCCACTTTGTAAACTTGTCTATGGCGACAAGCAAGTGCGTATAGCCCCCGAGCACTCTCTTGAGAGGTCCGAGCATATCGAGCCCCCAGACCACGAATGACCACATGATGGGGATCGTTTGGAGTGCTTGGGATGGCGGTGGGTCTGTCGAGCGTAGTATTGACACCCTTCATAGGTGCGCACAATCCGTTCAACGTCGGCTACTACGGTCGGCTAGTAGAAGCCCTATCGGAACGCATTTCCAACCGGGGTCCTAGGTGCGGCATGGTGCCTGCAGACCCCATCGTGGATATCTCTCAGCAGTTGCTTCCCCTGTTTAATGGGGATGCAGCGCTACAGGATCCTGGTGTGGCTTCATTTGTAGAGCTCACCCTTAATAACGATGAAGGACTTAGCGCGACGCCCGAGCCGCCGAGCCTCCATTTTGTCCGTCGATAGCACCTCACGGAGGAGGTAATCGAGGTAAGGCATCCTCTAGTTAGCAAGAGGGTCAGGCTCTATCACTGGGTCTATGTCAAGCTCCTTGACCTCGAGGTCCAAGGGAGCTGAGGGTTGGTCAGCCCGCGAGCCCAGGGCCAGTGGCCTATCACTAGTTTGTTCTGGCTCCTTGTAGCGGGCCGAGGGCTTGTACTGGTCGCTGGCGAAAATGCCTGTCGGCACCGGCTCTCGGCCGAATGCCATCTTTGCCAGCACGTCAGCTGCTTCATTGAGCCACCTTGGGATGTGATTGAGCTTAAGACCATCGAACTTGTCCTCCAGCTAGTGGACCTCTCGGTAATACGCTGCCATCTTGGCGTTGTGGCAGCTTGACTCCTTCATGACCTAGTCGATGACCAGCTGGGAGTTGCCTCGGACGTCGAGCCATCGGATGCCTAGCTCAACAGCGATGCGTAGTCCGTTAATGAGTGCCTCATATTCGGCCACAATGTTGGAGGCAGGGAAGTGGATGCGGACCATGTACTTCATGCGCACTCCAAGGGGTGAAACGAAGACTAGCCCCATGCCAGCCCCCTTCTTCATCAGCGACCCATCGAAGTACATCGTCCAATACTCTTGGTCGACAGCCGTTGGTGGCATTTGGATCTCGGTCCATTCTGCCACGAAGTAAGCCAGGACTTGAGACTTGATGGTCGTCCGAGGGGCATACGAAATACCCTGACCCATCAACTCGAGTGCCCACTTTGTAATCCTTCCTGTGGCGTCCTAGTTTTGGACAACCTTGCCTAGGGGAAAGGACATCATGACCGTCACTGGATGTGACTCGAAGTAATGATGTAATTTCCTCTTGGTGACAAGGATGGCGTACATGAGTTTTTGGATTTGGGGGTAGCGAGTCTTGGAATCAGACAAGACCTCGCTAACGAAGTACATGGGATGCTGTACTTTGAGGGCGTGTCCCTCCTCTTCCCGCTTCTACCTACTTTGAGGGCGTGTCCCTCCTCTTCCCGCTCTACCACCAGGGTGGCGCTGACTACTTGTGTGGTGGCCACAATGTAGAGCAGGAGTGGTTCCCCATTGGTTGGGGGGACCAGGATCTGGGCCTTCGTCAGGAGCTGCTTGACCTTGTCAAGTGCCTCCTGGGCCTCGGGTGTCCATTCAAACGGTCGGCTTTCTTCAGAAGCCGATAGAGGGGAGACCTCGTTTGCTGAGCTATGAGATAAAATGGCTGAGCGTGGCGAGGCACCCTATAACTCAATGTACCCCCTTTATGTTCTAAATTAGGCCCATCCTCATGATGGCCGAGATCTTCTTCGGGTTGGCTTCGATGTCGTGCTTGGAGACGATAAAACCCAGCATCATACCCCTCGGGACCCCAAAAACACATTTCTCGGGGTTGAGTTTGATGTCGTTTGCTCAGAGTTTTGTAAAGGTCTGCTCTAGGTAGGCTATGAGCTAGTCAACCCATTTGGACTTGACCATGATGTCGTCTATGTAGGCCTCAATGGTTCGCCCAATGAGGTCCTCGAAACACTTGAGCATACAACGCTAATACATAGCTCCCGTGTTTTTCAGACCGAACGACATTGTGACATAGTAGAACGATCCAAATAGGGTGATGAAAGACGTCGTGAGCTGGTCGGACTCTTTCATCGTGATTTGATGGTATCCGAAGTACGCATCAAGGAAGCAAAGGGTTTCGCACCCTACAGTCGAGTCGACTACTTGGTCTATGCGTGGCAAAGGAAATAGATCCTTTGGACATGCTTTGTTGAGACCCGTGTAATCAACACACATTCTCCATTTCCCACTCTTTTTTCTTAAAAGAATAGGATTGGCTAACCACTCAGGGTGATACACTTCCTTGATGAATCCGGCCACCAAAAGCTTTGTAATTTCCTCGCCGATGGCCCTGCGCTTCTCCTCATCGAAGCAACACAGACACTGCTTCACTGGCTTGGAGCCTAGCCTAATCTTCAAGGCATGCTCGACGACTTCTCTCGGAATGCTTGGCATGTCCAAGGGTCTCCACGCAAAGATGTCTCTGTTGGCGCGGAGGAAGTCGATGAGCGCGCTTTCCTATTTGGAGGAAAGCGTGGTGTTGATGCGTACCACTTTGCCCTCAGACCTGCTGGGGTCTATGAGGACCTCCTTGGCGCCCTCAACGAACTTGAAAGACCTAGCCGACTGCTTGGGGTCAGGTGCTTCTTCGACAATCTCCTCCCTGATGGCCGCGAGCTCTTTGGAGGCGACAATCACCGCGACGTGTTCGCAGCACTAGACCTCGCACTCGTAGGCGCACTGGAAGGAGGTGCCGACGGTGATGACCCTACGTGGACCCGACATCTTTAACTTTAGATAGGTGTAGTTGGGGATGGCCATGAACTTTGCGTACAATGGACGTCCCAGGATGGCGTGGTAGGTCTCGTGGAACCCAACCACCTCAAAGGTAAGGGTCTCCATCTTGTAATTGGTCGGATTCTCAAAGGTGATGGGTAGATCGATATGCCCAAGCGGCACGGCCTGCTTTCTAGGCACGATGCTGTGGAAAGGCGCCCTGGTTGGCCGGATGCGCGATCGGTCGATGCCTATGGCGTCGAGCGTCTCAGCGTACAAGATGTTGAGGTCGCTGCCTCCATCCATTAGCACCATGGTGAGCCGCTTCGTGCCGACAATCGGGTCAACCACGAGCAGGTATCTTCCGGCTGTGGGACACTTTTTGGGTGGTTGGTCCAATCAAAGGTGATGGCAGACTTCGACCATTGGAGGAAGGAAGGCGTGGCCGGCTCGGCCGCATAGACCTCGAGGCGCGCAAGCTTCTAGCGGCGCTTGGAGTCATAGGCCGCCGACCTCCCGAAGATCATGAGGCAGCCATCCGGCATCGGAAAGCCGCCGTCCTTCCCCTCGGCGTTGTCTCCGCACCGCTTGGGCTCCTTTCTATGCTCCCCCTTATTGGAGCCACTGAATAGGAACCACTTCATGAGGGCGCAGTCTTTGTATAGGTGCTTGATGGGAAAGGCATGGTTTGGGCATGGCCTTTCGAGCAGCTTCTCGAAGTGGTTTGGGGTACCCTCGGTGGGCTTCTGACCCCCTTGCGGTCGGTAGCGGCCATGAGCGAGCCCTCGCACCGCTGCGTGTTCTTCTTCTTGTTTGGGCGGTTGGAGGTGCCTTCGCCGGCGTCCTCATCCCGCTTCACCTTGACCTTGGGACGGTCGAACATTGCTCCGACCGCCTCCTCGCCTGAGGCATGGCTGGTGGCGATGTCGAGGAGCTTCTTGGTGGTTCATGAGCCCTTGTGTCCCAGCTTGTGAACTAGGGACTCGTAGGTGGTCCCGGACAAGAAGGCTCCTATAACGTCGGCGTTGGCAACGTCGGGCAGCTCGTTGCACTGCCGAGAGAAGTTCGGATGTACTCACGAAGAGTTTCCCTAGACTTTTGTCTATAGTTTTTAAGATGCCATGAGTTCCTAGGACGTGTGTAGGTGCACTAGAAGTTTCCCACGAAAATCTCCTTTAGGTCCACCCAACTTTGAATCCGGTTGGGTGGAAGGTGCTCCAACCATGTTCGCGCCAAATTGGCCAGAAACAATGGGAGGTTGCGGATAATGAAACTATCACTATTCTGCTCCACCGACTTGGCAAGCAAGCCGGTAATCCTCGAGCCATAGTCTGGGGTTCATTTCCCTAGAATATTTGGGATGTTGGTCGGTGGTCGGTACCACGGTGGGAAGGCGGCGTTGAGGATGTGTCGGACAAAGGCCTAAGGTCCCTACAGGTCGGGGCTCGGGCTTTGGTCCTCGCCGCTGTCGTAGTGTCCGCCATGATGAGGGTGGTAGCTACGGCTGGCTTCCCCTCTCTCGTCGCTTCGTCCACGCCTACGGGCATCTAGAGTGTTATGTGTGTCACGGTGGAGGCCGACATGCTCATGCACCGGGGCGCGGCGTGCCCCCGCCGCCACGCGGCGCCTGGTGGATAGACACATCCCTGACATGTCGTCCCGAGGGCATGCGGTGACTGGGGTCGAGCTCGCGTCGCCGAGACAGCGAGCTCTCCACCTGCTGCACCGCCGCGCGCTTGAGCAGCATGTGGATCTCGTGATGGGCCCGACGATCCTTGGGTGTCGCGGGCTCCGGGAGCCCTCGGAGCAAGGCTGCATCGGCAACGATGTTCTGGCTTGCCCGGGCGAAGTGTGGGAGGGCTCCATCGTCTTCGATGATCCTCCGGTTCACGTCGCTGGCCATGGCACACGCACACCCACCGTCTCTGCGGCACTCGATCTCTCGCTCGAGCTCTGCGCGCTCCTGCTCGAGTTGGAGTCATGCATCCTCGAGATCCTGGTGCCGCGCCCTTAGCTGTTCCACCCGCATGCGAGGAAGGGCCCCTGCATCCTCCTCGACCTCGTCGTCGATGTCGTTTGGTGGGGTAGCCCCTCCCTCGTGGATGCTTTCGACGCGTCCCTCGGGGGTACCTGCCATAAAATATTCTCGCGAGGGGTGATGGCTCCCCTTGTTGGAGTCAGAGTCGGAGAGCGACTCTGAATCTCCCGCGAGAAGGTCGTGGAAAGATTCCGCGACGTATTTGGTCATCCCCACGAACTCGTCGTTCGTTGGGGATGGGTGCATGCGCTGCGCCACGAGGTGGCCAACGGTCCCCCACAGCATTACAGGACCGAACGGGAACGTTGCCGGGGTGCCCCGGGTGAGGTGTTCCGGGGAGAGCGGTTCCCCTCCGGCGAGTTGCATCATGGCGTTGGCGAAGGAGAAAGTAGGGCAGCGCAGCTCCTCTCGGGACGGTCGGGGTCCTAGGAAGGCGTCGAGTTGGCGCTCCAGCCTCCCATAGTTGAAGGCGAGGAGCCGGTCTCTCCCGGGGACACTGGTCTCCGCGGCGTGTAGCTGCAGCTCCTCAAGCGCCTCGACGATCGTGTCGAGGTCGGCGGAGTGTAGAGGCTGAGACGACGGTGGCCGCCTATGCCAATTCTCTCTCTGTCGTGACGATGAAGTCCAAAATCCCGAAGCGCACGTGCGCGCTCAGGACCCAGCTGACGCCGTGACTAGCCATTCGAGGCCTGATGTGGACGTCGAGACGCGTAAAAAAACCCTACCTGGCGTGCCAACTGTCGGTGTTTCGAACCACCGGCTAGTAAATTTGTATCTACGCGTCTGGCCCGGATGGTGTGCTCAGAGGACACAAAGATTTATACTGGTTCGGACGGAATGTCACTACGTCCAGTCTGCTGCTGCTCGTATTACCGGCACTAGTTTGTAGTAAGGGTTAAAACGGGCGAGAGAGGAGAAGGTCCTAAGTCTCTAGTGAAAAGATCGAACGGAATTGAGTCTTGTTGAACTCGTTCAGCCATACCTTCTTGGGGCGTCCTGCTTCCTCTTATAAAATTGAACATGGCAATAAAAGAATTCAATAAAAAACTAAAAGGATTAGATCAATTCTTAAGGTGATGAATGGCAAAACAAATAATAATATATACATACCTTGTATATTTCTTATATATTGAAAATAGTAATTGTGTTTAGTGAAGGTGACGTGGATACTTGCATTATAGGTTGAAAGTTAATAGGCTGACATGGCATTAGCGGGAGATATAATGTGTATAGTTAGTGAGAAGTAATATAGGTGGCTTACGTGCTGAGACAAAAAATACAGTGAATGGTTGGATTTGGGCCTAAACAGGCTTTCGTGGGACATCCTTGTCAGGGCCTCAGGGGCGAAACAAAAATTTCCCACGGCTTCCCAACGAGAGCGAGGTTCCCCTCCCGACTCCGAGATGGCGGCGCCGGCGGCGGACGAGGCATGGTACCGGGAGACGGTGCCACGGGTGATGGAACTGGTGAGTCCACGCCTTCCGCAGCGGGACGCATGCGCACTGCTCGCGGTGAGCCCCTGGTGCTACCGTGCCCTCGTCGCCAACTCCAGGCTCTGGGAGGTGCGCATCGCCTGACAATCCCTAACTTCCGGTTTAGCTTGTTTAGATTGGAATCGTTGCTCTGAATGTTTAAGCCCTCGCTCCACTTAGCTTTGGCCGAAGTTAGGCCAACCTCATTTCCATTAAGGAAAAAACGGAAATTCAGAAACATTTAGGTTTATTAGAGACAGAAAACAGAAGCAAACCATACAGACTATCCCTGATCAGAAATCTGCCTCAGAAAACTAGCTACACAAGAAGAAAGCCTGCGACAAGAGAGAAAAGTTTGCTTAACCGACCGCACCTGAGCAACAAAGCACCCAACTGCATTACCTGACTTGCTTGACTTGACTCCATCAATAGCCTCGTAGCAATGCCCTGCCAACATCGTTTCCACACCTTCAATCATCAGCTTGCGTACTTCTTCAGGATACAAACCTGTCCAACAGCGGATTAGTGGCAAGCATGACAAATGATCTCAGAGGGATGCTTCATCAGTTTATTCTCAAAGCATGCTCTGTTTCTTGTTTTCTAAATCGTCCAACAGATTGCCATCCTCTTTGGGGGTGTGGAACTGGGCGATGTTGTGTATTTTGTCACCACCTGCTGTTGTACTTTTTTCTCTCTCGAACACATAGGTGTAGTTTGTCTTTTTGCTGTATGATGCGAGTATAGTTGCTCACGTTTCCACCGAACAATGGTGATGGCAGGCAATTTTCCTGTTATGTTGCATGCATTAGTTTGTGATATTGGGCTCTAATATCTTGGCCTAATTAGTTTTTAAGCTGGAACTCTTGTTATTATGTTATGTTATAATTCAGCAGCCACGGGGACTTCATGGTTTTTTTTGGCCTGCTGAAGTCAGAATTCAACTTGTGGAGTTCACACTAACCTCTAACCAGGTTCAGTACTTTGTAATAACACAAGTAGCTGCTAATTCAATGCTACTTGCTCATCATCCAACTGACTTGATGCATTAGTATGACCACTTTTAACGTGATGCTTGCTGCCTAATATTGATTTGTGCTCTGTATGCATTTACTAGTGTCCTAATATTGATTTTTATTATATTATCGATTACTCTTCAGTCTTCACTGTTAAATACAGGTACTTGATCTACGTGAGATGAAGAATGCTGGAGACCGACTTATTTCAGCACTTTCACTGGTAACCGTAATTCTTCTGTTCGATAGTCCGTGCTATGCTAGTTGATAATACTATGTATATTTTTTGGGGGGCAGAGGCCTGTCGCTATGTTTTGTCTTACACATGTTATGCTTTCACATTTTTGTCCTGTTTTGAGTACTTTTGATGACATATTGTTCCATTCTTATTTAGGCAAGGTATCGTCATCTCAAAGTACTAAACCTTGAATTTGCTCAAGATATTGAGGACCGACATTTTGTTCATCTAAAAGAAATGGCAAGCTTTGCTCCCATTTTGTACTTTTAAATAAATCTAAATATGATGTTCCAACTCTAATGTTCATTAATTATGCAATGATTACAGAGTGGCATCTCACTGGAAAATTTGGAATTACTGAACCTAAATGCATGTCAGAAGATCTCTGATAAAGGAATTGAAGCTGTTACCAGTCTCTGTCCTAATCTTCAGCGCCTTGCTATCTATTGGATTGTAGGGTATATTTCTTACTGAATGTTTACTTTGGTGAATATGAATTTGTTTCTCATTGTTGGACATTTTGCTGCCTTAGACTGACAGACTCAAGCATTGGGCACATTACAAAGAACTGCAAGCAGATAGTGGACCTCAACTTGAGCGGTTGTAAGGTAGCATGCATTTTTTTATTCTATAGCATTTTGTTGTTTCCCATGTTCTTTTCTTGAATATTGAAGCAAGCAATTGTGGACATGCTATTCTAGAAGTTTATTTTAAATGTATATGATGATCATTTGCAATGTCTATCTCCAAAGAACATTGTGCCTACGATCATTTTCTTTTCTTGTTTAATAATTGGTATCATGAATGTTAAGTTTGAGGCATGTACTGATGTACTTACATATATATGTACCTTCATTCACTACTTACCTTACAAAGTATGCAATAAGGATTTTGTTTTACTTGGTTCAATTGGACGAGAAGATTATCCTTGTTTGGTTGTGGGCTATATTTGGAACCATACAATCTTTCTTGAACATTGTGCTGAAAAAGAACCATGGTACAGAGAAAGAATACGCAATACAGTCTTGCTACATTGAAGTTCTCATGTAAAAGTAGAGCACAACATGGTTATAATGGAATATTAATTGTAGACTTCAATATTTAATTTTCATGTCAATCTCTCATTACCAATTTTTCCTTGTCTTTTTGCTCCATCAATCATATATATTGCACATTCATATATCTGCTATAACAGTGATTCAAGTTATAAGTTGGTTGTTGCAATTGCAGAATATCTCAGATAAAGGAATGCAGCTAATTGCTAATAATTACCAAGAACTAAAGAAATTGAACATAACCAGGTATGGTTAAATTTCTGGAATACATCCATCACAAAACAAGTAATAATTCTTAACATGTGTCTTAGTGCTTACCCATCTTTTTGTTTTCACAAATTTTGCGTGTTTGGGTAGAAGCAGAATGTGATACCTAAATGTTCCTGTGTGCTCAATTGTCCAGGTGTGTTAAGTTGACAGATGATGGGCTTAAACAAGTTCTTCTGAAATGTTCTTCACTTGAAAGCCTAAACCTTTATGCCCTTTCGAGGTAAATTTGAGAAAAATAATATTATAGCAGATGTGTCTAGCCGTGAGTAGGGTATCTAACAACTTACCTCATTTTCATGCAGTTTTACTGACAGGGTTTATAAGGAGATAGGATCATTAAGTAATCTTACATTTCTAGACCTATGTGGTGCTCAGGTAACTGTTATCTTATTTACTTTGAACTATCAAGCCATTTTTTTTCATAATCTACTGATACGGGATTTCTAGAATCTAACGGACGATGGTCTTGCATGCATATCAAGATGCGGATGTCTAACATACCTCAATTTGACTTGGTACATGAAGAGCAAACTTCTCCTTTTTTCCCTCAGTCAAATAAGATTCTGTGTATCAAACTCTGCAATCACTATCTGACAGGTGTGTACGTGTTACTGATGCTGGCATTGTAGCTATTGCGCAAGGTTGTCAGTCCCTCGAACTGTTAAGGTAACATGGTAGTATTGTCCTTAAGAAGATAGGGCATTCATCGTGTTTAAATGCATGCTCTGTTTTTGCATCCATGTAGTTTGTTTGGAATAGTTGGGGTGACTGATGCATGCCTCGAGGCTTTGTCAAAATCTTGCTCGTCCAGCCTCACAACACTCGACGTAAATGGCTGCATAGGTATTAAGGTGAGGATTTCCGAAGTCACTGTAACTACAAATTTGACCATTGATTGCAATTCGCAAGTCACAACCCTTTGCTTCCCATGATGCTATTTTTTTTTTTTTGCGGAAATTCCCATGATGCTATTTGATGATGTGTGTATCTGAAGTTTTAGTTCTGAAGATTTTTTTTATGTTGTCATTTTTTTTTACTTGGACATGTTTGACAGAGGAGGAGCCGGGATGACCTGCTGAAGCTGTTCCCATCACTGAGTTGCTTCAAATTGCACAGCTAGCAGCCACCATGGTTCTCGACGGCTTTGCATTGAAGGGGAAGGGAGGTGTTCCGGTGTGTGTTTTGACGTCAAGTTCCTGTGTTCATCTTTTTTTTTTATACGACTATGTATGTATGTATGTATGTATTTTATTAAGAGCAAGAGAAGTTCTACAGCATCCCAATCTATGGAAGCGGCTAACCGACCTGAGTTGGCAATCTCAAGCATCTCTGGTACCTTAAAATCAGAGCTTGTTCTTTCAACAGCCTGCATTCATCATTCTCTATTCTCTGTAACATGCAGATACTATCCAGAGGTTTGAGCATCACCGCAGGCCCTGCTTGAGCCCTCAACTAAATTTGAGGGCTCGAGTCAAAAAAGGGCTTAGCCCTTATTAGGGCCCTCAAATTTTAGAGAGCCCTTAAATACTTCCCCGAGGCCTCATTCCAAATTTCTGTCAAGGGGTTATTTCTCCCTCCCGCCTGAGCACGGATACATTGGCGGGCCTCCCGCTCTCCCAGGCAGGGAGCCCCTCTAGCTGGCACAGCGCCGTTCGCCTGCACTCTGCTCATGACGGTCGAGGCTGAGGACCTATGCCACCTGCGCCCTGCTTATGGCAGCTGTTACGAAACGACGTCTGTTCTCAACAGACGCCTCTTCACGGTGATCTCATCCCGTCCGTAAGGACGGTTAGGATTAGGATTAGCATAGCAGTTAATCTCATCACCAAGGGGCTTGTCCTTTGGTGAACGGTTGTCTCTTGGAGACACCCCTCAAATGTATATAATCCCCTTTACAGATCAATGAAAAGATAGTTCTCCCAATCATTTGTTCAATTTACATTTCACTTCATATCACGTTATCAGCATGATGATGATAGTCACTAAGTTGTGAACTTAGTGTAGATCTCATAGTAGCAACAATGGTGCTACCTTGTGTATGACCAACAAACAAATAGAGAATATGCGCGTTATTCAATTGGTGAGAAAAATACACATAAAATGTCACATCCATTATTTAAGTGCGCAGTGCTTTAAAGTTGAAAAGCGTAAAAGGGCTTAAATAAAATGATTGATTGCAAAAAAGATAAATGAATAAATAATTTGCAAGAATATTGCTTATTGGATTTGTCATACATACGGGGACAAATGCTTTGAACAATATCACAAATGGATATTTTACAATGATAAAATATCACAAGTACAACTATATTTAAAGTCAGCAACTAAACATAAGAGTAATTAATTTTACAGCACATAATTATAAGAGACTAATAGAGTCATTTACGAATTAATGCTGAAAAATAAATAAAACAGAGAAATAGCCGACTGGACCAACAAACTCAAAAATCATGTTGAATAGGGCCCAGGATGGCACATGCTGGCGCGCATAGTGGGAGAGGGAGGGGAAGGCAGGTCGCAGGCCATTGGGCTGGCCCATGTGCGAGCGTGGGCTTATAAGAGGCGGTGGATGGCAGTTAGTGTTTCTCAACCCTAACTGTTCCTGCCTCTTAAGGCCACCGCCGCTGCTCGCCGTCTTCAAGTCGAGGACTCCCCCTCGTCGGGGGAGTAGAAGCCGCCGCCGATTGCCATGTTGAGCACCTCCGCGGACGGGAGGCCGAGGGCCACCGGATTCCAGGAGCCTACGTGGATGCCGGGCACCGGTTGACCGCCGCCACCCTGCGTTCGAGGAGGCGTCGAGCGTTGGGGGCATGGTGGCGGTGCCCTCGGTTAGGGTTGCAGCCGAAGGAGGACCCGAGAGGGCCATCGCCTTCATGCGGGCGGCGGCCTCTGCGCGTGTCGTGGCCAAAGAAGCAGTCACCGGTGCTAGGGTTGTTGCCGTGCCGTCGCGCGCGCCGAAGATACTCCGGGAAGGGGCAGCGCCACTGCCGGAGGAGACATTGAAGGGCCCGCCACGTCGAGGAAGGTGTATGGCGGGACGCCGGACCTGGCTGCTAGTGTGCCGCCGGATTGAAGAGGTTGCCGATGCCAGGGGCAGCCACCATCTCCTCGTCCTTGTCCTCGGTCTTCACTTGCTGGAGCATCGGCGCGGCGATAGTGTTGAAGTACCAGGGATCAAGGGCGTCACCGGGGATGCTTCTACCAGATGCCACTTGAGTCTCAGGGACCGGCATGGGCGATGGCAGTGAGTAGTTGTACTCCAGCGTGTGCGGCATCAACGTGTACTTCATGCAGAAGTCACACCAGTAGCGAGCGGTGCCGGTGCTGGCGACATCGGCTCCATGGGGACGTACGCGGGTACAATGACGGGCTCGGCAACCACTTCATCGACAGGCAGTGCCGGGGCTTCAACGACTGGTGGCGCCGGGGCTTCAACCGCTAGTGGTTTGGCGTTGCTTGGGCCGGCACCGTCCACGCCAAGGCAAGGTGACGATGGCTGGCTCTGCAGACGGAGGTTGCGCGAGAAGCATGGCGACCATGACGAATCGGACTCCATTGGTGGCGAGGAATAGCATCTGCATAGAGGCCATTGCTAGCGTTGTGGCGAACACGAGGCCCAAAGCGCTCGAAGATGCTACGGCGCTGTCCATGGTGGCCGTGGTGGTGGATCGGGCCACGACGAACTCCACCGACGTGGCGAAGGGCGAAGATCAAGCCACGGACGACATGGGACAGTAAGTTGATCTTTGCCATGGTGCTTACCGTGGTCGGTACAGTGGCATGTGTTCCACTGCTGTTGTTCTCCTTCTCTTGTTCCTGAGAGCAACGTGTGCTGATAAGATCTACAACTTTACTTGAGGCCGAAAAACATTATGAACTTATGGTTTAGAATAATCAGCAGCGCCCTATAGGGTTTGCTCCATTGCCTGAAGTACATGCCTACACTCAGAATAAACCCAAATTTGATGGTGGACCTTCTAAGACCCATCCTCAAGGAAATTCCAAGAAAGGTAAAAAACAACGCAGGCACAACAAGAAATCCCAAACTCATGTTTCCAACAATGGTAAGAACATTTTCAAACATAGGAATGACAAACCTATGTGTCAAAAGTGTGGTTGTTATAGCCATGCTACAAAGAAATGTCATACCTCAAGTCATCTTGTTGATCTCTACTTAAAGTCTATGGGCCGTGGACGTGCTACACTAGGACAGAAAGTATGAAGCCCATTTCAATCTTCTGACCTGACACCACTGTCGGTGTTTGATGAACGACAACTCATCACGGGGTTACCCGGGATGATGTTTGAAGGGCTTTGGCGTACGTAGAACTCGACAGTAAATGCAAAGAGACGAACGATTTATACTAGATTGGGTCCTCGTAATCGAGTAATAGCCTTTACGTCCAGTCGGCGTGTAGCCTTTTGCGTTGGATTGATTGGTATGATTGTTAGGGTATAAGGGGGGTGCACCGTACCTCTCTTTATATAGGGGAGAGGGTAAAGGTGCATATCTAGTCCTAGCCGATTACAATAGAAGAGTCTAGTTCTATTATAGAATCTAGCTTTCTTAGTAAGCCGACTAAGTTGATCACGCCACCTTGCCTCATGTCCTTCAGCATATCATGGGCCAGCCCAGGGCCCATCCGAGTAGTAACCCCTATGGGGAACCCCTAGGACCCTGGTCCGTCAAGCCCCCGAGCATGTCATGGTTGAACTTGGAAGCCTTCTTGTTCCTCCAGGTCTTGCCGAGTAGAAACAAGTGTAGTCCGAGTGCTTTTATGAGTGAAGCCATGAGGTGCTCTTTAAGTCTTCAAGTGGTGTGCGCTTTCTAGGAAAGTGCACTCATTGAGTGTAGCCCCCGAGCCTCTTGCTGTTTGAGAACAACGAGTGAGAGGGTCCAAAAGAAAAAACATCCGTAGAGGATATGTACCCTGCAGCCCCCGAGCTTGTGTCCGAGTACTTGTACTCGGGACAAGGATCTATAAAAGAATATACTCAAGGATTCGAGTGTAAGCAATATTTGCCGTCTTGTGCTTGTGAGAAAGCAGGTAAGACTTGTCAAAGTCACATGCAAGGCTGTTATCGCCGGTCCTAAAGATGCTAAAAATATTCGGTCGAATATGCTAAAAAAGATGTCCAGTGTACTGTTGCCTCACATGTGCTAAGATAAGGTTGTGCTGCACACTAAAAAGGTGTAGTGGGGCATACTGTACCCTTGTAGTGTGGCATGTGAGGCTGTATTGTAGTCAGAAACTTGACTGTTCTCTCCCCCATGAACTTAGTCCATGTAAACCACCTCGGAGCCTATAAAACCCCTCCTGGTGAGCATTGAACCCCATCGAAGGAGCAAGCAAAGTAGCTCTGAGTTTGAAGCTTGTAGATATGGTGGTTAACGAAGTAGACTAGCCCTCGGGAATACTCGGCTTGCATAGGCAAGAGTTGTAGCAACTAAAAGAATTCTTGTGATAGGGTTTAGAGGTAGGCTAAACCCGTAGTTGTGCACAGTAGAGTAGCCTGGAGCTGCAAGTAGAAGAATCCTTGTGACGGCCGGTAGAGTGGCATATCCAGCAGTCCCATGTAAGTTCTTCAAGTGTGCCTATCGACGTCTGTCCATGAAGGGTCATACTCTGACCCGAATGTGTACAGATGGTGTTGGCAAGATGTGCCAAGGGCTCATCCTACCACTAGCCAGTAGGTCGCCTCCTGCCAGCAGCTATGCTCCCAAGGGTAGTTGGCCAACAAATGTTCTTAGTCCAATAGACTACCCAAGGTTCTAGGCTAGACTACTCTGCACTTCTATTATCTACTCGGATGCGCTACTCTTCCGTCCATGATTCCAAGCATGCCGAGTAGATAAAGTCCTATTGAGAAGCGCTTAGAGTATGAGTACTCTGTCATAGCCGAGTAGGTTTTGTACTTGTAATTTCTGAAAAATCATGTATCCAATATCTATACTCTTTAATGGAAAATTTCTCCAAAAAATTCAGACTTGTCTTTGATCTATGATGCTTCATAATGTGAATGTTGTGAAACCGCGTGGCTGTCAGTTTGGAGCGGTGAACCGTGTGAACGGCGTGAAGCTGTATAACGTGGAAGTCAAAGGGCCATCTAGGCCGTTTAGAAACCCAGTAACGGCGATGTGTCATCTTTAGACTAGTAGCGACGAAGAAGTCGAAGGGCCAGTTGGGCCGTAGCAAAAGCCCAGTAATGACACCAACGCTGGGTCCACACTGTGGTAATGGGGAAGCTGAAGGGTTATGACCGTACCTATAAATAATCCCTTGCGGTAACTAAGGGTTTTTACCCCTTTCACTCACACTGCCGCCACCAGTGTTCTTGCTCTTGCTCGCTCCATAAGCCCTAGACGCCGCCGGTGAATGCGAGTGAAAAAGTTTGTTAATTTCTGAGTGATGGTGAAATCGAAGAAGACCGCCGCCGCTATTTCCGCGTCGAAGGGAGGCAAGAAGCAGTCGAGCAGAGTAGATCCATACACCGCGAAGATGCAGATTTGGGAGGAGTCGACTGTGAAGGAGGAGATGCTGATCAAGCTGCACGAGGATGGGCTGCTACCGGAGAAGCATCTCGGCGAGTGGAGAGCCCCTGGTAACCATCGTGTCCCCGAACTCGAAGAGGGCGAGATAGTGTTATTTACTCCTTTTGTCGAGCGCGGATTAGGGTTGCCTGCCTCTGATTTCTTCCGTGGATTGCTGCATTACTACGGCATCCGTATGAGCCATCTGAACCCTAATTCCATCCTGCAACTTTCGATTTTTGTCCATCTTTGCAAAGATTTCCTTGGAATCCCCCCTTCTCTCCGTCTGTTCCGATTTTTCTTCAAGCTAAAACCCCACCTGGATGCCACCAACCTAGATGTAGTGGGTGGAGCAGGTTCCAGTTTAGGATAGGACGAAAGATAGAGTACCTGACGTATAATCTGAAGGATTCCAACAAAAAGTGGAACAGTAGGTGGTTTTACTTTGGCAATGCGTTGCCGTCCATGGAAACCCACTCTACCGAGCCCCCTAGGGTGAATCCCTTTTGGGAGCAAGAGAACCTAACGATGGAGGATTTTGAGGTCATCCATCTTCATATCGCCTAGATTGTTGTGCGCCGCAAAGGTGGCTTGACTGGAGAGGGCGTAGCTGCCAGTTGGTTAGGGCGCCGAGTGCAACCCTTACAGCAAAGGCTGAATTATGGGTTTGAGTACATGGGGCCTGAGGACCCAGGCCATGTAACCAAGGAAGGACTATCTGATGCCGAGTTGCTGGATCGACTGCAACACATGTTTGCTCAGTTGAAAGAGCTACCTACGGCGAAGGACGAGTACTCCGCTGCGAACCCGCCACCAAATGTAAGTGTCATTAAATATCTATTTTTGACTTGAAGCTGAGTATCGTGACTGATGATGCATTATTTCTGTCTGCAGCACTTGGGATGTAACTTTGTGGATATCCCCTCTCTACCGCCACCACCGTGGCTAGGAACACGGGCTCTAGTGCTCAAGGTGACGCGAGGGAGGAAGCGGAGTCGGATGACTCTGAAGCCACCCTGAGAGACAACCAGCGTGGCCGGAGGCAGGCTGGTGAAGCCAAGAAGAAGCGGGCGCAGAGCCCAAGTGTGGAGTCGGAGGACACCACGCCCCTACAGAGAAGACCTCGGAGAGCAGTTCGGAAATAGAGAGAGAGCACTTCTCAGCAGTCAGCAATAGGGTAAGAGTTCTTTTCCTTCTCGGTTTTCTTGAATATTAGTCAATCCCTTTGTGTGTGGGGGGGTTGAAAACCCTAACTTTGTTGCACAAATCAAGAGCCAATTGCTCGAGATGCCTGAGCTTGGTGAAGAAGATACACCATTTGGAGGAGCGGCGCCGGCTACTTTGAGGAGGCTAACCTCCTTGCACAAAACATCCACTGAAGCGTATGTAAAACCAACTTATCTTGATTGTATATACTCGACTGCCTTGTAGGAGTGTAATTGTTCATGATGCTATAGGTCATCAAGTGGAGAAAAGACGCCGCCCCGCCCTGAGACGGACCCTGTGTCCCTGAAAGGGGCGCCGGTGAATAACCCCGTGGTGGAGCTACCCAGAGGAGACCTAGAGAATAGGCCGAGTACCCCTCCCGTGGAGCCCACAGAGAATCTGGGTAGCTCAGAAGCTACGAGGGTGCTGACCACCCAGGTGGAGCAGACGCCGAGTAGAACTCGGCAACCTCTAGAGTCATATGCTCCGAGCCTGGCTCGAGCCAGGGAAGCATGGAGCATAGTCATCGAGAAGACTGCCGATTTCGACGCAGCTTTCAGAGTAAGTAGTTGTCCTTTAATTTACCCATCCCTGATTTGCTACTGTATGTTGTATAACATTGCATGAGTAGCTTGTTGTGCAGGAAATAGAGATCAAGGCATCCCAGCAGGCACAGCTGATACATGCCGACTTGTCTGGCGAGGTGGCACGTCTAAAGCAGCAGCATGCTGAGGAGTTGGCCGCTGCAGAACGCCGCCGACTGGAGTCGGTGCAAGCTCTGCAGACTCAGGTTGATGAGATCAGAGGGAGCCTTGAGGCCACTCGTCAGGAGCAGGGCATTGCCTTGGCTGGGTTGAAGGCCGCCCAAGATGGCCAGAAGAAGGCCAAGGAAGCCTGTGAAACCAAGAGCCAAGCTTTGGTGAAGAAGCTGAAAGGTACTTGTCTGTATACCTTGTATGAGCTGAGTAGTCTGAATATGTAGAAATCTTTGACTAAGCCTATGGCGACGCCTTGTAGATGCTGAGACCCTCGCGGAGCAGCATCGTAATAAGGCGGAAGAGTACCTTCAGGCCTTTAATCGCAGGGATGGAGAGATCTAAGAGGTAGGACAGGCACAAGGCATCTTGACGAAGGTTAAGCAAATCCGATTAGGTGTTGACCGAGATCTCCTACAGGCCATGAAGACTACCCAGGAGGCCGTTAATCGGGCTAAGGCTTTTGATGAGAAGTTGCGAGCCCTATGTGCAGGCGTTGGCCCAGCGCTGCGCTTTTTCAAGGAGCAAGGAGATGAGAACCGGACAATGGCAGAGCTGGCAGAGATGATCCCTGATCGTGCCAACGCCTATGCACAGTCGCTTGCCAAAGATGGAATTACTCGTACCCATGCCACCGTCTAGCTAACAGTCACCGGAGTAGAGTTGGCACCTCTGAATGAGTTCCAAGTAGAAGATTATTCTATGGAGGTGCTGACTGATGCCGAGAAAGCTGTTGAGGACCTGGCTGGGTGCCTGATGAAGAAGTTCTGGCCAGAAAAACTGCCAGCTCATCTTAGAAGAAAAACTCTTATGTAATGTATACAAGCAGTTGTATGGTTGGCCAAAAAACAATTAACTTTTGAACTAAGTCGGGTACCCATTAGGATTTGGCTTTTTTGTATAAAGTTGCTTAGACTTGTTAATCTATGAGTAAGATTGTAGTCTGTATGTCTTAAGGCTTTGTGTTTGTCTTGTGTAGTCCTTTGAAAAGGCGCGTAAGACTGATTAGCCAAGTAAAAGATGATCAACGTAGTCAATATGATTAGAATCATGTTAAACCCTTGTTGGCATTTCTGAGCATCACTCTTTACTAACTTGTCGTCCCTAGCAATGATGCCAGAAATGCGTTGTTGGTAATTATTGAGAACACTTGTAAATATATATATTAAGTAATCCGCCAGCGCTAAGATAATGTACCATTGTAGCATTTCACCCGGGAGTATACCAGGTATCGTTATTTATATTTTCCCACAGGGAGCAGCGATGGGGTGGCTAGAGATATTGACAAATATGTATACTTATGATAAGATCATTAACTCTCATACTTTAACAGGGGTAAGCCAAATGATAAATAAATGATAAGTATAAAGCATTGATAGTAATTCAGAGATAGAAATAGATACTCATAAATATAGTATGGCTAGCCAGGAGATTAATTAAGAGAAAAGATTCCTAAGTCATTTCTTATTTACTAAGTATTTTGTACACTCTACTATATACACTTTCATCTATAGCATAATTAACTCTTCATCTACGCATAAGGAATATTACTAAGAAAGATCAAGAACAAAGCTTGATTTCCTTCGCAACCGGGTTCTACTTGTTCTACAAACGGGGAGTGGACTACAAAGGACTCAACTAGAGTGTCACACTCATGATCCACCACATGGCCCAGAGTGTAGAGTGCATCCACAGGTAAACAATATTTAAGCACCACGCTTACATAATGTCGACCACTTAACTCACTCGAGTACTGAGCTAAGCGCTTTGTGAACATATGCATAAATTCATTATCAATCATGACTATATCAAGTATACCACCAAAGCAAACTAGGAACATAATAAATAGAAACATAGTATTGAAGTAGCATAAAATCACAAAATATAGAGAGATACAATGACTTTACCAGCCTTCAGACGGCAAATCCAGAATCCTGAGCAAAAACCCAACTCTACTTAAATCTTGCTAGCTAGCCTATACTAAAACTTGAAGAGTTAGAGTTTTATTCTCTTCTCCCTGGAAACCCTAATTTCTGATCTAATCTTGACTTATTATCGAATGCCTCAGGGAGGGGGGTAGGGGCTAGTATATATAGGCCGGAGCATCAATTCTGGATCCTCGAATCAAACCGGCTTGAAAGAACGGCGTAGATGCAATCTAGGAGGCGGTGGAGAATCAACGTTCGAAGGAGGGGCTACTAGGTGGGGATAGGAGGCTAGCCGACCTGCAGGTGGGGCCGGCCAGCCCCGCCTGGCAGTGCCTCGAGCCAGGTTTTGGTGGAGTGCCCTCTGGAGTCCTCTGGAACCTTCTGGTGCTATTCCCGTCGTGGATAATCATGATTTAGTCTGCTATTTAGGTCCACATTGATGGTTTTCTGGATAAACCTTGCTGAAAACATAGATTCAACAAAACTTATGAAAATTGTCAGTTTAAACCCCTAAGTCTATGTTGGTGATGCGTTATTTCAAGTTACATTGACGGTTCATAATGGATGATAACTACCGTCAATAAACTCCCCCAAGCTTAACCTTTACTCGTCCCTGAGCAATGCCTAACTTATCAATGGATAAGGAGTTTAGGATTTTAAAAAAAACATTAATGCAACTCCTCAAAAGTACACATGCGTTCAAACAAGAATTCTCCTCCGGATTAGAACAAACTGGTTATGACTTTCAAACTCACCCATATTACCTTCAACCATTGGGCTTCTTAGCCTTTACTTGGGTCTTGAGTAATTGAAAGACAGAACGATGAAGTCAAGCACTATGTCTCAAGTTCTTTGTTCAACCATTATTCTGGAGTTTTTTTTGCATGTTTTCAAAATAAAACTCAGAGATTCCATTGTATGACACTCTCAAGTCTGTCAAAATATATGGTATTTGTGGATCCTCACCAAGGCAAAAATAATGTTATGCCTTTCTCTTTCTACAACTAAAGCTTATGTGGAGCTTATAGGAATGGTGATAATCATGAAAGAACATACTTGCAATGCATATATTGTAAAGTCAAACCTTGGATCCAAAGAGAGTTAAGTCATACAATCAAAATCAAGATGTGCATGTGTGTGGAATATGGTGGCTAGCCTAATTCTATTATGCTCCTTAAAAACATATCTCTCATTTGAAACTTGAAAACATCTTTGCAAGAGAACATGGGCTATCTTATTCATTTCATCATTTTTTTTTCAGACGGGCATCTAAGTACCCATTGTTTTGATAATTTGGACACTTGTCCATTTTTTTCAATTTTCTTTTTTTTATGAATAACTCTTGCATAGCCCATACTTCTTTTCTGCAACAAACTTTTGAGAGATAGTACCAAGTACTTAGAGCATTTATTTGGTGGATATCCTATGAAACATATTTTTGGTGTTCACTCCTAGTGTAGGAGTAAAATATTTTTGGGTGGATCTAGATGGAACGACATGTTTTTGCGCGTACCCCTAGTGTAGGAGTAGTGCATATGTGGGTGGTGTATACGTGATCTTGATTTTAAGAGCATGACAAACCTCTCTTAAGGATCAACAAAGCTTGACAAAACTCAATGCAAAACAAGTAACATATGTGAGTGATAGATTCCCTAGTCTAAAAATAAGTGTGTTTGGCTCTGATAGGAATTCAAGCTGTCATACAGAAACTCATCATGTTGCTTTTTTATGTTTTTCAAAAAAGAAATCTCTAGAATTTAGTTTCACTTGGAACAGAATAAATAGCTGCTCAGACCTTCTCATATTATATTCGTCAATTACCTAGACTTAGATCAAGCATTGCTACCCACGAGTTTTAAGTTCAGAGCAATTTCTCATGTCAAAATAGTCATATCCAAAACTCGGGAGAATTCATGGCTGAAAACTAGGTACTTGAAAGGAATTACAACAAAGCAACTATTTATCATTTCCATTATGAGAGATCATCTTCAAGTTTTTTTATTCAGCTCTTAAAAACAGAAATTAAAGCAAACTTTACACACTCTTTTTATTTTGTTTTTATTATTTTTTAGATCACACCTTACTAATATAACATAAAGACAAATTTTTATTTTGTTTTTAGTTATGCATTTTTTTAATATATAAGACAAACTAAAAAATAAATAAATAAAAGGAAAAGAAATAAAGTACTAGAAAAAGAAAACTTACCTAAGATAAAGAGGGGATCCTCCTCCCCCAAGCTGGGTGTTGCTACAGTCGTTCAGAACGGCGTGTCAAAGTTGAGCTTTGGAACAAGTAGTTCTAGTTCTCATTATCTTGCTGTTGGTTATGCTGGATGTTGGTGATGGCCTCTCCCACTTCTACCTGCCATTAGGAGTGCTGGTGTAGTGTGTTCTGAACGGCGTGTTGTGTCTCTTCAATGGTGGTCAGTCTAGTGTCGAGGCAGGAATGATCGATCTGCTGTTCATGGTAGACTATCTGTTCATCATGATAGCCATGGGCAGAGAAAGACATACGTCCTCCCTGGTGGCTACTTGAGACTTCTTCACAGTACTATGGCTGGTAGTTGTTGAAGTTGCCATAGTGCCACTACTCACTTGAACCCTGTTGCTAGGAGCCTTTAGAGTGCTGAGGAGAGGGCTGCTCCCAACCAGCATGCTCGGGTTAGTACAAGATCTCGGCTGATCCTAGCATGCATAGCTGGTGAAAGCCGGTCCTTCTGGAATTGGGTCATCGCCACAATATCGAGGCTGTGGATTACGAGCCAACCACGCAGAGGCACTTCTGTGAGGTGCTGCCTCCTTAACCTGTAGATTGATGAGGAAAGAATTCATAGTGTACAAACCGAGATCGCAGTTAGGTAACGGAATCCCGTTTGTATACCCGAGGTACATCATAACAAGTTGTCCATTCTCTTTCTTTTTCAACATGTGAGCCTTGAGAAAATATTCATAATCAATGTACCAGCGGGGAATATCAATGTGAGAAATTGAAGCATTATTTAACATACCCAAATTTCGGGCAATGTGAGTGACCAAAGAGGTACACTCAACATCACCCTTGAGCTCGAAAACTTCCATCCATTGATCCATCATTAATTTAACTGGTGAAACTTTCCTCCTCTTCACCATAGCATAAAGTAACTTAAGATCATCAACCCTCATGGTGCGAAAGTCAGTTCTAGGAAACAAAGAAAATCCTATCCACTTATGCATGAACCGCAGTGTAGGGTGATGGATGTCATTAGTACGTGGACGATAAATGTGAGGTTTTCTGGAAATTTCTCTCCAGAATTTCACCTTATCTAAATCTTGCAAAGCAGAGTCTACGTCTACTATGCACTGTGTATTAAATCCTAGAAGCAAACTAAACTCCTTCCAGGGGATAGAATATTCTTTCCCAAAGAGTCTAAATTTAACTTCAGTATCAGTGGTTTGCAAGGTGCATAGAAATTCCTCCGTTAAGAGTTTAGACTCTTGCTCATGAATATTCCAAACATCTTCCCATCCAACAACTCTAAATGTGAAGTCAAATTCAACATCCATACCTATGGCGTGCAAAACGGCTAGATCATAGGCAGAAGTAAGAACGAACCTTCAGACTTTCAACTTCTTGAAGGCGTCTCTCTCCATCTCGTTCCGAAACTTGAGGTGCTTCTCCTCTAGCAGGATGTTCCTTTCAGCTAATGACAAATGAGGCGGTGCTCTGACAGCGGGGGATGGAACGTCGATTTGCATGTCGGCGCTCGCCCTGGAAGATGAGCTTCTCGTAGAACAGGACGATCTCGCGTGCTTGAGCTTGCCCAAAAACTTGCTCATCTTCCTCCCCACGAGGGTTTGGAATTTTAAGTCCACCGAACTAGTCTTCTCCAGTTGCATTTATTCTTCGGGTGCATCAATCGATCCTGGAGATGGAGACCTTGATGGTTGCACTTGCTTCTCGTGCCACTTCAATTTAGAGCATTGTTTCGGTCATGGTTTGAAGGCGAATTGCTTTTCCTTCCCATTGATATGGAATCGGCTTTCTCCAGCTCCAACATCAATGTGTGCATTTGTAGTGCTCAGGAAGGGTCTCCCAAGTATGAGGGGTGTCTTCATGTCTTCCTGCATGTCAAGTACTACAAAATCCACTGGAACAAAGAAGTTTCTTATTTTTACCGAAATATTTTCGGCGATTCCTGTAGGGTAGCGAACCGATTGGTCGGCTAGTTGCAGGCACATCGACGTTGGCATGAGCATTGAATAGTTGAGCTTGTCGAAAACCATCTTGGGCATGACACTGACGCTAGCGCCAAGGTCGCATAGTGCATGCTCAAAATTCTAGTTTTTGATCGAACAATCGATAGTGGGACATCATGGATCCTTCTTCTTGATAGGTGATGTATTCAGGATGGCCGCACTACACTTCTCTGTTAACTTGATTACTTCTATGGTGGGCAATGGTTTTTTGTTGTTCAGAATGTCTCTGAGGTACTTTGCATAGGTGGGTACCTGTGTGGCATCTAGCAGAGGGATATTGATATATAACTTTTGAATTACCTCTATGAACTTACCAAACTGCTCATCCATTTTAGCTTTTTGATTTCTGCATGGAAATGGTAGGAGGGTGGTGTCATGAAAATCTTGCATCATCTCCTGTGCTTGTGGCTCGACTTCTTCAACTTCATCATCCTTCTTCTCCTCTTGTATTGCTACCAGTGTCTTACCTGTCCTTGTCGGATATGGGGGATCACAAGTAGACTTGCCACCTCTTGTGGTTATGGCGTTGCCCTTTTCAAGGTTAGTGGCAGAAGGCAGAGCAGCGGCCAACTGGGCTAACTGTAATTCTATCTTTTTATTATAGCTAAGTTGGTCTTTTATGGCAGAAGAAAAACTGTCCATTTTAGTATTAATGTTTTCTAGGACCATATCATTGAAAGCAAGCCTTTTTAGAAATATTCTCATTAATCTTAGCTTGTTCTAAGATCAAATCTCTCAAGGATGGTTGTTTAGGATTAGAAGGATAATTGCCTAGGTATGTACCTTGGTAATTTGACGGTTGTTGTCGTTGCCCCCATCCTTGTCTCTATTGTTGTGGAGTTGAATTGTTGATTACAATGCTTACATCTTCTTGAGATTTAGGGAAATCAACCCCCAAATATTCTCCACATATGTTTTGGGTATTAAAAGCATCTTGAATGGCCTGGTAGTCTTTATTGTAATTGGCTCGCTGTTCAAGCCAATTCAACAAGACGTCCATCTTGGTTGACAGTGCACACACCTCTTCTGGTACTTCTTCGCTCTTATTGCATGCTTGAATATTGCATGAAGACCAGCTTTGATTAGAGGCTATGTTTTCCATGAGAGCTTCAGCTTTTCCAAGGGTGAGTGACAAATGATCCTCCAGCAGTAGCATCTAGTTGTTCATGAGCTTTTTGAGTTAATCCTTGGTAGAAACTTTGCATGAGCAACCAATCTTCCATTCTATGATGAGGACAATCTGAAATATATTTTTGAAAGCATTCTCATGCCTCTGGAATGGTCTCTCCTTTATGCTATTAGAAATTGGAAATCTTTCCTCTTAAGACATTGGTCTTGCCTATAGGGGAAAATTTTGCTAGGAAGGCCTTCGAACATTTTGCCCATGTGTTGGTGTCATCTTTATTGATGTAGAACCACTGCTTTGCCCTTCCCACTAGCGAGAATGGAAACAAGTGGAGTAGTATGATATCTTGAGCAACATCCTTGATGGTGATTGTGTTGCTAACCTCCAAGAAATTTTGAAGATGAGCACTAGCATCTTCATGTGCCTTTCCGTTGAATGGGGTAGCTTGCACCATGTTGAGGAGGCTTGGCTTGAGTTCGAACTCAAGGTTGTTGGTTTTGAGTGTTGGCCCAGTACGAATGTTCTCAGTGCTTGGAGTAGAGAACTCACGCAGAGTCTTGTCAGCCATACCTTAAGAAACTGGTGTTGAGCTTCCTCTTGATTGACTTGATTCTGATTGAAAGTTGTCGGTGAATCACAACCAATCCTGCAATACCCTGTATAAGATGTAAACAAAGACAAACAAGGGTAGGCCTGCTAAAGCAGAGGTGTTAGTTATGATTTTATCAAAAAGTATTTATTTGATCAATTCTCTTAGCCTTGTGCCCCTCCCCAGCAACGGTGCCCGAAATGCTTATTGGCATTTCTGAGCATCACTCTTTACTAAGTTGTCATCCCTAGCAATGATGCCAGAAATGCGTTGTTGGTAATTATTGAGAACACTTGTAAATATATATATATATATATTTACAAGTGTTCTTAATAATATATATATATATATATATATTAAGTAATCTATAAGCGCACAGATAATGTACCATTGTAGCATTTCACCCGGGAGTATACCAGGTATCGTTATTTATATTTTTCCACAGGGAGGAGCGATGGGGTGGCTAGAGATATTGACAAATATGTATACTTATGATAAAATCATTAACTCTCATACTTTAACTGGGGTAAGCCAAATAATAAATAAATGATAAGTGTAAAGCATTGACAGTAATTCAGAGATAAAAATAGATTAATTAAGAGAAAAGATTCCTAAGTTATTTCTTATTTACTAAGTCTTTTGAACACTCTAGTATATACACTTTCATCTATAGCATAATTAACTCTTCATCTACACATAAGGAACATTACTAAGGAAGATCAAGAACAGAGCTTGATTTCCTTCACAACCAGGTTCTACTTGTTCTATAAACGGGGAGTGGACTACAAAGGACTCAATTGTAACACCCTTGGTGTTACGAGCTCGTTTAGCACCGTGATTTAGGCCTAAGTCAAAAATTTTAAACGAGTTTCTCAGAATTTTTTATTTAAATATACTTGATGTGATAAGTGAATCCGGTGACCCAGTTTTGTGGACTCGAATCAACGCCCAAGTTAAATTACTTAGTGCGTAGTAATATTTAGGAATGTCCGATAATGGTTCTAGCAAATAAAGAGCATGATTTTTGGTTGCATTTAAAATATCGAGTAACAAACTTTAGTGCTTTAACCGTGTTTGAAAATATAATAGTCGGCTTGTTAAATGAATATTTGAGCACTGAAATAATAACGAGTGCTTGTTTTCCCTTCCTCACTGCTAGTGTCGTCGCTTCACCTTGTGCCACTTGGCGTGCTCTCTGCCTTGCTTGTCTCTGCTGCCTGCCTCGGTCTTATCCTTGCCTACCTCTGCTGTCTACTCTGCATTCGTGTTCAAGTGGAGAGGACCGAGCTCGCTAGTGCCACTGCATGCTGCGCCTGCCTGTGCACTTTCTTCTCTCTCTCTCTCTCTCCTTTCACTGCACCGCACAGGGATGCCCCGGCAGCCCACGTGGCCACGCCCTGCCCTTGTGCGCTTGTCTGCTGCCTCGGGCACCTTAAGCCGAGGACCGAGCTACTCCTCTTCCCTCGCCTCCCTCTGCTTGCCCGACGCCTGCTCCTCCCCTCTCTCTCGCGCAAGCGCGTGCCTAGGACCACGTTGCCCCACGCCGTTTCTCTTCCAGGACGGCCACAGCACCCCGCCTCACTACTGTCCATCGCCGGCCCTCGCGAGCGCGTGCGCGAGCCCCATGGCCGCGCTGGACCCCATCCCTACCTCTCTCGCTTACGTGCCCTTTGGCCCGCTGCTGGCCATGCCACTTATCCCGCCGAACCAAGGCCGCAGTCGTCGACGCCCCCTCCTCGGTTCCTGCCCACTGCCCCGCCGTCTCAGCTCCGCGTGCCGAGCCGCCTCGCCAGCCACCGCACCCTCGCTGCCTCTGCATGCGTAGCATGCCCGGGCTCTGTCGCGGCTACTCCTGTTCACCCAGTGCGCTATGGAGCCATCCTGCAGCGCCGCCTTCCCCTTCTCTGCCCTCGCCGCCCGCTCGGTACCCCGATGTCCGCGCCATCCCACCTCCACCGCGGACGCAGGCGTGCGCGAGCGTGCCGTACCACCTCGCTCCACCTCCCACCGTTGCCCTTGGCTGACCGTAGGCGTGCCTGGCCTGTGTGGCATGGGCCGCCTTTGGCCATGCAACCGACGCCCGCGCGCACGGTTGGGTCCGGTGCTGCCCCGGTGCCACCGGGTCATCGTTTCGCCGGCGGGAATCGGCCGGATTGGACCACTGGCCGCCCCGCCTCTGCCCATGCTCTACGTGTGATGAAGAAGAGAAGGGTGAGATATGAAATAGAACATTTCTAGGGTGCTTGATACAAATCGCGTGACTCACATAAATAGTGTTTGTGTCCTGCGGGTTAATTTAAAGAAAGTACAAGGGTCTCTTAGCAAAATGGTGCCGCCACGCTGGTAACGCCGCATGGGCCGTTGCTGGGCCGCTCGCGCCCCGCCCCACGTTGGGCTGTGCTCATCGCGCGTTGGGCCGGCCGGTTGCCTGTGCTTGGGCCGGCCATGTGCCGCTTCCTCCTGGGCCGCGAGTGTGTCTGCGGGCCGAGCCGACCGCTCAGGCCCTTGTTCTGTTTGTGTTAATTTTTGTTTTGGTTAAGTCAACACTCTTTCAAAAATTAGAAATAAATAGTATAGAAATCATAAAAATGCCAAACCAGTTTTGTTGAGTTCCTAAAATCATGATCTATCTGCTAGTATACTTTGTTCAAATAGTTTGATGATATTCTTGGAAGCTATATAATTAATTTGAGATCCTTAATATTGTAAATAGGTGAACTTGTAGGAATTTCCGTGATAAATTGGTAATAGTGTTGGATCTAAAATTGTTACAGCAGGTTACTAATATTATTAGCTGCTCACTGTAATTTTTGTAGCTCCGGAATAATTAGTTTGCTAAATAGATAATGATGTCCTATTGCGAATAAAGATTAAATTGATAGAATAGAATAAAGAAACAACTTGGGTTTGTATAACTAAAACATTGGTTGGGAAGTAACACCTTATTCGACAACAAGGATATGTAGACCAGCGTTAGAGCTATCTCGTTAGCTTGTGAGGTGTGATTGGGTTTCTAAGCATTTCGGCTGTTGTTGATTATTTACATATATGCATTTGCATCAATGCATATCATATAGGTACGATGGTGGGTCAATGGATCGATTGAAGGATGATTGGGAATCCAAAGATGTTGTAATGGTATTCTCTCCAGGAGATGATGCAATGGGCTTTCTATTCAGATGATGGTGGATGATCTGAAGATGCAGATATTAACTTTTTAATATATATCTTACCCAGGCAAGCCCCGGTGCATAACCCCTACTTTTCTACATTTTAAATTATATTTGTGCATTAAGTTTTAAGGTGTTGAATGAAACCCACTTGCATATATATATATCTTTATCCTATGAGTCTTACTAGTATGACAGGATCGTATGGATTGCTATGCTACAAGACACCGGTAGAAGTCAAGTGATGGCTGTCACTCGCGAGAGATAGGAAACATATTATTGGACTATTATCACTTGGAAAATATAAATGATGGAAAGGAAAAATGGTGACCGAGCAGGGATATGGTTTGGGTATTGGTGGGTGTAAGAGGTTGTGTCGTCGTGGACGCAGGCCATGGCTTGGTTACACTGCTTTCCCTGTCTGTGTCGGTTAAGGACCGGTCGTTGCATAAGTCATCAAGGCAAGTCACAGACTTATTATCCTGAGCACATATTTGGGTATGGACACTTGGAAGACTTGTTGCTCTCTTGTCGTGGGTTCCGGCTCTTTCCGGACCGACTGTTAGGGTTTTTTTGTGGAGGAGGTCCTTGCACCACACAGAGTCCAAGACTCAGGGGCGGGGGCTTGGAGTCCCAGTTTGGACGGGGACCTAGGACCCCTGGATAGGAGGGTGATGGGTTGGTCCTGCTTGTGCCCGGGGTACAAGCGGGGCATGTGTTTTCGGGGTACCTAGCTGGGGGCATTGATTCGCGAATCTCCGGGCAATTTGGTATGGCTTGTTTTTAGGCCTAGCACTGTAGTAAGAACTAAAAGATGAAAGATGGAATAGAAAAAGGAAATCTGATTACGTACCACCTGCTTGAAAGTAGCACAGGTGCTTACATAGAATGGTTAGTTAATCAACCAATGCGACTGTTAATAAAAATCGAATATAAGGACGCACGCTTAGTAATGCTTCCTGCAAATGCAATAAACCCAGAAGCCAGATAGCCTTGCATATCCTTGGAGTCTTTTCTTTCCTCCTGTCGGGTAAGTTTTACTGAGTACAATTGAGTACTCAGGATTTTATTCCCCCTGTTGCAGGTGATAGGTGGATACTAAAGCTGACTCTTGTGTGTGGATTCCTCCTAGTGGGCTCAGAGAGGATTTCCTTTACGCTCCGATCGTAGTTTTTATTTATAACTCTTACTAAATATTTTTTATAAAGGAAAGTTTTATAATCTGTTGTCCTAGTTTATTTTTCAATGCTTCATCATGTCATGATTAGATAATTATTTCCGCTATAATTCTGATCACATGTTTATATTCCGCTGTTAAATTAAATTATTCATAACTCTGATAATATGATTACATTTCGCTGTTATAATAATAAATATTATACTCCGAGGTTGTATTAAAAGTGATGTAAGAAATGGTTAAGAATGATGTAAGCTTTATTATCTCATTTGTGATCCTGATGTAAAAATGTGGATTTTCGTGTTCTCCCCTAGGGTGTGCCCGACAGAATCAAGTAATTTAGTGTTCTCATTTGGGTGCTTAGTGTCTAATGGAAGACGAGCACTCCTGGGAGGCATTAGATTAGGCGGTTTTACCACAGGTGGTATCAGAGCATAAATAAGGAAATAAAGCTTCGAAAACTTTTTCTAAACTAAAATTTGACAACCTATTTTTGTAAAAAGTTAGGACGTTTGTGTGCGAAGTTATATAAGTAGCCCTATTACTATGGTTATATATCCAGGATAGATGACACTCTGCTGACTTAGGTAGACTTAATCAAGTTTTCTACAAGTACACTGACCTCGAGCATAGTCCGATAGTATCGACTACTGCAGGGAGAGAACGATGTGCCAAAAATCTGAGAACGGCTGCCCTATATGTGGCAATAGTGGAAGGAAGTATAGGACACGCATCCATGCATATCCTGTTTGTGCATTATAGTGTCGTATTGCCGGCAGATACGTCATTCATAGGTGTCACGCGTGTCGTATTGTGCACGACAGTCTCGTTCCTGTCTGGAGTTAGGTCTGCACTGTGGTTTCGTGCTCCGTGTTCACCATGGTTCACGCCTATCGTGGCCCATGTCTCCCCGTACCCCTTTTCTACGCTCTTGTCGGACCCATGCCTTGTAGTTGTACTAGTCTGTAATGGCATCGCACGTCGCTCGCCTCGAACGCGTGGAAATTGGTCGATTCATCGTAAGTGATCCCACGCGAGAACCCTGGTGGATCGCGCTAGGACCACTGAACGCTCCACCTTTATAAGCAGAGCCTAACTTAGCCCTTGGTACCACCACTTGGCGCACTTTAGCTCGCTTAGCTTTTCCTTTGAGCTAGCTTTTCGTTCAGCCTTCCTCACAACCACCGGCAGAAATGGTAGGAGCCTGGGTTAGTAGTTACTGTCTGAATGTTGAGGGCTTTCCCAGAATCCTACATGCCACCCTGTAAAAGCTCAGAGTCAAAGATCGTCCTGAGTATGAGGGCCGTGAGTATGAGGAGCATGGCACCGAGCAGTGTGAGGTTACCGTCTACATCGGGAAGAGTGAAGAGTTCCCCGACCTCACTGAAGCCTAGAGTGTGACCGCAACCAGGTTTAGCTTCATCGACACCTACCAGGTTGTGGCCCACAAAGCCTTGCGGTACCTCTGCCAGATCTATGAGGAGCCCATTGCCCGTAACCCCATGAGGTTATTTCCACCTTTGGACAAGAATCAGCGGGCATGGAGGGCTCGCATGGAGGTTTTGCAAGGGCGAGATGCGCAAGAGGACAGTCCTACCATGGTGCACTTGACCACATACCTGCTCGCTCTGGATGAGCAGTATGACCGACAAGCCTTGGAACTGAGGATCTGCCTCCGTCGAGCCGAGGAAGCCGAGATCTTCACCCGGATGCTCCAAGTGCAGCTCGCTGAAGCACATGCCAGTGCTGCAGCTGCTGAGAGCTGGGAGACTGCCATGTCAAAAGCTCTGAAGGAGGCTAAAGATCAGCATGTCCATCAGCTACGTGAGGCCTATCTTGTCACCAGGGCCAAGCGGAGGACGTTGGCTGCTGAAAGGCAGGATGCCCCGATCTTGGAAGGGATCCCTATCCACCCACCAGAAAGAAGAAGAACCGGTGTTGCAGTGTCGCCAGCACCTCCACCCTCGGAAGTGTCAGAAGTAGAGCCCTTGGTTCCTCTCACTCAGCCAGCACCAAGAGAAGATGTAGATCCATAGCCTGGGCGGTAGAAGAATCCGCCGAGCCCCCGGATGAAGATGTGTGGCTAGAGTAGCTTAGTTGCCTTGGGATGTTGTACTCATAGTAGTAGTGCTTTTTGCCGATGTCCTCCGTATTGTACTCTTGCCATTGTTGGTCCATAGTTGAGATCGTCAGTCATAGGGAAGGTGAATGTTGTGTCGTGAATGGCAGCCTGAATGCCTGTACATTGTACCCGTATCAGACCGTTGGAATATGCATTTTATTTATTTTGCTTTGTTTATTGCGTTTATCTACCCTTAAGTTTTGTTAGACGTGCATAAAGTTTTCAAGGGTGATATTAAGCGGGTTACAAGAGAAGTTGACATTCAGATGCCAGCAGACCAGCCGTGATTGGATAACATAGGACACTGTATCGACTAATTGTGGATGTCCCAGTAGAGCACTTGAATCTCTTTAAAACAAATTCGTCGTTGGATTTGGATTCCTTGTCCCTTGTTGTGAAGGGAACCCTTGTTGTTTGAATCTTCCCTTGCAATACTCCTCTTACTCTGTGGTCTATGACCCCACCGCCTTCATGGCGTGTAAGTTGGTAATAGTTGCCTAGTTAATAGCTTATGGCGCCGCGACGAAACCAAGGGCTCCCTATGGAACAGCTGCCACATGGTGACGCTGCTCGACATGTGCTGGTATCGAGGTTGTTAACCAAGTATGTTTACCAAGTTATACCGCCATACCACTTTTGCTACAAATATTCTCCTTGAAAACGTTCAGGTGTTCGAACGGGAAATCCACAACGGGTTGATGCAGAAGTGTTCTCTCAAGGTAAACAAGAGGAGATGGTTTTGGAGGAAGCATGTATGTCATGCTCTCAGTTCATACAGAGGTTGGTACACATTGTGGTTGAGAAAGGGAAAGAAAAAGAAGAGTAGTAAGGAAAGTTAGCCGCGGGTAGTCGGGAGTGATAGTAAAAGCCTGAGTGGACGTCATGTCCCAAGCCTTGTGTTTAGTTGACCGCGCTACGCATGCTGGGTCATTTCGCTACGTGCCCTATGAACACTATCTGTATCGGGCCTTTAGCTCCCCGCTCTCGTGTGGCCAGTCTCATGCCGCACTCGTCGTCTTTGTGCACTGTGCGCTTTTCCTTTTTCTCTAGCATTCGGTCGGCTCTTTACTCCACGCCTTGTCCCCCGTACCGGACCCCCTCTTCACCCTCCTCTCTTTCTTCTTTTGGGGACACGGCTGCCCGCACGCCGGCCTCATCAAGCGGACCCTCTCCCCTCTCCTCTCCTTTATTTCCCATCCGCTGGCTTGTGCATGGAGTGCACCAAGGCCGTGTTTATCCCCACAGCATAACATGTCTGTGTATTCCATCGATGCCATCTCCAATTCTAGTGCGTTGTGCCCCACCTCCGTTCGCCTCTATAAGATACCCTTGGTCCTTGCTCTTCTTCTTCATCTCCATTCCTCTCACATTCAGAGCAGAGCTACGAAATCCAGTTGACGTTGTGAAGCTAGGTTCTTCAGTCTGAGGTGATGGTGTAATCTGAGAAGAAGAAAGGGTCTGGTTCCGTCAAAGAAGTTTAAGCCTACCGTTGGTTGGTTCGATCTTAGGGTTCACGATATTTGACTTCTCAGTCTAATGTTTTTGGATCTGTTGGGCCTACGCCATATTTTGGATACTCATTATCCTATTGTTTCTCCATTGCCCTCATCTATCTCGACTTCTGGAGTAAGTCTCAGTTGTACCAGGTTACTCTTAACCATGTATCCCTAGATTCCCGTGTGGTTTAGTATTCGAAGTCGTGTAATCTTTCATGTAATCCCTGATCTACGAAATGTAATCGCGTTTCCCCTCTTCTGGTTCTTTCTTCGAATCTCGGGACGAGATTCTTTTTAAGGGGGGTTGGTTGTAACACCCATGGTGTTCGAGCTCATTTAGCACCGCGATTTAGGCCTAAGTCAAATTTTCGAAATGAGTTTCTTGGAATTTTTTATTTAAATATACTTGATGTGATAAGTGAATCCGGTGACCCAGTTTTGTGGACTCGAATCAATGCCCAAGTTAAATTACTTAGTGCGTAGAAATATTTAGGAATGTCCGATAATGGTTCTAGCAAATAAAGAGCATGATTTTTTGTTGCATTTAAAATATCGAGTAACAAACTTTAGTGCTTTAACCGTGTTTGAAAATATAATAGTCGGCTTGTTAAATGAATATTTGAGCGCTGAAATAATAATGAGAGTGCCGCTGGCCACACGCCTCACCTACCTCGTCGGTACAACGCGCGTGTTGTTGGATGAGTTGGTCGGGCTGCTGCTGCCGTGTACTGCTGTGCTCGTTTTCCCTTCCTCACTGCCAGTGCCGTCACTTCACCGTGTGCCGCTTGGCGTGCTCTCTGCCTTGCTTGCCTCTGTAGCCTGCCTCGGTCTTATCCTTGCGTACCTCTACTATCTACGAGCGCGTGCCTGGGCCAATGTTGCCCCGCACCGTTTCTCTTCTGGGACGGCCGCAGCACCCCACCTCACTGCCATCCGTCGCCGGCCCTTGCGAGCACGTGCACGAGCCCCATGGCCATGCTGGACCCCAGCCCTACCTCTCCTGCTTGTGTGCCCTTCGGCCCGCTGCTGGCCATGTCGCTTATCCCTCCGAACCAAGGCCACAGTCGCCGGCGCCCCCTCCTTCTTTCCTGCCCGCTGCCCCGTTGTCTCAGCTCCGCGCGCCGAGCCACCTCGCCAGCCATCGTGCCCTCGCTGCCTCTGCACGCCCAGCATGCCCGGGCTCCAACGCGGCTACTCCTATTCCCCCAGTGCGCTGTGGAGCCGTCCTGCAGCGCCACCTTCCACTTCTTTGCCCTCGCTACCCACTCGGTACCCCGGTGTCCGCGCTGTCCCACCTCCTGCACGCGCGAGCTCCATGCCCCATGCTGGTATGACTGCTCCGCGGCGCTGCCCCTTCCAGGCGCCGCCTCCGCCGTCGTCAGCGCCCCACCGTGGCCCGCCATATTTTCGGCCGGGTCCGGCACGCTGCCTCCTTTGCTCGTAGCCCCCCGTGCTACCATCCCACGCGCATGCTGCGACCTCACGCTGGTCCCTGCTCGCCCACCGCTGTGCTGCTCCTCCCGAGCTATTGCACCCGTAGCCGCTACTCCGGGCGGCCTCCTATGGCCGCTCCCATCACCGGCCACCGCACATGCAGGCACACGCGAGCTTGCCGTACCACCTCGCTCCACCTCCCGCTGTTGCCCTTGGTTGACCGTAGGCGTGCCAAGCCGTGGGCCGCCTTTGGCCGTGCCACCGACGCCCACGCGCACGATCAGGTCCGGTGCCGCCGGGTCATCGTTTCACCAGTGGGAATCGGCCGGATTAGACCACTGGCCGCCCCGCCTCTACCCATGCTCTGCGTGTGATGAAGGAGAGAAGGGCGAGATATGAAATAGAACATTTCTAGGGTGCTTGATACAAATCACGTGACTCACATAAATAGTGTTTGTGTCCTACGGGTTAATTTAAAGAAAGTACAAGGGTCTCTTAGCAAAATGGTGCCGCCACGCTGGTAACGCCGCATGGGCCATTGTTGGGCCGCTCGCGCCCCACCCCGCATTGGGCCATGCTCCTTTGGGTGCTTAGTATCTAATGGAAGACGAGCACTCCTGGGAGGCATTAGATTAGGCGGTTCTGCCACATCAATGAGTGTCACACTCGCGATCTATCACATGGCCTAGAGTGTGAGTGCATTCATAGGTAAACAATATTTAAGCACCACACTTACATATATAGGCCGAAGCATCAATTCTAGACCCTCGGATCAAACCGACTTGAAAGAACAACCTAGATGCAATCTAGGAGGTGGTGGAGAATCGACGTTCGAAGGAGGAGCTGCCAGGTGGGGATAGGCGGCCGACCGACCTGCAGGTGGGGCCGATTGGCCCCACCTAGTAGTGCCTCGAGCCAGGTTGTGTTGGAGTTCCCTCTGGAGTCCTCTGGAACCTTCTGGTGCTATTCCCATCGTGGATAATCACGATTTAATTTGCCCTTTAGGTCCACCTTGATGGTTTTTTGGATAAACCCTGCTAAAAACGCAGATTCACCAAAACTCATGGAAACTATCAATTTAAACCCCTAAGTCTATGTGGGTGATGCATTATTTCAAGTTACATTGATGGTTCATAATGGATGATAACTACCGTCAACAACCCTTGCGTCGATGTTAAGTGTGCAGTGTCATTTGTTCAAGGGGCCTTTGTAACGATTGTTCACTGTTAGGATCCTGCCCTGTAGTGAACGAATCAGGTACCTTGCTTCTAGGAATCACCCTACCCGGGACAACCTGCGATAGTCAGTCTAAATGTCAGTAATTGGCTCCCGACCAAAGAGACGTGAGTCGTCCGAGTAGGAAGCGTATCTCATATTAAAACAATATAGCCTGGTACTCGGTGTACAGAGTAAAACTATGTGACGAGTGAAATTATCATAGTTAAAGATGTGTAGTTGTGTTGGTAGTCAACTTTATATCTCGTATATGATATTTAAAAGGCTAAATAAAGGTGTATACAACCGCTAAGTTGCGTACCTTGCAAAAGAGTAAAGACATATGCATCTAGCGAAGAACATTGACTCTGTATTAATAAAGAATCTTGAGTACATAGACTAGAAGACTAAAAATACTTATAAAAAACAAACTACTTAAATTCTATTAAGCATAAAATCTCTATAGCTGGTCGATGTTCCAAGAGTTAGGCATGAGATCGCCGTCCTCTGTGATTAACTCAAAAGAGCATGGCCGAGTGACTTTAGAGACAATGAAGGGACCTTCCCAAGGGCTGAGTCACTTGTGTCGTCCTATAGTATTCTAGATACGCTTGAGGACTAGATCTCTGACTTGAAAGGTGTGGGGGCGCACGTTCTTATGGTAGTGATCTCACAAGCCTTGCGGTGTCTCTAGCAGACTAGAAGAGTGAGTTGAGTTTGACTTCTTCAACACTGCCTATTTCTAATCGCCAAGTGTCGTCTAGCTTCGCCTTCATCGTACTGCTCGACCTTGGGTGAGTTCCATATTAATCAGCTGGTAAGATGGCTTCTAAGCCATAAACCACAAAGAAGAGTGAGTACATTGTCGCTCTACTCTGCTAAGTGTGTAATCCTCAAATGAATTTGTGTAACTCATAGATCCATTTGTCGCCGTAAACCTTGAGCTCATCAAACAGCCTGGGCTTTAGTCTGGCTAGCAATAGCCCGTTAGCCCGTTCGACTTGGCCGTTAGCCTAAGGATGAGGAACAGAGGCATAATCAATGATGATGCCTGCAGTTTTGAGCCCAACTTCTAAACTCGATAGCTGTGAAGGGTGAGCCGAGATCCATGATGATCCGATTGGGCATGCCAAACCGGTACATGATATCTTGCATGAACTCGACTAGCCTTGGTAGCGTTGAATTTGACAAGCGGCTTGTATACTCTATCCACTTAGTAAACTTGTCAATGGCTATGTAGATGTACTCAAAGTCACCTGGAGCGCATTTGAGAGGACCCACCATGTCAAGCCCCCAGCATGAAAAAGGCCATGATGGAGGATGCATATGAGGTTGTGAGCTAGAACGTGTGCTTGCTTGGTAAAGAATTGACAAACCTTGCAATGTCACACCAACTCTTCTCGCATCCTTGAGTGATGTAGGCCAATAATACCTAGATCGAAAAGCCTTGCCGACTAAAGTTCTAGAGGCTGCGTGGTTACCACAGCACCCAGAGTGAATTTCTTCTAAGATCTACTACCCTTCTTCAGGTGTAATGCATTTGAGAACACTAGAGGATGCGCCCCATCGATAGAGCCTATCTCCGACTAAGACATAATTCTTGCTTCTATGTGATCTGCTCTACTTCTACCTTGTCATCTAGCAACTTGTGGTCTCGGATGTAATCAATCAAGACTTGTGTCCATGCCGGGTTGATGACCAGCACTTGTGCATCAGAAACTAGGGTATTGGTAGATGTGGAAGCTTCTTGCTTGATTGAGGGGACATCGAGTTCCTAAACAAACACACCAGCCGATACTTGTGCTCTGTTTGATCCCAATTTGGCCAAAACATCTGCTATGACATTGAGATCTCGGACGACATGATGAATTTCTAGGCCTTAAAAGTGTTTCTCAAGTTTGCGGACTTCTGCGCAGTAGGCATCCATGGTTTCCTTAGTGCAATCCCAATCTTTATTCACTTGGTTGATGACCACCAAGGAATCGCCATAGATGAGTAGTCGCTTGATGCTGAGTGAGACTACCACTTGGAGGCCATGTAGAAGAGCCTTGTACTCGGCTTTGTTGTTGGTAGCGTGCTAGAGTATCCGTAAGACATACTTAGGCTGCTTTCCATCAAGAGAGATGAAGAGAACACCGGCACCTATGCCTCCAAGCTTGAGAGAGCCATCAAAGTACATCTTCCAATGGTCTTGAATAACTATCGAAGTAGGCTGCTGGATTTTCGGTCCATTCGGCTATAAAATTAGCCAAAACTTGGGATTTGATAGCTTTGAGAAAGGCAAACTCGATGTTGAGTGCTCCAAGTTCAACTGACCACTTGGATATGCGCCCTGTTGTGTCACGGTTGTGTAGGACGTCGCCGAGTGGAAAGTTGAATACCACTATCACCTTATGTTCATCAAAATAGTGGCGGAGCTTGCGAGAAGTAATCAAGAGGGAGTAAAGGAGCATTTGTAGATGTGGGTATTGTTGACGGTTGTTAACATCAATCATAAACCATCAACATAACTTGCATAAATGCATAAAAATGATCACCAATATAGGTTTAGGGGTTTAAACTAATAAATTCCACAAGTTTTGATGAATCTGTGTTTTCAACAGGGTTTATCCAGAAAACCGTCAAGGTGGACCTAAACGTCAGACTTAATCGCGCTTAACCGTGGCGTAAACAACTCTAGAAGGTTTCAGAGGACACCAAAGGACACCACAGCAAAGAATACTACGAGAGGCTTCTAGGTGGGGTTGGCCAGCCTGTGGGGCCACCTGTCAGCCTTCGCCTCGCTACGTCAGTTCTCCACCGCCTTAAAAATTGCATCTACGCCGTTTATTCAAGTCTGTTTGATCCGAGGGTGCAGAATTGATGCTACCCCCTATATATACAGCCCTATACCCCCCTCCCTAGAGACATCTTGGAAACCCTAATTCATATCTCTCATTCAAATCAAGGCACACTAGGAGGAATAGGTCTAGAACTTCCCAATATAGTAGATTAGTAGCTCGGGAGTGAGGGTCGAGTTGGGCTCATGCTCAAGCTCCAGATCTAGTCTTGGAGGCTTGGCAAAGCCTTGTATCTTCACTTCTACATCTTGTAAGACTTATTATCAATTTATCATATTCCTATCTACATGGCTATGCTTACTTTGAATATATACCTTGCTTAGTTAAAGGTTATCAATACTTTTGTGTGCAAGTTCATAGAGCGCTTAGCTTGCTAGTTTACCGGTTAGGCTAAGTAGCCAAGCTTCGTGTAAGCATGGTGCTTATATGATACTCTGCCTATGAGTACACCCTATTCCCTGGTTGTGTGGTAGCAGCGGGAGGTGATAGCCCCGTCTATCCTTTGTAGTCCATACTAAATTAAGCAGGTACTTAAATTGTAGAACCGTAGTCACGTTAGTAGAGTTATCCTTCGTGATGCTCTACTATCTAAGCGATGTCTCAAAGTGCACAAGAGGAGAGTTAATCTTAGCTCTACTTGGGTGTATATATACTTTGACCATGTAATAAGAGTATCATAGGAATCTACCTCACCCGTTGTTCTCCCGAGTTGACTAGTTTACATTATCTTAGTGATCTATCCCCTGAGTGTCATTATGCTTTATTCCTATCATTACATTCACCCCTGATCTAGCCATGCTAGTATGTTGACTGATAGATATTCCTTTATTACTCAATAAGTCTTTACTCCATTGTTTCCCTATGGTAAAATATAAATAATGATACCTAGAATACTCCCGATAAAATGCTACAATGATATTCTATGCGCTTATGGAATCCTTCATATTCTATTTGCAATTAATAAATACCAATAGGTATCTGGCCTTGGAATCTAATAGCACTTCACTAATGTAATAGATAGGTCATTGTACCTTATATGCGTGTCCTTCCTCAGCCCGTTCTACAATAATTATCGTGTTGACTACCGTAGTAGTAGCTACAATGTAGAGTAAGAGTGGCTCTCGTTTTTTTGGCGGAGTGAGTATCGGAGAGGTAGAGAGTATATTTTTGAACTTCTAGAAGGCTTCATCTGCTTCTGCTATCCACTCAAACTTGCCAGACTTCTTCAACAATTTGAAAAAGGGCAAACCTTTCTCCCAAAGTCGCGAGATAAAACGATTGAGGGCAGCCTTGCACCGTGTCAGCTTCTGGACATCTTTGACGCAGTGAGGACAAGTCATCTGAGTGATAGCTTGGATCTTCTTCGTGCTAGCTTCAATACCTCAATGGCTCATGAGAAAACCCAAAAGCTGTCTAGATGGAACTTCAACACACACTTTGTTGGGTTAAGCTTCCAGTTATACTCACAGAGGTTGTCAAAGGTTTCCTTCAAATCAGCGATCAGAGTAGAGGGATCCTTGGTCTTAACGACTACATCATCTATGTAGGCTTCTACATTACGACTGATATGCTCGCTTAGGCATGCCTAGATAGCTCGTTGATAGGTTGCACCAGCATTTTTTAATCCAAAGGACATAGTAGTAGGCACCAAACAGAGTAATGAAGGATGTCTTGCTTTGATATTCTTTCCCAAGGGCGATCTGATGGTAGCCCGAGCAACAATCAAGATAGGATAAAAGGGCCGACCCGATCATAGAGTCTACAATCTGATCAATGTGAGGTAACCTAAAATGATCCTTTGGGCAATGCTTGTTGAGATCTGTGTAGTTTATGCACATGCGCCACTCAGTTGAGTTCTTCTTGACGAGTACTAGGGTTGTCCAGCCAGTCAGGGTGCAAGATTTCCCTAATGAACCCAGCTGCCAATAGTTTGGTGATTTCCTTCTTGATGGCTGCCTTCTTGTTTGGTGAAAACCATCATAGGCGTTCCTTGACCGGCTTTGAGCCGGGATTCAATTCTAATTTGTGCTCAGCCAACTCTCTCGGGACACCTGGCATATCGGCCGGCATCCAAGCGAAGATATTTTTGTTGTCCCTGAGAAAGTTGGTGAGCGCGAGTTTCTATTCTTTTAGGAGATGGGCACTGATGAGTGCCGTATTGGTGGGATCACCGGTACCCAGGTCGATCTTGATGATATCCGAGGCGGAAGGTGGTGTAATGATACCAGCCTTCTTAGTCAGTATCTCCATATCTTCGGGCTTAGTCTGTTGTGCAAGGTTGGCAATCTCCTATACTTTAAAGGCTTATTGTGCCTTGGCTGTGATCTAGACGGCTTCCGTGTCGCAGTCGTAGGAGCGCTTTGGGTTACCCCGAAAGGAGAGTACACCATTAGGACCCGGCATCTTGAGCAAGAGGTATGGGTAGTGGGGGACAGCCATGAATTTGGGAAGAGCAGGTCATCTGAAGATGGCATGGTAAGATGATTCAAAATCAGCCACCTCGAACTTGATGAACTCCGTTCAGAAATTGTTTGGGGTACCAAACGTAACCGGGAGCATGATCACTCCGAGTGGCATAGCAGCTTTGCTAGGTACTATCCCGTAGAAGGGGACGTCTGTTGGAGTAAGTAGGTGTAACATCCCTGATGTTATAAAGTACTTAAGAAGGTGATCATGTCATCATTATGCATAATCATCATGCATCAACTCATGAATGCATTTCATGTTTATATTATAGCATGTCAAGGTTATTTATGGAGTGTTTTATATATTACCTGAAATAATGTTAATACCAAGGATAGTGAAAACTTTGATATGCATACACTAAAACAAGTTTACCTTTATGTTGTATGTGTTGAATTGTATTGTTTGAATCAAGTTCAAAGATTTGTTGTGATTTGAATTTCCGAAAACCCTAAATTCTGCATTTAAGTTTACCCTGGAAAACCCCATTTCAAAATCTAAGCACATTTTGGGGTTGAGCCTAAAAGCAAAAGTGTAGATCTTGTCAAGATGTACAAAGTTGGTTTTTAGAGTTTTCAAAATTGTTTTATAAAAATTGAAGTAATTTGAAAAGGCGTAATTCTTTAAATATCCCCTTTTTGAATTCAAACTTGCATTTCAAAATATAGACCGAATTAGGGGGTGGTTATAAAAGCAAAGTTGTAGAACTTTGAATTTTGAGCAACTTTTGTTTTTGGAGATTTTTGAGTTGTTACATAAATTTGGGAGTAATTTGGTTTTTAAATCGAATGGAAATTCTGTAAATATGGTGAACAGTAACCGCGGAAGCCACCTCACCGACGGCGAGCTTCTATTGCGTGTCAGTTGCCGCTGTGGCCACATTCGGCTTTGCGCTGGCATGGTGAAGGCTGCTGCGTGGCTTCTTCATTCTTCCTGGCCGCATTATAAAGCCTCCGACGTCGCCGTTCTCCTCCGCTTTCTTCCTCGGCTTTTCCCGTCGCCACCGCCCAACTCCGGCGAGCTCGTGTCGTCGCCGTTGAGTATTCCCGGTCCCAGCCAAGCTTGCCACAGCTTCGCCTCTAAGTTGCGCATCGCCTGAGCGTCTCGCTTCACCGAGAATGGCCGCGCCCGCCGTTCACGCCGCGACCAGCCGCCCTAGCCGCCGTGCCAGTTTCCGCGGCCGCCACTAGCTCCTGCGCCTCCTTGTGCCTAGAAACCACAGCCACTAGCCTCCCCAGACCAGGCTGTACCTCCACAACCCCACTCCAACCTCGCTTCGCCGTCGAGGCGCCCTACCGCCGTGCCACTCCACCACCGAGCCGCGGGCTCGTGTGGCCAGGCTGTCACGGGCCGCGACCGGCCGAGCTGCGGCCACCTTCAGGCTCGCCTCGCCACCCTGTCGCTCGACCACCCCTCCAATTGCCACCAGCGAGTCTTCACTAGCTGGAAATCGAGCCTCTCCGGCGTCCTCTGTTCTTCAAATCGCGATCAGGGACCTCGGCTTCGAATTCGGGAATAGGGAGGGGCTTTTCTGTGAAGCGCAGACTCATGTGAATAGTGCCTTTTGGATCTGTTTGCTTTGAAATTTGCTGAAGTTTGATAATTCGTACAAAACCATAGAAAAATCGTAAAATAACAAATGGAGACTTTTTGGAATCCTTGTGAAATTTCCTGTGCAATAGATCTATAATATGGCATGTTTTAGTTTAAAGTTTTAGCTGTAAAAATGGATTTGTGCAGTTAGGGTTTTAATGCTAATTGTATTTATCCTTTTTCATAACTACATATGTAGTGCTCCAAATGAAGTGAAATTTTTATGGAATGCTACTCATGTGATGTTTGATATGTGATAAAAATCTCATGGTCATTGGTTGTTGTATTAGTGGGTTATTGGTTTATCTTGCTCTCACATGGTTTCTTGCATTAGCATTTGGTATTTTTCCATAGAGGTTGCTATACGTGTTCAAATGGCCTGAAATTTATACAGTAGTCTATTGATAGTATGTGGAAGCTACTGTAAATTTTGTAGATTTTATTGTGCAATTTTGTTATATGTTCTTTATTCCTACTTATTATTCAGATAAATTAAGAAATGTATTGAAAGAATTTATTTGGTGGTGGACACTATGTTTTCTGGTGTTCATTTGATATATGGAACATGTTGGTGGCAATGGTTTTGCCCAGGTGCATGTTTGAAACATGAGTTAATAATTATTTTCTTGCAATTGTTGTTTCGGGACAGTTTTTTGAACTGTTTGGATTACATCATGATAATGATGTTTTCCAGGAAATTTGTTAATAACAAAGTTGTAGATAATTCATGTATCTAGCTGCTGTTAAAATTTGGTGGTATTTGGCCTTGTGGTTTGTGAGTTATTTCTATTTAAAGTTGGGTTTCAGAAATGGCTGCTCTCTGTCAATTGTGGACCAGTTTCTGTAAATGGGTATATTTGACTTAGTTAACTTGAGAATCATGCTAAGATGATTAAAGATGAGTTATAGAAAATTTCATAAGCTTTTCATAATGTCTTGTTGCATGGCTATTGATTTGTATAACTCTAGTTATGATCCAAACATGAAGCTGTTGTTTCCAGTCCAGAAATAGACATATGCTAGTTGTGGTTGTTTACTCCATGTGTTGCTAAGTGTGGCTTATGCCCTTGTTGATGGTCAAGTTATGATACTTGTTACCTTGTTAAACTTGTGTCATGCTTGATGTGCTTGCTCTCTATAGTTAGTTGTGTGATGTTAGTTAAATAGCTATTGGTGTCTATGTCTTGCATAATCTTGTGTTTGTCTTGAATGCTTATGTGATGCATCTTGTGTTATCATTCATCACATTCATATACATGCATCTTGCATCTCATTTAGGTATGCTAGATGAACCACGTGAAAGATATGAACATGTGGAGCCGAACTCGAAGATTGGGTTTGGTGGATCTATCCCGAAGATGGAAGGACTAAGCAAGTGCTAGGACCGGAGATGTCACCAAGACGGTGCAAGCTAACTGAACTGACCTAGTGTTGGATTCCAGGCAAGCCTCGGATGCATTTAAACTTACCTTGTGTTTTACAAAATTATATCGCTTTTGCTTTTATATACTGCATTAAGTGATTAGGAGTCAAGTGGAAACCTAATTGATGCATTACCAACCTTGTTTTTCCATATCTACCTTGTTAACCGTTTCAATTCGAGAATGCCTAACTATGCTTAGTCATGCTTAGACCGGTAGAAGTCGGGTGATTACTTGTCACTTGCGAGATTAAGTGGATTCATGGATACGATTGGTTATTTATGTTATCATAAGATATGATCATTTGGAGTAATAAATCTAGACCGGGCGGACTCGGTGTAGGGGAGCCACAAGACATGGAGGTCTTGTGAGCGGGTTCTTTCCGCCTGTGTCGATTAAGAAATCGTCCGTTGTTGAACTACATGAGGTGAGACTTTGTAGTACTAACCGCATACTCCGGTAAGCCTTAACTTGGCTATTCTATTACAAGAATGGCTACTCGCGCACTGGGAGTGGAGAGATGGCGGGAATAGCGTGTACCCATGTGGCAATGGGCTGGATTGGTGAAGTACTGTATTCTCGGGTGGCGCGGACCCGTTCTTGTTTTAGAGGATCTGAGGGTAGGTTGGTATATGTAGGTCGGGGACCTGCATATGTCGTGTGGTCTGGAATCCCCAGCTGGGTTTAATCGGTTCGAATCGTCGTTGCTCCTCGGTTATGGAGACTCAACTCACTGTTCATCATCGTAGTTTAATAACTGGAACTTGAATAAGGTTTGAGAAAGTGTTGGATATGAAGTTTCATGATCTCATTACGGATCATGTCAGCTTCGTATATGATCTTTTTGAAGATAAAATGTTGATATAAAGAATCTTGTTAGAGAGCTTTTACGCAAAAGAACTTTGATTATTGCTAAAGCCATACCTTGAATTCCTAAGCCTGCATTCCTGAGTCTTCTCAGTTTTAATTTCGGTTAAGTCTTGTTGAGTACTTTTGTACTCAGGGTTTGTTGACCCTTGTTGCAGGTGAGCCTCATGAGCAGGTCTGTTTTGGGCTGTGTTGCATGACGGTTGTTCGATCCGATGACGATAAGTAAATGTGTGGCCCTTGGGCAGGGCAGTTTATTTGTGTGTTTTGTATATTGTTATAATGCCACTCCACTACTATGGTTTGTAATATTAATCGAACTTAGTTTGTAAGGTTTGAATTAAATGTTTTGTAAACTAAGTTATTGTAAGACTTCTGCTATATTACTTTGATGTATCTATTTGAATAAACTGTTGTAATACTACAATGACTCTGTAATGGGATCCTGCTCGGAAATTGTGGATTATTCGGGATTCCCCGAGGACACCCGACAGTCTTCTTAAGTTATCGGGAACATATGCATAGTAGTCAGAGGTCATTGGACAGTGACAGGTGCATGTGGGCCCTATAATTTAGGAGGTTCTACCACAGTAGGCTGGTGAAGTCTAGGCCTATCTTCTTCAATGTATCTACAAATATGATGTTCAACCCTACGCCACCATCGATCAGGACCTTAGGGATTGTCATGCCAGCTATTGTTGGTCCTAGGACGAGTGGGTAATGACCGGCATTAGACACGCTAGTCCATTCATCTTTTCTAGAGAACTGGATCGGGTATTCAGACCAGTTGAGGTACTTTGGCATTGAGGGTTCTCCTGCCAAGATATCCCGAAGTGCCAATTTTCCAGTGCGCTTGTGTGATGAGGATGGGACTTCGGCGAAGATTACTGCAATGGAACCCTTAGGCTGCTAGAAGCCTGGATCCTGGTTGTCATCTCCGTCCTTGTTGTTATTAGCCTTGCCCTTGCCCTTATTGCCCTTCGCATAAAATCCCAGCTCTTGGAGTTGTCTGCACTCAGCCGCCGTGTGCTTGGCATTCTTGTGGAAAGGGCAAGGTAAATTCTTGAGGTCTTCAAACTTCTTGTTGTTCTTGTTAGACTTCTTAGACCTATCCATGGAGGCAAGGGTGTTGTCAGGTCCTCGTTTTCTGTTGGACTGTCCACCCTAATTGCCCCTAGGGCCGTAGTTTCTGTTGTCCTACTGACCGCGTGGGAATCACTCACGAGTACGCTCTTTAGATGCAATCATCTTTTGTATTGTACGCTTGAAATCCTCAGCGGTCTCTAGGTTATCATCGTAGAACTTTTCAAACTACCACTTGTACTTGATCCCATTGGAGAAGTGCTCGATTACCTCTCTATCTGTGATATCGTAGACATGAGCTCGTAACTCAGCAAAGCGGTGGTAGTATTCCTAGAAGGTCTCGTCTGGCTTCTATTTGCATGTTCTGAGCTCCATCCGAGTACTTGGGTGGGTGAGGACACCATAGAAAATTTCACAAACTTGCACTGGGAGTTGTTCCCAAGTATCAATAGAGTTAGGCCATAGCTTGTCGAACCAGGCGAGTGGCACGGTCTCAAGTGCCATGGGAAAATATAAGACTTTGATATCATCATCGCCACCAGCCAACTCAATGGACCGAGAGTAAATGCGTAGCCATTGGTTGGGCTCTGTCTTCCCATCGTACTTGGACTGGTTGGACGGCTTGAACTTGTAAGGTAGCTAGGATAGAGAGAAGCCTATCTAAGAAACATGGAAATCTATCGGGTGAGATACCGGCTTCCCTATACTCGGACTCGCCTCTCCTCTCCCTCCAGTTGTTGTAGTGGTACCCTTGATGACGATAGGCAGACTATGCGGCACCCTAATTCCTATTCTGGTTTCCCTAGGGCCCCAGACACGAGTGAGCCGATACTCGGTGTGCATTACCCTGTTGGGAATTGCCAGGAGCACGAGGATCTAGCCCTCGAGAAGGATTGGGGGCGGTGGATGCCCCCCTTGCAGCTTGCATCTGTAGGGCAGTGGACTCTAGGATGACTTTGAGACACCGCTGATCATCGGTTGGGTTTTCTATAGCGGCTAGCTCATTGGCCAGGGCGTAGACATTGGCCTAGGGTGTAGTGAAAACCTTGTGGCCAGCTACTTCCATGAACTCAGCATTGAGGTTGCGTGAAGCAGATGCCCTGAAGACGTCACGCTCTCGACGTTGCCGTTCTCTTTCTTCTTGTTGGCGTTGATCGTACTCGGCTTTTGCGTCTAAGCGTCGTTGTTCAACATCTCGATAGGCTGACCGGTACCGCTCCCACTCTTCCTTGGGGTGTTGGGCACGGTTACGATGAGCCTATCGTGCTCTGTTCTTTCTTTCCCTAGATGCCTTCTATTCATCAGTCTCCCCAGCTAACGCTAGAGGGTCCAGGGAGATGTTAGACAGGGTCTCTTCTCTGTCTTGGATATCTGGTGCCTGAGGCATAGGGATTTGAGGTGGGTGATCGCCATGAAGACTTCTCTAGAATGTCTTGGAGCCGAGTGAGTCCTAGATTCTATAGTCATCGTGTTGTCCAAAATCTCTATAGAACGTGATCATCGTTAGCTAGAAGGGTACTATCGTCCTGATAAGGCAAAAGCTCTACCATGCTGACTAGGAGAGATGGATCTATAGAAGAGGTGTCGGGTAGAGCACTCCGGCCAATGAACGATGCCTCCCTCAAGTGTGATGGACAAAAGTAGGCCCTTCTAGGCACCTGTCAATGGGATCTCTTGCTCTGACTGCATGAGGTAGCTGATTGTATCTTGATAGATTGAAGTAGTATTCTTGAGTCCGAGTGGAAAATGACTTGGTTCTTCAGCTTGGACTTTGGATGGGATCTCCAACTGGGATAGGTCGCTCATGTCCAAGTGGGAGTCTTGGTTCTTGATGGCCTCCCATATCTGAGTTAGATCAGAAATTGAAAGGTGAGAAAACTTCTCGGCGAGTTGATCCAACGTGGTCGTAGAGATGGCTAGAGGAGCCTAAAGCGCTGGGACCTCCATGAGGTGACTTTGGAACTTGCCGTTGTCGTCTGCCTTGTAGATCTAGGAGCCAAAGACGAAGGTGGTTCCCGCTGAGAAAATCATGTTGTCGAGGTCCGTTGAGCTCTCGATCGCAAAGTCGCCGAAAGCCCCTACCTGGCGCACCAGATGTCGGTGTTTGATGACCGGCAACTCATCACAGAGTTATCTGGGACAATGTTCGAAGGGCTTTGGCATACCAAGAACTTGACAGTAAATGCATGAGACGAACGATTTATACTGGTTTGGGACCTCATAATTGAGTAATAGCCTTTACGTCCCGTCGGTGTGTAGCATTTTGCATTGGATTGATTGATATGATTGTTAGGATACAAGGGGGTGCACCATACCTCTCTTTATATAGGGGAGAGGGTAAGGGTGCATATCTAGTCCTAGCCAGTTACAATAGAAGAGTCCTAGTCCTATTATAGAATCTAGTTTTCTTAGTAAGCCGACTAAGTTGATCTTGATAGCCTGAAGTCCACGCCACCTTGTCTCATGTCCTTCAGTAGATGGTGGGCCAGCCTAGGGGCCATCCGAGTAGTAACCCCTATGGGGAACCCCTAGGACCCTGGTCCGTCACCAGGGAAGAGGTTGGTTGTTCGCAACAAGTTCCCGTGGAACCAAGCAACAACAACATACGAGGAGGCGAGGATCTTGAGGATACAAGAAATATGATCGTGGAATATGCATCCAACGACATATTTGGAGACTTTTCAATAAGCTCCTAATCTCTTAGATTCTAATGTCTTTGTGTCCTAGTGATTGTAATAATAAGCACAATTTATGTCCTATGTGTTGTACATAGTTAATAATGTCATCACTTTTAGGTTGGATATCCAATAAATGTATTGTACACATTTGATATTCAATAAAAAAATGTATTCTATATATCATCAAAGAGTTTCGTATCAAATTCTTTATTTATATATAGTTTCTACGGGGGTCGATTTGATGGAGGAGGAATTATGCATAGTGGACAGTGGTACCACTAATTCTATTCTTAGAGAAAAAAATATTTCCAAACTCTTACTAAAAGACAAGGAAATGTTTTGACAATCGTTGAACACGATGCTACGATAGTTGGTTTCGGTCGTGCCACTATCGTACTCCCTATGGGTACCCAAATTATAATTGAGGATGTATTATTGTATCCCGATTCAAAGCATACCTTATTAAGTTATAGAGATATCCGTCAAAATGGTTTTCATATAGAAACTCGTGATGACAATAATGAGAAATTCTCCTTGTTACTAAAAATAGCGGATATGGTAAACGAATTGTTGAGAAAATTTCCTCTTTTCCGTCCGGATTGTACTACACATACATCAAACCCGTACCACATGTTGCATTCAAGGTAATTTTTTACAATGTTGATGCATTCAAAACTTGGCATGAACGCCTTGGCCATCCTAGTATAGGGATGATGTGGAAAATTATCAGCAATTTCAATGGTCATGAGTAAAATACTGCTAAATTCCCAAAATCTCCAGATTTTATGTGCACTTCATGCACTATAGGAAAATTGATTTTATGTCCCTCGCACATTAAAATCCAAAATGAGCCACTCAAATTTCTTGAACGTATTCAAGGAGATATTTGCGGCACCATACAACCAACGTCTGGATCGTTCACGTACTTCATGGTTCTAATAGATGAATCTACTAGATGGTCTCATGTGTGTTTTTTGTCCACACGTAACCATGCATTTGCAAAAATTATTGCTCAAGTTATTAGACTTAGAGCACATAATCCTGAACATCAAATTCAATCAATTCGAATGGACAGTGAATTTTCCTCTAGGGCTTTCAATGATTATTGTATGGCTTTAGGAATTCAAGTTTAGCACTATGTCCCATATGTCCATACACAAATTATTAAGAGAATTAAACTCATTGCAAGACCGTTATTACAAAATTGCAACCTACCAATTTCATGTTGGGGTCATGTAGTCTTACACGCTACTAACTTAATTCAATTGCGACCAACTGCATATCACGTTGTCTCCCCATTGCAATTAGTATGTGGGAATATGTCAAATATTTCTCATCTACGAAAATTTGGTTGCGCTGTATACGTACCGATCTCACTGCCTAAGTGTACCTCTATGGGACCACATAGGAAACTTGGTATCTATGTGGGATATCAATCTCCAATTATCAAAACCTCAAGCCTCTTATAGGAGATTTATTCATGGCTCGGTATGCTGACTGCATATTTAATGAGGACCATTTCCCGACATTAGGGGGAGATTTCAAGTACCAAAATGAATGCTAGGAAATCAACTGGAATGCCCAAGGCATTTCCTCCTCAGATCCACATACTCAAGAGACTGAACAACAAGTTCCGAAAATCATAAACTTGCAACATATTACAAATAACCTGCTAGAAGCATTTACTGATTATAAGGGTGTCACTAAATCCTCTTATCCTGCTCGTAATGCATCCGAAAGAGTGGAGGTACCAATAAAAACCATTCAGCTCTCACTTCCAAAGAAGAGGGGGATAAGTACAGCCGCTCCTAAGGTTAATGCTCCAAGTAAGCGTCCAAGGATATCGAGGACTAAATCCTCCAAATCAGTAAATCCAAACCAACCTCAAGTTGGTAGACACCCAATAGTGCATAAAAATCAAAAACCAGGACCAAATCCACAACCCAGATTAACGGTGCATCCAAATTCTGATCCTGGGACATCGGAACACCCTGATTCCATAATTTTGGGAAATGATGCGTCAATTAATGGGGTGAAAGAAATTTCCATCAATTATATCGATTCTGGAGAATCATACGATCGTAAGACTACTGTTGTCGACATGTACTTCTCCGTAGCAATTGCAGAAATCTTCCTCAATGATCTAGATCCCAAGACATGGTAGAGTGCAAAAAGCGTTCGGACTAGGATCAATGGAAAGAAGCAATTCAAGCTGAGATAGCCTCGCTCACTAAAAGAGGGGTATTCACATCTGCAATACCTACACCTTCCAAAGTCTTTCCTGTAGGCTTTAAACGGGTTTTCATCCAAAAATGGAATGAGAACAATGAGGTGGTGAGATATAAATCATGGCTAGTAGCACAAGGGTTCACGTAGAGATCTGGCATTGATTACAATGAAACCTATTCTCCAGTAATGAGTGGAATTACCTTCCGATACTTAATATCATTGGTAGTTTAAAATCATCTATCTATGCAGTTGATGGATGTGGTGACAGCATATCTATATGGGTCTCTTGATTCAGACATATACATGAAGGTTCCCGATGGAATCCAAATTCTGAATCCAAACGCAAATCGCAACATATATTGTGTAAAGCTACAAAAGTCATTATATGGCTTAAAGCAGTTGGGACGAATGTGGTACAACCGATTGAGTGAATTCCTTCTAAAGAAAGGATACACTAATAATAATGATTGCCCATGTGTTTTTATTAAGAAATCTCCAACGAGATTTTGCATTATATCCGTATATGTTAATGATTTAAATATCATTGGCAGTCCAAAGGATATAAAAGAAGCACACAATCATCTAAAGATAGAATTTGAGATGAAGGATTTGGGTAAGACCAAATATTGCCTAGGCTTACAACTTGAGCACCGTCCTTCGGGGATTTTAGTGCATCAATCAGCCTATATCTAGAAAATATTGGAGAAATTCAATATAGATAAATCATACCCTAATAAAACCCTGATGGTTGTTCATTCTTTAGAAATAGGGAAAGATAAATTTAGACCACGGGATATTGGGGAAAAGATGTTGAGATCAGAAATCCCATATCTCAGTGTCATTGGCGTACTTATGTATCTTGCAAATTGCACCAGGCCTGATATCGTATTTGCAGTGAACTTACTAGCTAGGCATAGTGCGGACCCAACTCGTCGTCATTGGACGGGAGCGAAGTGTATCCTCAGATACCTTAATGGCACAAAGGATCTTGGTTTATTCTTCAAGAAAAATCATGATCCCAATGTGATTGGTTATACAGATACTGGTTACTTATTTGATCCTCATAACGGAAAATCCCAAACAGGATTTGTATTCCTGCATGGAGGTACAGCTATTTCATGGAAGTCTTATAGACAGACTCTAACGATGACATCTACTAATCATTTTGAAATTATTGCTCTATACGAGGCATCACAAGAATGTGTATGGCTTCGCAGAATGATTAACCACATACAACAGTCATGTGGTATTGGTTCAATCGAATCACCTATAATTATCTATGAAGATAATTCTGCTTGTGTTACACAGATGCTAACAGGTTATATAAAGAGCAATATCACTGAGCACATTACTCCTAAGCTATTTTATCCCCATGAATTGCAAGAAAGCGGAGAAATAAACATCTTGCAAAGTAAGTCATGTGATAATCTCGCTGATCTATTTACTAAGTCCTTACCAACTTCTATGTTTCAAAAATTGGTACATGGAATTGGTATGCGGCGACTTCAAGATTTACAAGAATCAGGGGGAGACATCTCCTAGATGCCACCAGTACCAGCATCATATTATACTCTTTTGTTTCACAAGTTTTACTTATATAAGGTTTCTTGTTAAAGTTTTTAATGAGGTAATATTAACATAAGCGTTTGTTATATTTTCTATTTTCCCCACCGGGGTTTTTGTGGGAAATATCAAAGACACATATTGCCCTCACAACTCATCTATGGTTTTTCCCTGAAAAGTTTTTCATGTAAGTTATCCAAAAGGCAATACCAATAATATACCGTCATATTTTCTCCTAATTTTCCCAGTGGGTTTTTATAGGAGTTTTAGCGGCATATCACTTTATATTGCTCCTCTTATTTTTCCCTAAAAAGGTTTTTGGGGAAGTAATCTATATGTCGTGTCTCCAATATTTTTCCCCACTGGAGTTTTTAATATGATACCAATGACAGAGTGGTTTATTTAAATCATACACACATATGCTATTTTCTCCTTGTTTTCTATAAGGTTTTAAGGAGTTTTTATGGCATATCTATACATATATATTCCTCAGATTTTTCCCACAGGGTTTTTCAAGGAATCTCAGCTTACAGTTGCATTGATCTCAAGGAAGATTCGATCAAGGAAGAGTGTTACGAAACGACATCTGTTCTCATAGGACGCCTCTTCACGGTGATCTCATCCCGTCCGTACGGGCGATTTGGATTAGGATTAGCATAGCAGTTAATCTCATCACCAAGAGGCATGTCCATTGGTGAACGGTTGTCTCTTGGAGACACCCCCTCAAATGTATATAATCCCCTTCACATATCAATGAAAAGACAGTTCTCCCAATCATTTGTTCAATTTACATTTCACTTCATATCAGCAGCCAAGGCCGAGGACCCCTGCGTGTGGTGGTTTTCGGGGTTGAGCGCACCCGCAGGAGCGCCTGCGGGACTGCGGTGGCTGGAGCTGTGCTCGCTCGACGTGCCGCCTCTGCCCGATGCTCGACACCCGCCTCTGCCCAACGCGTGGATCCGATAGCTCCCCTCCCTTTGGTAAGGTCCCTCCTCTCCAGCGACGCCTCCTCTCCAGTGGTGCTGCCTCGGCCGGCAATCTTTGGGTCACATCGGGTCCATGAACGGGAAGAAGAAAAAGAAAATAAAAAGAGGAAGAGTTCCACTGAGAGGCGGGTTCCATGTATCTGTGGCTATGGGAAGGAATTTGAGAGCTTTTACTGGAGTAGATGCAAAAATCTAGGCCTTCATAGGAGGGATCAATCTACAAAAGTTTGAATCATAATGTTATCCTGACAATGGAAGCATGATGCAGGGTGGGAGAGCAAATTAGGTTAATAAATCAAAATACAAGAGCTTTTGTTATACATAATCTTGGCGCCATAAGCAACGATCATGTAGCTAAAGCGGAACTTAGCAAAAAGAAAAATGGAACATTTAAATAGTCTCACTGTGAGATGACCTTCGTTGAGATCTCCGGAGCACAATGAGATTGAAGTGCTTGAAGCTCTACGTCCTCACACCAGTATCAAATTTGTGTACCTATTGGGCTATCCAGGTAGGAAGCGTTTGTGCCATTTTCCAAGCTGGCTTCATCATTCGAAGCTACCTACAGGTAGCGTTTGTGCCATTCTCTTCATTAACAGAGCTAAGTATTGAACGGTGCCAAAACTTGTCAGACCTGGAACGATTTCTACAACCAACTTATGTGCCTGCCGTTAGAAAAATAATACTTACTCCGTCCTAAAATATAAAGGATCCAAATTTATTCTAAATCAAACAATGCTAAGTTTGACCAAAATTTTAAAGTACAATATTATAAAAATATATTTCATAACTTGTCCAATGGTGCAAATTTGATGTGTGAATTTTCTTCTTCTTTTCTATAAACTTAGTCAATCTTAGCATAGTTTGATTAAACTCAGATCTCTTTTATTTGAGGATGGATGGTGTAATTGCAGATTGCACAAGTGTAAAACCAGCAGTAATTAAAAAAAAAGGTTTGGAGATTGGCCTCCCCTTGAAGAACTGAATTTGTACAAGTGTCCAAACATCACAGATGTGTTGTCCCCGTCCCTGTGACTATGAAAATCCCCATATCTCGGTCACCTATGACTATGAAAATTGTGACAAGCTAGAAATTCTTGCTGACATCTTAACACATGAATATCTCCCTGCCATGGGCATCGGGAGTATTAGTATTAGTATTAGTATTAGGCTTTGTGACTTACTATCGCTGCCCACTATGAGTTTGTTTAGATGCACTCGTATTCACCGTCCACGTGTATTAGAGTAAAAATTAGTTAATTTTCTACCTTAAGCAACTCCAATACATGTGGGTTGAGGTAGGCGAGTGCATCCAAACAAGGCCCGAAAGATTTCAAAGTTTTATGTCCTAAAGGATTCGATAATGATACCCTCAGGACGTCGGGCCTTTCTGGACGGGACAGACACGCCTGCCCCACGCCTCGTGCCTCGCGCCAAAGGACGCGTCTGCCCCTGCGCCTCGCGTAGCGCACCCTCGTCCGCGCCTCGTGCCTCCCGTCGTGCCGCGATCCATCTGCCTGTTGACCGTGGGCGACCTCGAGCTCCGCGTGAACGAGCCTTCGTGGTGCAACAAGTATATGAGCACATGTTGCAACCATACGTTTCATGCGTTTCAGATGTATGTTACATATGTTTCATCTGGATGTTGCAAAAGTAGATCTAGTGTTGCATATGTTGCAATAACTATACACGTATGTTGCAAGTGTATGTTTCAAATGTTTCAGCTGTTTTAAACGTATGTTGCAAGTGTTTTTATCAGAATGTTGCATATGTTGCACTGGCTATACACGTATGTTGTAAGCGTATACTTCAAATGTTTCAGCTTGTTTCAAACGTATGTTGCAAGTGTTTCATCTGGATGTTGCATAGTTGTAGTTCTCATACACATATGTTGCAAGCGTATGTTGTAAATGTTTCATCTATTTCGGACGTATGTTGCAGCAAATGCTTTACGTTGCAAGTGTTTCATCAGCAGGCGCAGCTAGGGGGTGCAGGCAGAGGTGTTCCCCTTGGGCGCAGCGTTCCTCACGTGCGCGCAGGAAGCCAAGCGAGCACGACAGCAGGCGCGGAGCACAAAGCTGTATCCATGGGCGTGATAGCAGGCGTGGAGCACGAAGCTGCATCCATGCTCGGCTTCTCTCTCTCCTTATTCCAGATTGATGCGGCCGGTCAACAGCAGCATCACGTGCCCACGGCAGCATGTGGGCAACAGGAGTGTGTGGCTAGGTGTGGCCCGTCGCAGCTGCTCCTGATGGCAGCGGACACGATGATTTTCCTCCACAAGCGTGCACGGTCAAATCGGGACCCAACGGCGGAGGCACAGGGCAAGAGCACGCGCAGGCGCTGTGCAGGAAAGCCAGACACGTGGGCGGACAGCAGGCGCGGGGCGTCCAGACGTTGCTGACGTCCCGTAAAGGATTTGATTGTTGAAAGATGTCCACGCCTCACCCCACAAAGTGGAATGATGTTACGACATCCCTTCGGAAGCTCGAGTTAGTACGAGGTTGCGGGGATTTCTCTGCCTCAATTCCTGGCTACTTGGAGAACCTCACTCCTCGAATCACTGTGTTCATGCCATGGCGTACTGCCCATTCTAGGCGGTAAGAGGGTCTGGTTCTCTTTTTCTCCTACTCTTCCTTCCTCTTGTTCCTGCGTCTTAGGTAAGCCAAAGCTTGCCTCGTGTACATGTTTTGCTACCATCTTAATAAAAACACATGCTTAGATATGATCGCGAAAAAAAAAAGAATTGTCCAGACCTTGTATAAATAGGAGGACCCAAAGCAATTGCAACCATAAATACAGTAACCTCAAATCTGCGCAAAGTCCAAGGAACTAGAGCAGCCCTTACAAGAAGCAGATTGGTATGTACAAATTATGAACAAAAGGTATCTTGGGACCATTTTTTATTGGGGAGATTGGCTGGCGGACACCCACAGTGATAGTCGTTTACTGACGGACACTCAAAGTGGAGCTGTATGCTAGAAGACACTCTGGTTTGTTGTAATTATGCCAGAGGACACCGCGGGCCGGTTTCCACCGGTTGAGGAGAGAGAAAAATTCAGTTTGGACATCCGGTGCCCCTGAGCCACGTTTGGGTCTGGTTGGACTAGCTAATAACCGACCCGAGCCTGGTCTGGTTAACCAGCCCGTCCCGCCTGTTAGGGTTTTAGCAGGCGTCACTTTCCCCAATCCCATTCCCGCCGCCACCCACTCCACTCCGGTGCCCGCCGCGACGCCGTCCACTCCACTCCGGTGCCCGCCGCGACGCCGTCCACTCCGGTGCCCGCCGCTGGCACCTCCAGCCTCGGTCGTCATCCACCATGGGGGCTGAGGATCTGCAGCACCTCCGCGACCCGAAGATGAAGTCCCCCAATAGGAAGAACGCGCAGCGCACTGGTTGTCCGCCTAGGGTGCCTAATTTGAAATGGATTCCAAAAGGGTGAGATTTCTTGAACCCGTACTCTTTCGATTTGTATGACTGCAGATGCGTTAGAAAGGTTACGGTTTGAAATCGTTTAGTTTGGATGTGGTCTTTTTTTAAATTAGGATGGATCCGACGTCCGCCTGTAGATTGGCAATTAGAGTACCTGCCTATGTAGAGCAAAGACCAGATAGGCTCGATGATTATCATGTAACTGCTAACTTCATGCGTGTGGTGGACAAGGATATCTTCAATTGGATGGGTTTTTATGATTGCCTTGCTGAGGACATAGTTCATGGTAAAGATCAAGCACTGGAGGTTACTTTCTTTGACAAAACCAAGGATGAGACAGTGCGCATAGATTCTGATTCTGCTCTGCTACATGCATTTGATGTGTATTGGGACAGTAGAAGGGTGCCACTGATTGTAGAGGTTATTGACACTGGTCCTCGTTTATTACAGTCTCAAGATTGTAATGCCAATGCATCTAGTGATACTCAGTCTGTTGTTAGCACAAAACAGAGTCAGGTCATTTGTTTGCCATTAGCTATGATTCTGCCTGATGAAAATCCAGTAGCTGTTCATACTGCTGAAGCTGTTCATAATCCAGAAGCTGTTGATAATCCAGAAGGTGATGATAATCCTGAGGTTCATGCTAATCCTGAGGTTCATGCTAATCCTGAGGTTGATGCCAATCCTGAAGGTGATGCTAATGCTGAGGTTGATGATAATCCTAAAGGTGATGATAATGTTGAGGATGTAGGAGTAGATGATAAGAAAGAGAAGTACAAGGATGTGCTCATTGATGATGCTGAGGACAGTGATTATTATCCTGACACTAACCCAGAAGATGATGACCCACTAGGTATGGATGATGAGAGGGGCTGTGAGGGTGTGGCAGTTAATTGGTTTGCCTTGTCCCATGGAGGTTCATTGTTGATCTGGAAAAGAAAGAATGCACTTGTAGAGGTTGGCAGTTAACTGGTTTGCCTTGTGTGCATGTCATAGCTTACATTGGCACAAGAAGAGTAGAATTGGAGGACTTTGTGGACCCTTACTACTCTGTAGAAATGTTCAAAGCAGCTTATGCAACTGTTGTGGCTCCTATACCAGGCAAAGAAGAATGGGAAAAGGTGGACATTGGCTTCACTCTCCTTCCTCCTAAATGCAATAGAGCAGTAGAAAGGCCAAGGAAAAGAAGGCTGGTTGGTGCTGAGGAAGATGGGTCAAGCAGCAGGGGGAAGAGAAGGTGTAAAAGGTGTGGTGGATTTGGCCACCTCCAGAAAACCTGCAATGAAACTGTCCTAGACCCTGATGCACCACCACCTGCACCACCAAAGAAGAGGAAGACTTATAAGCCAAAAGTGGTTGAGATTATAGAGACCACAGATGACCCATCTAAGAAGAAGAGGGAGAGGAAGGCCTTCTCCAAGGGGAAACAACCCAAGAAGAAGAAGGCAACTCCTGCTGAGCCTACACCTCCTAAACAAGCTACACAGTACGTGATCCATCTCTTGCCTTCATTTCAGTTAGTTTACTACATCTTAACCACATGTTTTATCTTGCAGGGTTCCAAACTCCCTAGTCACTAGGACCCAGGCCAAACACCAAGTGACAGATAGCCTAAGGCCCCTGACTAGGAGTCAGGCTTCCTCACAGCTACCAGGCAGTCCAAGCACTTGCACTAGGAGCAAGAGGGCCTTGAAGGACTTGTAGGCACTGCAAGCAACACAGAAAGAGAAGAAAGATTATGTGCTTTTCTGTGCTATTGTATTGAACTGCGTATTGTAGTGAATTGGGTATTGTAGTGAACTTGGTATTGTATTCTAGTCAACTTAAACTTAGTATGGTTGTTGTGCCACCTACCTTTTAATGGTAATGTTGCTTGCTGTATTCAAGTTGGTAATGATGAAAATGTATTAAACTTGGCAACAAAGCTCAGAACTCCTACAAAGCATATGGCAACATAACTCCTACAAAGCACATGGCAACATTCACAAACATTACAAAGCAAAGTAAAGTTCATGCATTGTTCATCCACATGACAACAAAGCAAAGTAAAGTTCATGCATTGTTCAGTCAGATAACTGCATTCCAATCATTTCACAAACATTACAAAGCAAAATTCATGCATTGTTCATCCACATGGCAACAAAGCTCAGAACTCCTACAAATACACTGGCCACATTCATCCACCTATTCACTCTCTGCTCTCCAGCTATTCTACTCATAGCAGCCCTCTGACCAAAAACAACATTGGTCAGGTTCAATAGAGACTTCTCCAAAGCCTTCAAGCCTGACATCACTGCTGCCGCATCCACGCCATCTCCTGCGCTCGGTGGCGTCCACATGAAGAAACTGCACTAGCTGTTGCCCTGTTCACGCTGAAGAACACAATATTGGGATGAACCCTAGATCAGGATTTCAAAAGGCCAAAATGGACCACAAAGAAATGAAATGAAAATAACTCACCCAGTCTCGATTCCTGCAAGTATAGAACTGCTTGTCTGGGTTGTTTTGGGTTCTCGACGTCCGCTCCACATCAACAGTGCGTAAATCCCATGCAGAAAAAGAACACAAGTGGTTGCGCCTCTCTCCTCCACCTTGAACTCCTCTCAGGGCGAAGCGCTTAGAGCTTGTCGCCATCTTGCACCGCCTCTGCTTGCCCTTTCACCTTCGCCGACGCGCCGCCATGACCGCCCCCATAACGCCGCACCAGACTCACCGCCGCCTTATTCATTGCCGGCCGCCGCCGCTTCCTTTGTCGTGGAGAGCGGGGAGACCGAGATGATGGAGACAAGCTTAAACGAGACCAAGCTCGGGTCGGTTATTAGCTGGTCCAACCAGACCCAAACGTGGCTCAGGGGCACCGGATGTTCAAACTGAATTTTTCTCTCTCCACAACCGGTGGAAACTGGCCCGCGGTGTCCTCTGGCATAATTACAACAAACCAGAGTGTCTTCTAGCATATAGCTCCACTTTGGGTATCCGCCAGCAAACGACCACCACTGTGGGTGTCCGCCAGCCAATTTCCCCTTTTTTATTGCACCCATGTATACCCTGTTTTCATGTGTATCTTTTACCATCATTACTCTATGTTCAATCAGCTGTTGAATTATCATTAACTTTGTATAGTGATGTCAATATTGTGAGTCAGTAAGAATACACACTACAGTAAATTCCGTACTGTTACACCTGAATACCTGATTTTAACTTTCAGGCCAGGATGGCCTTTGGGTGAACTGGCAATCATGCAGATTCATTCTCCTGTGCGGCTGTCACAAATCGGCCCCCACTAATATAACTCTTAACAGCTCAACAGCAACTGCTGAGAAATCAACCGTGCAGCCGTGACTTCAAGACCACAATATTATGGAAGTTGCTTATTCTGAGTCAATTTGTTCACAGCATATTGTGCTGACAAGAGCCAAAATGATATACGAGTACAGAGCACCAACTGAAAGCATACCTAAATGTGGGAAAACAAAAATTGAACTAGACCTGGCCTTCAAACATTCTAAGTGGCAGCGGTCAGAGAATTTTTTACCCCACATTTGTGGGTGTACAAATGTCCATAGTTAACCATGCTATATCAAATATAAAAATCTGACATGGTCACTAGGCCTGGGGCTTATCCTCGGCTTTCTTTGGCTGTAAACAAAAAAAACAGAGAATAATCAAGTCAATAACTATTCCCAAAAAAAATCAAGTCAATAACTGAGAAAATAGAGAGGCATGTGCAAAGAAACTCATTGAGAATGTCATCCACAGCACACATGACAGACCTTGATATACAAGTCCTGTGGTAACAATGTAGAATGTTCACCAGAAGTTGTCATAGTTTGACCTTAGTAAAATTCCAAGAAAATATTGGGAAAGAAAGTCACATACTCACCAGTAGCTCAACCCAATTGGCATTATACTAGTGGCACGCAAAAGGTTGTTATGGACTGACTTTTGGGGAGGTTAAATACAGTAAGAATTGGAAAAATGGAGTACATCGGTTTCAGTTAGGAGCAGCACGAATTAGAGGATATGTTAGGAGTGAGTTTTCTATCCCATGTGAGAGGTCAATGGCGTTCCTTTTATAGAGACAGGCCATAACAAGCTCAACTACATAATAGTTGCAAATCTAATCTGATGCAACTAATTGGCTCTCAACACAAACCACCCATGATCCAGAAACCAAGATCATGGATTGTGGCATCAATACTGATCCAGTAATTATTTGAGCAAATTGCATTGGAGGTACCACCAACTTGCATGGTGGGTGGAAGCCACAGAACTTGTAAAATGCTCAAACAAGTCACTAGCCTTAATATTTGCATGCCCTTATGAGGTGGACACCAGTGTGGTGCTATCAGTCCTCCATGTTGTTGTGTACAGTGTACACGTACATTCATTGTGGAGGCCCATACTCTACACTCGTTCAGTCTTTCTCTCTCCTTAGTCCTGACCAGATAAGGGCAACAGTAGGTTGCAGGCAGCAAGTTGGCAGCAACTCACCTGTGCTCACATGAGAGCAGACAGTAAGAAGTTTCTTAGCTGCAAGTATCATGGACTGCGCATATGCTGCTTGGTTGCTTGGGAACACAGGACAACATGCATCATACGCCCTCCGTCCCTTTTTAAGTGTCGCCTAGATATTTGTGCTAGTAGATTTACAGAAAATATTAGTAACATTTGTATCTCTAAATAAGTGTGTTATAAAAATATATTTAATGAATAATCTAATGATACTTATTACGCACCATAAAAATTAGTAATCTCTTGTATATATTTGGTCAAAATTGAGTATGTTTGACTCCTCGATATGTGAGAACGACACTTAAAAAGGGACGGAGGGAGTATGCTCCAAATCAGTAAATAAGAATACTAAAACAAGTTATATGTAATGACAATTCCAAAGAACGAGGAAGGTCATTTCTAGTACTAAGTTGATCAAATAGCCTAGCTTGACGCCCACAACTCATGCTGTTATTGACTAATAAGACACTGCATAGATATATGAATGCTTCTGGGAGTGACCCTTGACTGTTGAGCACCAAGAGCGCCGCTGGGACACATGGCTGATGCAGCTCATGAGCAGTGCACTGCAATTGACTTTATCATCCCAAAGTAAGATGGGCACCACCATCATTTTGGTTCCATAAGACTCCACTCCACCGTTGGCCTGCCTATCTGTCTCTGGTGATAGTTAGCGATAGCAACCCTTCTGCTTATTAGATCAACCCCACCACAACAAACGAGGGCTAAGGATCTGCAACTTGCTCATACCTCATCATGGGGCTAACAATGCCGCGTTAGAACTTTAGGCCATATAAGATTTGCCCATCTTAGCACATGCACATAGAAATCAAGAGCATTTACATGTTCCTTGACCTATTTGCACCCAAACTGTGCAACTTGCGGTACATCCAATACAGTTTACTTCATTTATTTAATGATTATACTACATACAAAAAGTTGTCTTAATCAATTTCAAATATAAATGAAAACATTATAAAGAATGCATATTGCATAATTATCCACTAAATGTAGATTAATTGGCCGCATAAAGACTAATCACATAGTGGTATCCGGTAATCAGACAAGAAAATACTCTTTTTCTCATCTCTGGTATGCAATTCTCACATGTATATGGAGCACATTATAAGTATATTTTGTGCATAGCTGCATACAACTTGCATGTCAGAGTTAGATTTTGGGTCAAATTAATTATAGTAGAGTTGAAAAATCCTGAATATACCCAGGACAACTATTGAGCAACCTTATCATATGCCAGCAAATTGCACATATATGGAGTGTGAACAACTAAAGGTCCTACGGGTGCTGCTGTGTAACTTATTAATTATAGCTTGTGCTCAACCAAGAACTGGTACTTGATACCTTTCCTGTAATCCTTTAGGTTTTAACTTGACCTTCAAACTAGCTAGACCAAATTCTACAATTTCATGAATATCCGCATCTCCAAGAATGAATAAACCAATGAACCAGGTGACACTAAATTCACCGTTTGCACAAACGTGCTCTTTACGACTAAGTATCCTATGCAACTGCATTTAACTGTTTGCACGGACATGCTTTTTTAGACTAAGTATCATATACAACTCCAATATTTATTGTAATTCTTGCTCATAATGAACTGTGACTAGGTGCTACACGAGATGTAGGTAAGCAGCACATACATGACATACTATAAATTCCAGGTAGAAACAACATGAAACCAACCCAGATGATACCATTCTAAGCAACTACTCCCGTTGTCCCAAATTATATGTTATTTTGGCTTTTCTAGGTCCATAATTTTGCTATGCACTTAGATATATAATTTTTGTTATGCACTTAGATATACTCCATGTCTAAAGACTATGTGTCTAAAAAAGCCAAAACGATCTGTAATTAGGAACAGAGGAAACAGTAACAAATTCCGGTGACAAGCAAATCGTGCATTCTTTTTCGACAATACAATGAGCAGTGTAACAAACTACATGTCTACATCACCGGAACGTCGCAACCACCACAATGGTAAAACACACAAGGTGCCCAATGGATACCTCAATAGGCACACAGCAAATCCAAGAAAAGATCTAGAGCGTGTTCAATGCAGTGTACAAAGAAACACCCACGCACACATGGCGTTCGACGAAATTAAAAGATACGCACAAAAGGGAAAACATGCCGTACCTTGATGCCAGGGAACGACATGCCGAGCTCCTCCTCGGGAATGAGGACAGGCCACTTCTCCCCGCCGTCGCGGAACATCTGCTCCGTGTCGATGAGCCGGCCCCGTGAGAGGATCTGGTCACGGATGCCCTGCGCCGTAGCGCCCTCAGCGGCGATGATGGCCTCCTCGGATCCGTTGAGGTAGGTCACGAGGACCCGCGGAAGCGGGAGAGTCGGCTGCGACTTGGGGTCCGTGGACAGAGGCGGGGAGGGGAGGCGGCGGAGCTCGACAGAGCAGGCCGGGTTGGAGTCCTTGGCCTTGCGGCCGTTGCACTGAGCGAGGAGCTCCACGGCCGCCGCCTTCCGCGGGTCCAGAGGGCAGTACTCCACCACCACCTTGGACAGGAACTTAAGCATGCCGCCGCCTCCTCTCGCCGCTGGCCTCGCTGCCTTCGTTGTCGAGGATTTCACAGCTGGGTATTTCACGTATACAAAATTTCTGATGTAAATGTGCAGTAGTTATAAGCAAAGTGAACATAGCGACATGGTACCATTGTATTAAGAAAGATTACAAAACAGCAAGTCTACTGCAATGTAATTCTACGATCCCTTTTTGAAATATATTAATGATATCATCATTTTTTACTTGACTGAAGAATTCTCTCAATAAATATGACCAAGCAATTGTTCAAATATTCATCTTTCATTTTATTCTAATCCAAAAAAAAATCGAAAACAAAATTTTCAATCCTTACTCTGAAGAATGGATCTGACTGTGCTCACAGCTCACCTTGCTACAAGCCTACAACCTTAAAGCCGGAGCTCGAGCTAGGACTGGGAGGGCCGGAGGGGGAGGGTCGGACCGCCGGCTAGTGCTGCTGCTCGCCGCTACCGGCCGCCGCTGGTCGCGTAGCTGCACAACGGCGCAGGACCGAGGAGGGAAGCCGGAGGAGGGCCGAGGGGAGGCTGCTGCGCGCCTGTGCCGCCGGCAGCCGCCGCTTCAGTCCTTCCGCGGATCCCAGTCGATGCGAGCGAGAGACAAGAGAGACACAGAGTACCGAGGGATGGGGTTTCTGCTCTGCCTTCCTGGGCTGCTACTGCTGGTTCATGGGCCATATTTGCAACATCTAATCTAACAAACTGCATATGTTCAGTTATATACATATATTTATGTTTGTTACTAAAAACATGGGTATTCCATGAAATACGGGAGAATACCCTGACGCCGCCCCATGGTTGTCGCGCACTCGCCGCAGCCGCCTCATCGCTCGTCGGAGATTTGGTGGCGGCGCAAGGTTTCGTGCCTGGTTGGATGCTCAGCAGTTTGGGCTGGGCCAAGCCCAAACTTTGTTATGGGTCGGACCACAAGTAGACACCTCTAGAAAAAAAAATCCATTCTACATCCCTAAATATATAGCATAGTCTTATTTTCCTCCATGACAGCATATCCAAGATTTTCCAAAATCTCCACTCCTCATCTAGATTTTTTTTGGCAAGATTAAAAAAAAACTACGAATGACACACTATGCCAACTCTCAATCTTTCCACACATGGAAAACTCGTCCTAATCACGCGGATATGTACGCTCGTGTATCCATCGACCAATCTAAAGGTGGAAGAACGTGAGGAAGAATGAGTAGAACATGGTTTCTAATGCAAATGTATGAGAGAAAGAAAGTGAAAGTGGTTAGAGTATCTCCAAGAGTTCACAAGAATTTCTTCCCAGAACCGTAGAGTTTTCCAACTCGCCAAAGAGTATAAGAAGGAATAAACAAGATCATCATCAACAGTTTTCAATAATTCACTCCTAAAAATATAGAAAATAATTTTAAATCAGGAATCCTATACTATTTTTAAATTATCCTAACCACTTTTATATATTATTTCTCTCTTGTATATTTGCATCAGTAACACTTTTTTGCTCCGTATTCTTTCCCACGCCCTTCCACTTTTAGATTGGCCGAAGGATACGCGCCTACTAGACGCGGGGATATATCCGCGTGATCGGTCGATTTTTTTCAAGTGCGAAAAGATTGGGAGTTGAGATAGGGAGCTGTTGGAGAGCAATATTTTCCATCTTGCCAAAAAAATTAAGATTGGGAGTGGTTTTTGAAACTCTTAGAGATACTCTTAGGATGATTTGAAAATAGTTCGAGATTTCCAATGTAAAATTGTCTTTTATATTTAGGACCGAGATTTTAGAAATTGTTAGAGAACCCTAACAAATGTGCTCCCAGCTTTTTTTAGCCACTTGAGAAACTTATCGATTTCCCAATTATTTTTAAGAACTATTGGAGATACTCTAACTCCAAGAATTTCTAAAAAAACAATTAATCAATTAATGAGTTTTCTAAGTGCTAAAAAAGTTGGGAGCATATTTTTGGGTTCCTTTGACCGTTTTAAAATCTCATTCCTAAAAGATACAAGACAATTTTGCATCAGGAGTGATGAGGACATGGCACCTTCGGATACGAACAATGATTATAAGGTGCACTCGTTCCTACATTTGCATAGTGGCTTTGGTTATAATTCACTTGGTTCCACATGTACATGTCACTATTTGATTGTAGGTTCAAATGTGTTTCATAATAGAAGTTCATCAAAGTTGAACTTTCGGTTCGTCGGCAGCCCGACAGTGCCTCATTGGGAAGGCCATAACTCATCCATCCGGAGTGCGATCGAGGTCAATGAGCACTTGATGGAAAACTTGTTTGATAAGCTTTCAAATAGATCTAGTCCCATATCAATATCACGTCGGCAAGGCCTCCAAATCACCAATATATTCTGTTGCTATTTCTGGTGGGAGCTACACTGTCGTTATGGGCTTGTTAGACATCCTTGGGACCCAGGCCCAAGTTGGAGCACGCCCCAAGAAGATGGAGAACACCTAAGAGATGTCCTTGGACGTCCTCCTCCTTGGCCACCACCTTAGGAGGCCACCAAGGACGTCCAAGCCAAGCCAGAGGCCCAGTCCAATCCGAGTTCGAGTCTGCCTCGGCCATCAGGACCAGTCTGCAATAAAACGGACGCCCAGGACGCATCCGAACTCCATTTTCGATGATCCACATATGGATGGAAAGCTAATTTGATAAGGAAGCCAATCCAAGTGGTTTCACATCAAAACCTCTTCGGAATCAACAGGAATAGTCGAAACAAGTCAGCATCTAGAATCTGTCAGGGTGCTGCGACACCTACTTTTGGTCCGTTGGATCGTGTATCGTGTTTGGGCCCATTAGGGGGTGCGTCCAGGGTAGGCGACGACCCTAAGACCTTTATAATCATACGCCGCCGCCGTCATTAGGTTTTGGGTTTTGCTTAGATTATTCTGTCAAGAAACAGTTTCGCCGTTCTTCGGTTTGTGAGACCCCAACTCATGAGATTAATCATACATTTGTAATTTGGTTGCGATCTTTCTTGTTCTTGCTTGTGTTCTTCGTTGCGCAGGCAGGGATTAGCCTTCTTGGCGAGGTCAACCTGGTCCGTGACTCGGTTGATAACCAGAGGAGCTGTGGTGCTAAGATTGCAGGGTTTGATCTTTTGATCTGAAGCCGGATCGGTGTGTCATTCTCCGCCACAACGATAGTTACCATCACCTGACGGAAGATCGGGATCCCCGTCTCCATTAAGTGGTATCAGAGCTGGGCCCTTGTTTAAGGGGTGGGAATGATGAGGACATCCTCCACTATTAACCGCTGGCAAAGACGCAACAAAGGGGCCAAGTGGCCTAGTTGTAGTCGGGCGGCGACCGTGTGAGCCTCTGAATAATCCCACCTTGCTTAGCTTGGGAGGAGGAAGCCACCTTAAAAGGGAGAGCCACCCTTCCCCTATTGGACTAATCTTTTAGGGACATTGGGCCTTTCCCCGAGTGGGTGTGCCTGAGAACTGCTGGGGTCCGGGCAGCCTTAATTTATTGGGCCTCGGCCAACCCCACTTGGGCCGGATGCATCAAGGAGCCTGGACTATTTCTAAATTACCCCAACCATTTTTATACTTTCTTTTTCTCTGATACATTTTCATTTGGTACCCTATCTTTACTCCATATTCTTCCTGTAGGATCTCTGGTACGCCTAGAGGGGGTGAATAGGCCTGTAAAAATTCATCTTAAACCGAAATCAAATTCATCCGCGGCACTGACGCTCTATGAGCGCGGCACTGCCGCTCCTGCAGGAGAAATTAGTTCACAGTTTAAAATCTACCCAACGAAACTTAGATAGGGTAAATTTCTTAGCTTTCTACAGGGTGGTAGATCACAGATCGACAGCTGAAAGTAGTGGAAACACCACACACAAGTAGATCGGCCTCAATCTTAGAAATCACCTCAACAATAACAAGAACACAAGTGTAGCAACATAAGCACAATATGACACAAGGATTTATCCCGTGGTTCGGCTCGCCACCAAGGCTTGCCTAAGTCTATGTTGTTGAGGTATACCACTAAGGCTTAGCGATTTGCAACCCTACCTCGTTCTCAAGTTAAGAGAGTGAACTCTTGAGATGATGGGTGATTTTACTTGTTGCAAGAGGTGGTTACAAACCTCCCAGAGTTACCACACAAGTTAGCAAGCTCCACGGGCGACGCTCTAGCCGGCTAGGGGCCAAGCTCTAAGAGTAACAAGTTGTGGACCATTTTCCCTCAAGGATTGATGGGGAAATCAATGGGTTTGCTTAAGGGCTTTAGGTCAACAATGGAGTGAGAGAGAGAGAGCTCCTGCTCTATTTTGGGCGTGCTGAAGTGAAAGAAGAGAGTAGATTGGTTCCTTTTTTCCATTGGGAAGAAAGGGGAAAGGTATATATATACCCTGTAGAGGACCGTAACACCTAAGAGGGAGGGTGAATCAGGCAACTTAAAAGTCTAACTCTAAACTATGGCTTATTTTTCTATTCTTAGCAAAACCTATGCAAAAAATAAACTATCTAAATGTGCAACTACGGTTTTGCTAGTGTGTTGCTATCTCTACGCAAAAGGAGTTATGCAAACAATGTAAATACGGAAGCTAAAGAGTAAGGTAGAGATATGCAAACTCCCGTCGACGACTCTGGAATTTTTACCGAGGTATCGAGAAGCATGCAAGCTTCTCCTTAGTTCTCGTTGGAGCCCCTCGCAAGGAATCCCTCGCAAGGGTCAAGCTCCTGGTCGGGTAACTCCATGAATAGCCCCCGGCCTTCTCCACACGCAAGTGGGTCTCCAGTGTGCCTTCCGGCAAGCCTCTCCTAGACTGCTCCCCGCCGTCTTCACTATCAAGCTTTCGGACGAACCGTTGCGGGCCTTGTTCCCTTCGGTACATGGTGGCGGCCACACCATAAACACGGTTGGTGTGATCTCGTAAGACTACAAGCCCCTCTGATGTACAACAATAGTGCGTGCAAGCACCGAGTGATAAGAGGTGTGTAAACCTCACTAAACACTAGGTCTAAACCTAGAGCAAGCGCATAAGCGGTGGTCTAATCAACCTAAGCACTTCGCAAAGCACCTATGCTAATCACCTAATGAATCACTAAGCACTATGCAAGTGGAGATTACTAAAATGGTGTATCAACACCCTTGGTATGTTTTCTTAGCTCTCCACATCTCAAATGGTCGGTTGGGGGTATATTTATAAGCCCTATGGAGAAAGTAGCCGTTGGGGACGAAACCCAGCTTTTTGCTACTGACCGGATGCTGCTGTCGTCCTGACCGAACGTGTCTGGTCGTTCTAACTGTTGGAGCACGCGCGTTGATCGAACTCTGGGCCGAGTCCGGTTATCATCGATCGAACGCGTCCGATCAGTGCTGAGCTATTGCTATGACAGTGAATAGAGTCATCGTCGCGTCCGGTCACTTGAGTCCTCAGCGTCCGGTCATGTTTCTTCTTCAGCGTCCGGTTGCCTGCAGACGCTTGCCGCTGTCTTGGACTGCCCATCAGACGCGTCCAATCCTTACGAAGGGCGCGTTCGGTCTCCTCTGCCAGGCTTGTTTTTTCACGGTCTTGCGTCCGGCTTGGTTTCCATCTTCGTGCTTGGACTTTGCTTGATATCTTGGGTCTTCTCTTGTGCTTCTAAGGTCTTGTTTATGGTGTTGATCATGGGATCATCATGTCACCTTCGTCCAAGTCACCCTTGCACCCTATTGAACTATAAAACAATTGCTTGTAAATTTATTAGTCTAATTTGGTTGTGTTGGTCATCAAACACCAAAATCCAAAGTAAATGGGCCTAGGGTCCATTTTCCTTACAATCTCCCCCTTTTTGGTGATTCATGACAACACGACCAAAACAAGCAAATAATAAAATTTTTGAAATTTAAAAACTATTTACTTGCTAGGGTGCAATGCAAAGGGCAAAGTTATATGATGCTAAAAGATACCACATGTAAGCTAAAGATACCACATGTAAGCTAATGCATACCACATGTAAACATCTTTGGAAACTAATATTGTCCTTGCAAATGTCCCCATGTGGCATTATGGATTTAAGCCTTCCCCTAACTCCATAATCCACTATCCTTGTGGGGGTATGGCTCCCGATATTCACAAGACAAGACATGGGCCGCACCATCAGAGGTGGCCCAGCCCACAAGATCAAGGCGTGCACGGCGCTGCTCGGCGTGCACCGCAAGCTATTGTATAGTACCAAATAGGATACTTTCCTTGTAACCCTACCCCTCTAGAGTATATAAGGAGAGGCAGGGGTCCTGTACTGATCATCTTAATGCAATACATCAGAACACAGGATATAGGTATTACGTCATACTGACGGCCGAACCTGTCTAAATCTTATGTCTTGGTGCTTGTATTACCATCTCGCTCCTGATCTCGCTCACCTCTACGACAAATCTACCATCGTGGGATACCCCTCGGTGGACTGTCGATCACCTTTTGTCGATAGTTGGCGCGCCAGGTAGGGGTGTGCGCTTGATCCCATGGTGAGCCAGATGGACCTCAAATCAACAGCGCGTTCTTGTCATCAAACTCGTGGAGATCCATGTCGGTCCAAGACAATGATTCATCGCTGGCTACACCGGCCCCCGCGACAGCAGATCCGATCTCGGAACCACCTCCGGGGTCGTCTTCACCAACAACTCACCGCCCGCTAGGTGCTCGCCGTCAACGCCGACCAGATAATGCCATATGTCGCTGACCAGACTTTCTGTTTAAAGCTAAGTCACGTTTTAATATTCTTCTAAATATTCTCCAGTCTCCATATATCGCCGCAATGTTTCTCCGAGCTATTTTCTCGATATTTGCTCTCCAAACGATTTTCCGAACCCTCGAACAGTCATGTTGATGCTCGGACGCCTCCAGAGATGGCCCTGTCTCCGGCTCCTCCCTACACGTGCTACGGGCTCCGCACTCTGCGTTATGGGTGGTTGGCAATGGTTTCTTGGTCACGCCTGTTCCTCCTACATGTGCACGGGCTCCGTGCTCGTCGTTATGGACTATGGACTAGCTAGGGCTGGAGACTCAGCTACACACTAACTGGTCGGGCAGTTTATATGAAAAATAAATACATCTTCACACCAACTGATCGCAGAGCTGCATACGCTATTTCATCGCCATTGCTGATTTTTCTCCGGAGTTCATATATTTTTACATCATGTACTACCCGTTCTACATATTTGTATTACAGGATCATCGTCCAGGTGATCGGATCACTGGTGCTTGGATTTCTCCACCGATCAACTGGTTAGACCGCTAGGTTCATCGAATTCGTCATCGACCAGTTGATCGGACTGTTCACCGGTCGCTTCTACTCAATGCTCACTTTGTCATCGACCAGTTGACCAGACTGTTCGTCGCTCGTGCTTCATCACCAGCTATGTCGGTTACTCCTCGGCCCTTGGATTCTTTGTGCTCAAGGACTAAGTGGGCACACTTCACCTCGCTCCTCGGTGCTCGGACATCGCCAGCGACGTCAGGGACTCCTCGCTCCTCGGTGCTCGAACATCGCAAGATACGCCGGGGACTCCTCGGTGCTCGAACATCGCTAGCTACGCTGGGGACTCCTCGGTGCTCGAACATAGCTAGCTACGCTGGGGACTCCTCGGTGCTCGGACATTGCCAGCTACGCCGAGGACTCCTCGGTGCTCGGACATCACCAGCTACGTCGGGGACTCCTCGGTGCTCGGACATCGCTAGTTACGCGGGGGACTCCTCGGTGCTCGGATTCTTCGGGACTAAGTGGGCACACTTCACCCCACTTTACCTTGCGGACATCGCCAGCTATGCCGGAGACTCCTCGGCGGTGCTCGGACATCGCCAGCTATGCTAGGGACTCCTCGGTGCTCGGACATCGCCAGCTACATTGGGGACTCCTTGGTGCTCGGACATCACCAACTATGTCGGGGACTTCTCACTCCTCAGTGCTCGGACATCGCCAGCTATGCCAGGGACTCCTCGGTGCTCGGACATCGCCAGCTACGCTAGGGACTCCTCGGTGCTCGGATTCTTCGGGGACTAAGTGGGCACACTTCACCCCACTTCACCTTGCGGACATCGCCAGCTACGCCGGAGACTCCTCGGCGGTGCTCGGACATCGCCAGCTACGCCGGGGACTCCTCGGTGCTCGAACATCACCAGCTACGCCAAGGACTCCTCACTCTTCGATGCTCATACATCGCCAGTGACGCCGGGGACTCCTTGCTCCTCGATGCTTGGACATCGCCAGCGACGCCGGGAACTCGCTCCTCAGTGCTCGAACATCGCCAGCGATGCTGGGAACTCCTCGCTCCTCGGTGCTCGGACATCGCCAGCCACGCCGAGAACTCCTCGGTGCTCCCTTGGTGGTCAGATCTTGCTATGTCTCATCGGTATGCTATCAAGCTGCTCCATGCTGTTCGGATTAGGGTGCTGATCTTGGGCATCACGTCTGGGGTCTTGATACACGCATGTCGGACGACGTCGGCAAAGCTTTCAGACTTCTTTTTCTTTGACCCTACTACAAGATTTATTCTTCATCTTCTAGCAGGCTCGAGGACTAAGTGGGCACACTTCACCTTGTGATGAATGTGCACTTTTCTCATCTTGAGGCTACGCCTGGGGACTGGCTGCCTGCTCGGCTAGTCTTCTACTTTCTGACCCTGGCACCACATGACTACGTCACCTACTGTTAGGCTCGGGGACTAGCTGTGGGGGTATGGCCCCCAGTATCCACAAGACAAGACATGGGCCGCACCATCAGGGGTGGCCCAGCCCATAAGATCAAGGCGTGTACGGCGCTGCTCGGCGTGCACCGCAAGCTATTGTATAGTACCAAATAGGATACTTTTCTTGTAACCCTACCCCTCTAGAGTATATAAGGAGAGGCAAGGGTCCTCTACTGATCATCTTAATACAATACATCAGAACACAGGATGTAGGTATTATGTCATACTGACGGCCAAACCTGTCTAAATCTTGTGTCTTGGTGCTTGTATTACCATCTCGTTCCTGATCTCGCTCACCTCTACGACAAATCTACCATCGTGGGATACCCCTCGGTGGACTGTCGAGCATCTGTTGTCGACAATCCTCCCTTTCTTAGACCATTACCACTTGTAAATTATTACCATTACCACTTATAAATTATTATGATCGGGCTTGCTTTTGGTCCTACAAATTCTCCCCATTTGGAATCAAACACCGAAAAGGAAGACATTAGTAGCACAAGAGAGGGTCAAACTTTGTGTGTGGGGGGGGTACGACCCCGGATACCCACGGCAGGCTACATGGGCTGCACGACCAGGGGCGGTCCAGCCCATAAGGCGAAGACTTATGGTGCACGGTGTTGCTCGGTGTCGACGAAATATGGTCGGCAGTCTACCTAAGGGTATGCCCAAGGTAGTAGATTGTCGGCAGACAGATGCGCAAGCCACAAACAAGACGGTGACGCAAGACTGACACGAGATTTTATCCAGGTTCGGCCGCCAAGAAGGCGTAATACCTACGTCCTGCGTCTGATTGTATTGTTGTATGTTAATGAGAGATGTTTTTTAGAGGGATCCCCTGCTCGCCTTATATAGTCCGGGGGGCAGGGTTACAGATCTGGAAACTAATCCTAGCCAGTTACAATTGCCATATGTGGCCGGATAAGGATTCCTATTCTAACCGACCAGGATCCTGCTTGATCGCCAAATCCGCCTTAACTCCTTGCGCAGGACTCCAACCAGGTTGGCTGGGCCACGCGTCGTCTTTCGGATGGACCAGACCCATCGATCCGGGCCAGCCCAAGCTTAGCCGTAAGGGTATAGGGGTTAATACCCCCACAGCTAGTCCCCGAGCACCATGTATTATGCTGCGACACGCCATTTCGACCTTCTCCGACAAGTTACGCCCGAGTCCTTGACATCTTCCGACCACCGTCGTCGCCGGAGAAATAGGTTGTCCAAAGAATGTATGGTGCTCTTAAGAAAAAAAGAAAAAGATTTGTATCCCGGGAAGTGTGCCCACTTGTATTTCTGAAAAGAAATGTAAGTGCGTCTTGAAGCGTAGCATCTTTGATCATCAGAGGCGTAGTGGTCGAAAAACAAACACATTCACCGCAAGGTGAAGTGTGCCCACTTAGTCCCCGAGCCTGGTAGTAGGTGAAGTAAGCACGTGGTGCCAGGGTCTAAAAAGAATTCCCAATTAAGTTGAGAACCCAATCGTCGTACAGGCGATACGAGATGCACCGGCAGGTGCATCGTACCTATGTAGTCCCCGAGCTTGCTAGAAGGCGAAGTATGAGCCTTGTAGTAAGGTCTAAATAAATGTCTCTCAACTGTATGTGAGTACAAATCACATGTAGCCGAGGAGAACAATTCTTCGATCAGTGGTCGGGATATCCCCGAGCACATCAGTTGTCGGAGCAGTCTCCGAGCATGATAGTGGTCGTAGTAGTCCCCGAGCACGTTAGTGGTTGGAGCAGTCCTCGAGCACTTTAGTGGTCTGGGCGGTCCACGAGCACACAGAGATGGTCTGTGCGATCCCGAGCATAGCAGTGGGTCCGAGCGGTCCCGAGCACACAGCGTTGGTCCGGCGGTCCCGAAAGCACAAGCGATGGTCCGGGCGATCCCGAAACACAGCGATGGTCCGGGCAATCCCGAGCACAAAGATGGTCCGGGCGATCCCTCGATCCATCCTTAGCGCCAAAATGAGCATCTAAAACGCGAACGCCATTGATGTATTTATTCGGTGTATTTATTTATCTCTATTCTCTGTCAAGTCCATCGACACGCTGGTCAAAAAAGCAAATGGGTATAGTACGTCATTCTCGTCTTCTTACTCTTTTTCGCAAATAATGCTTGCACTTTTTGTATGGAGGCACGCGTCGCCAGGGCCTTCTTACACTATTAATGAAGAGGCGCAGACATCGAAGGGCGAGCGTTTATTGGCGTGAGATCTCGAGGTTGTGTGAACAACCGTCATGGCGCCAGCGTCAAGCACATCTCCCAATAATCTCGGGTGGACGAAACGACGGAGCTCTTTTTGTTTTATATAATGTAGATCTGTAAGTTACTCACACCGTTCCCCATTGTCATTCGCCGCAAAACCTCTTTCTTCCTCCTGCCAAACCCTATTCCTCCGAAAATCATCGCCAATCCCCTTGCCACTGCATCCACCCCCTTAGTAAGGACAGACTAATGGCGAAGAGAGACGCCCAGAAGAAAGGCGGGGTCATGGTGAAGGAATGGTGGAAGTCGCAGAGCAATGAGCAGACCATCGAGGACCTCGTCGCCATGGGAGTGCTCCACAACAAGGCACTCACGGGATGGTGTGCGCCGGAAGGAGAAAGCTTCCCCGATCCACAACCAGGTGAGATTGTGGCTTTCGAAGACTTCTTCAAACGGGGTTTCGGGATTCCAGTGCACCCTTTCCTTCAGGGTCTCTGCTTGTACTACGAGATTGGGATTTGCAATCTGTATCCCAATTCGATTCTCCTTATCTCCACCTTCATTCATCTCTGCGGGTCTTATGGTGGCTTCCAGCCCCATTTCGACCTCTTTCGCCACCTATTCTGTCTTCGGAAGAAAGGGAGCGGTGGCTCGAAGATAGCCGGAGGCGCCTACCTAAATCTGCGCGACGGTATGAAAGCACAATACTTGCACTGCCCCTGGAACACCTCGCTGGATGAGTGGTACAAGAAGTGGTTCTACATCCGTGAAGAGCCGAACACCATCACCTTGTGTGACGTGAGACTGATTCCAGAGAAGAAGAATAGCTGGACAGAAAAGCCCGAGAACCTGGAGCAGATCGCTGAACTACTCGGGATGATCCCGTGGGGAAAGCTAGATGGCCCAAGTGTGGTCGGGAACTTCATCAGCCGAAGGATCCAGCCCTGCCAAAAGAGGGTTGATCCAGGCTTCGAGTACCAGGGAAGCGCCGATCCGACAAGGACCAGGAAGGAGCCGCTCGACAAGACAGAAATCAAAGCCAGGATTGGGGAGCTATTCAACCTGGCCGATCCCAATTACGTAAGGCTGAACGACATCGAGCACGCCTTCAAACTGGCCCGACCTCCCCCAAAGGTAATTGATGCCTCCTTTTAACTGTAGAGTCATGTTGTAACAAGAAATTGACTGTTGCCCCCGCTTTGTGTCGTAGTGGAATGGTCATGACCGAGCAGCAGTGTTCGTGTCGCCGCCTCCCCCAGTGTAGATTGGCATAAAGTCAGCCGACCCAAATTTGCACCGGCGCCCGGACCGACGACGCCCATCAAGGCACTCGAGACTATGGAGGACGACCACCAGAGCCACCCGCAAGCGTCCGTGACCAACAAATGACGCTAAGCTATCTTCCCCTCAGCCGGACGACAAGCGGCGGAGGATGTGGACATCTTCCGCTCTCGTCCCTCGAAGAGGAGAAGACAAATGGGGTCTTGAGCGTGTGGCTCCTCCGTGCAGCGTGGTCGCATCACCACCACCACTACAACACGAGTACAAGCGAGGGAAACATCGGGCATCAAACCCCGGCGCTGTCTGGGAGGTGGAAAAAGACCCGGTGGAGCCTACCGAGCACGCGGGCGAGGGGACGGTCAAGGCGACACACCTTTGCCACATCATTCCACAAATCAAAGTCAAAAGTATCTATATCTTTGATGTAAGCTTGTAATTTGCATTGGATACTACTATCTTCTGAAATTGTCTCTGATATATTAGGTCGGCGTCCACCGAGAACCCCGACCAGCTAGCCGGTGCGGCACAACCGCCCAATGATGGCGGGACAAATCGCCCAAAGCCCGGTACCGTGAGGAGCTCAGAGGTAGGAACTCCGCTGGACCTCAAGAAGTGACGACCGAGACGCCAGATCCCGAGCGGCCGGGTCGAGAAGACAAATTAACAGTACAAGTGCTCGAGCACGAACCTCTAAAAGGCGGATACCATGGCGCCAAGGGAGCCGGATCTAGCCGAGGAGCAAGCGACGAAATGGCCCAGAGCATTCAGCCAACGCGACGGCTCGTGGAAAAGCCACAGTGGTTGTGGAGTCTGCAGACTCGGACCAGCCAGCCTCTCAAACAGGAGGTCAAGAGGAAGACGAGAAGAGGTCTCTGGTCGTCCCCAAGATAGGCGAACAACATGTATATGTGTCGCGCTATCGAACGACGGATGGGTTATGCACGAAGAAATCCCGGAGGTCAAAGAGACCCTAAGAGTCGAACGGGCGCCAAGCGTCACGGTGACGAAGTCCGTGTACGTTTGGCTTGAATCCTTGACCTCATTATGTAGTCGAACTGTCGACTTAACTTGTCTCAGTATGCAGGACTGATGAAAACCGCAAAATATCTTGAAGAGGTGCTTCACCAGATTGAAGGAATCGTGGCGACCAATAAAGAACTGGTGGCGAAGTGGAACGCTTATGGTGCCAACTTGAAACCGCCGACTAGGAGAGGATAGATCAAGAAACACGTAACCAAAACACGGTCGGCCGACTCAACAACAAAGAGCTGGAGAAAACAAGTAAAGTTTCATCTTATCATAACAAGTGCAGGACTTGTGTTGTTGTATTCTTGGTAGTAACATCTGTAAGGCAGGTTTAGAAGCTGAAGTAGCCCGCCTCAAAGGGGAAAATAACCATGTGACCACAGAGTGTGGTCGCCTGAAGGAAGACAACGTGAAGCTAGTACACAGCCAGTCTCAACTCCAAGACCACACCAACAAAATGAAGGAGGAACTAAAAAGTAAGTATTCCAGATCACCTTTCTCATTCTGTTGCCCACCTTGCCATGTCATGTTTTCACATTTGATGTCTTATACTGTGTTCAGTTTTGAAAGTCAATGCCAAGAAGCACCTAGAGGCCGTGATCAGAGAGCGTGATGACTGGAAAGCACAATGCCTCAAGGCCGCCGAGGAGCAGGACACGTGGGAGAAACGGTGCCAAGAAATGGCAACTGGCATTGTGCCCGTCCTCGACCTTATAGACCCGGCGCTCACAGAGGAAGAGCCGAGGACACGCCAGCTCGGGCTGGTCGAGAGATGCAGACAAGCGTGGGGATGGTTCCAGGAGTTCGTGAAGGAGGCTGGTGAGTACACGGGTGCCCATGTACTAAGCATGGTGCGTGCCCACTACCCCCTGATCGATCTCAAGCGCCTAGAGGCTGGGTACCCGAAGGAGGTAGACCCAGACAAGGCAGAGGAGCTTTGGACGGCCCAGCTGGACTTGTCGTCAAAGATAATTGGCGATATTAACCTGTGTGGAGGTGGGACAGCACCTGTACAGGGTACGCCATCGATGAGTCAGCTAGAAATGCCATCAGCTGCGAGCCAACCAACGAAGCTCATGGGTCTCGACCAGCCAGAGCACCAAGTGAAGGCCATCCCTTCACTCAACTAGCACAAGAGTCCCCGAGACTCGAGTAGGGTATCGGAGCGGGGGCGATGAAGTGCCATGCGCCCCGACCACCCAATGTAATAGGCTTAGAGTCAGTAGAAGGAGGACATAGTTGTGTTATTGTGAACTTAAGCCTCTTCGAGCAAGCTTGTAATAACGTGAATCAGTATAAACTTGTTTGCTTTGTATAAAGCGTATTTAAGCTTGATACTTTATGTTGGTGTAACTAAGTAAAATGTATTAACGTTCGCTTTAGTTGTACCATCGTGCTCGACACATCATCCCAAAAAGTTTGTGCGGCCCTGTTTTCCATGTGGTCGGAGTGTGAGGTCCGGTGACCATGCACACGTAGACGCAGACAAGTTAAACCAAGGGGGACCTGCCGATCACCCGTAACGTAGAGAACGGATCCCATGCACGTATTGGGAGGAACCGGAGACAGAGCCTGCTCTGAAAACCGTAGAAGGGGTGGTGGTCGGCTTTTACTGGCTGAGTTAGAATAACCATAAAACTCAAGTGACACATTAGAGTGCTCGGAGAAATCATAATTGCTTTATTGAAATAAATCGAAAGTACAAAAGGAGTACATATCTCAAAGAGTTAAGCATAGAAACATCTAAGCTTGTCGATGTGCCAAGAGTTTGGTACGTCCGTCATCAGGCCCAAAGAAAGCTAACTCAGTAAGACGTTGGTCGTGTGACTTCCTTGATCATGAATGGTCCCTCCCATGGGGTTGCAAGTTTGTGGACACCACTGGATCGCCTTCCACTTCAGGACCAAATCTCCGACCACCAAAGAACCGCTTTTTAACATTTTTGTTGTAGTACATGCAAAAACAACAGAAGGTATTTGGCGAGACGTACACAAGAATCGAGCCTTTTCTCTTCTGCGCTGTTTACTTCTAGCTCCCGTACTTCATTGACCTTGCCCTCGTCGAAGTTCTCTACCCTTGCTGGTCTGAAAGCTATATCTGATGGGAGGACTACCTCAGCGCCATAAACCATAAAGTATGGTGATACGCCGGTGTTACGACTGGGCTGAGCTCGGAGGCCCCAGACCACGGCTGGTAACTCCTTGAGCCATCTTCCGGGGGCTTTGTCATTTTCTCTGTACATCCTCTTCTTCAATGCGTCCAAGATCATGCCATTTGCCCGCTCGACTTGTCCATTAGCTCTGGGGTGCGCCACCGAGACGTATTTTACTACTATGCTCCTTCCATCGCAGAAGTCCCAAAAAGCGTTCCCGGTGAACTGAGTACCCAGATCGGTGATGATGCTGTTGGGTATGCCAAAATGGTGGACAACCTGGTCGAGGAACATGACAGCCTTTTCTGAAGATGCATGTACCAAAGGCATGTATTCTATCCACTTAGAAAATTTGTCAATCAGCACAAAAACACATGTAAATTTCCCAGGAGCCGGTTTGAAGGGCCCGATCATATTCAGTCCCCAGCATGCAAAGGGCCAAGAGGCTGGTATCGTCTAAATCTCATGTGCTGGTACGTGGATTCTTTTAGCAAAGAACTAACAACCCTCACAGTGGCGGACTAGCTTCTCTGCGTCGGCTACTGCTGACGGCCAATAAAACCCCCTTTCGGAAAGCCTTACCGACCGGTGTTCTTGAGGCCGCGTGGTTGTTGCCGCAGAGCCGAGTGGATTTGGTCCAGAGATGTTCGCCTTCTTCCGGGTTATACACTTCATCAAGATTTCTTCCTTTGTGTTTTTAACGCCATAACTTTCCATCGACGAAAGCGATATCGCTTCTTCGCGACGCATTAGGCACTCATTTTCGTCCGATCAAGATAACCGCCGCCATCCGTTAAGTACTTGATGAAGGGTACTCTCGGTCACCGCTCATGAGTGGTCGGAGGCGGCTCGGTTGTGCTTGGCGCCAAACCGTAGCCACCAATTGCTGGTCCGGAACTTTGTCGACCGTGGAATCTTCCTCTTCGATGGAAGGCGTGAGCAGGTCTTGGACAATACACCATGCGGGATTTTGGCTCGAGATGATCCTAACTTTGATAAATAAGATCCGCCGCTTGGTTCTTGTCCCGACCACGTGTATGTACTCGATGCCATAGAACCCGCCTTCAAATTTTCTTATCGATTTACGATATCGTCCATCTTTTCACCGGTCGTGTCCAGATCCTTGTTGAGTTGGTTGATGACCGAGCCGAGTCTTCGAGATGTAGAGACGTTTGACACCAAGCTCAACCGCAATGCATAAACCATGCGTGCATGCTTCATACTTTCGGCGGCGTTATTATTAGATGCCGGGAAATAAATCCACGAGCACGTAATCGAGCTGCTCCTTGGATGGTGACACGAAAAGAACCCCTGCTCCCGCACCGTCAATTGTGAGAGAGCCGTCGAAGTACATCGTCCAATATTCATCGGATTCCGGAGAGGCAGGCGTGCTTAAGTCTGTCCACTCGACGATGAAATCGATGAGTGCCTGAGACTTGATTGTAGTACGGCTTGCGAATTCCAAGGAGAAGGGGCATAGCTCCATTGCCCATTTGACGATCGCTTTGTTCGCATCCTTATTATGCGAATGATGTCCCCAAAGGGTACTTTCGGTCATGACCACCACACGATATCCGTCAAGTAATGTCTCAACTTTTGGGATGTTATCGGATGGCGTGAGCGCGTTTACGAATCTGTGGGTACCTGGTCTTAGATTCGTTGAGTACCTCACTGACGAAATAAATTGGCCGCTGTACCTTATAGGCGTGGCCCGGCTCGTCGCGCTCGACCACCATGGTAGTGGAGACCACCCGATTGGTTGCTGCAATGTAAAGTAGGAGGGTTTCGTCTTCTCTAGGAGCAGTGAGGACTGGAGGTGATGTAAGGTAATGTTTTAGCTGCGTGAAAGCGGCGTCACGCTTCTTCCGAGCACTCAAACTTCTCGGATGCTTTGAGTAGTTTAAAAACGGTAACCCTTTTTCTCCCTAATCTTGATATGAAACGGCTTAGAGCGGCCATGCATCCGTAAGCTTTTGGACATCCTTCACCTTTTTAGGGGCTTCATGTCTAAGAGCGCCTTTTGACTTTCTCTCGATTAGGGCATATGTCAAGTTATAATCGCATTTACGTTGCCTAGCAATATACCAGAAGGAACACCAAAGATGCACTTCTTTGGGTTTAACTTCCATTGGAATGTATTGAGGGCCACGAAGGTACATTTGAGGTTGTCAACAAGGGTATGTGCTTCCTTGGTTTTGACAACTACATCATCCACATAGGCCTCTACTAGGTCATCTTTTATCTCATCTGCGAGGTAGGCCTGAATGGCGCGTTGGTATGTAGCCCCGGCGTTCTTGAGCCCGAACGACATAGTCATGTAGCAGTAGGCGCCAAAAGGCATGATGAAAGACGTCTTGATCTGATCGTCCTTTTTGAGAGCGATCTGGTGATAACCAGAGTAGCAATCAAGAAAGGAAAGCAGCTCGCAACCGGCGGTTGAATCTACGACCTCATCTATGCGAGGTAAGCCGAAGGGGTCCTTAGGGCAGTGTTTGTTGAGATTAGTGTAATCAACGCACATTCTCCATTCATTATTCTTTTTGTGTACAAGAACCGGGTTGGCTAACCACTCCAGATGATACACTTCTTTAATGAATCCGGCTGCCAAAAGCCGTGTAACTTCTACCCTAATCGCCTCCTTTTTGTCGCGAGCGAAACGTCGAAGCTTCTGCTTGATAGGTTTGGCCTTGCTGTTGACATTCAAGGAGTGCTCGATCAAGTTCCGAGGTACACCGGGCATGTCGGCAGGTTTCCATGCGAACACATCCACGTTGCTCCTCAAAAACCCAACGAGCGCGTCTTCCTATTTGGGATCTAGGTTGGCCCCGATAAGGGCCGTTTTGCTGGGGTCGCCGTCGACCAGCTGGATCACCTTGTGCTCCTTTGACTTGATGTTTTTGCGTGGAGTCTCGAGCTCTGGGATCTCCAGGTGGTCGGCTGAGGTCTTCTTAGCGTCGAGCATGGTCTCGGTCATGCGAATAGAGAGGTCATGGGCCTCTGCTATTTTGAAACTATCGTCTTCGCAGGTGTAGGCGGCGTACACGTTACCTCGGAGGGTTAGGACTCCTTTCTCGGTAGGCATCTTGAGCACCAGATACCTATAATGAGGTATGGCCATGAACTTGGTGAGCGACGGTCGACCAAGAATAGCATGGTAGGTGCCGTCGAAGTCAGCGACCACAAAGTTGACGTAATCGGTAAGGAAGTGGTCCGAGGTCCCAAACTGCACAGGTAGCGTGATCTGCCCGAGAGGTGTAGAGCTCTGTCCGAGAAGAACACCCCAGAACTGTGCCTCGTATGGCTTAAGATCCGCCTGAGCTATCTTTAGGGCGGGCAGACGTATTTTACTACTATGCTCCTTTCATCGCAGAAGTCCCAAAAAGCGTTCCCGGTGAACTGAGTACCCAGATCGGTGATGATGCTGTTGGGTATGCCGAAACGGTGGATGACATGGTCGAGGAACATGACAGCCTTTTCTGAAGATGCATGTACCAAAGGCATGTATTCTATCCACTTAGAAAATTTGTCAATCAGCACAAAAACACATGTAAATTTCCCAGGAGCCGGTTTGAAGGGCCCGATCATATTCAGTCCCCAGCATGCAAAGGGCCAAGAGGCTGGTATCGTCTGAATCTCGTGTGCTGGTACGTGGATTCTTTTGGCAAAGAACTGACAACCCTCACAGGGGCAGACTAGCTTCTCTGCGTCGGCTACTGCTGACGGCCAATAAAACCCTGCTCGGAAAGCCTTACCGACCAGTGTTCTTGAGGCCGCGTGGTTGCCGCAGGAGCCAGAGTGGATTTGGTCCAGGAGATGTTCGCCTTCTTCCTGGGTTATACACTTCATCAAGATTTCTTCCTTTGCGTTTTTGCGCCATAACTTGCCATCGACGAGCAGATACTGCTTACTGCGACGCATTAGGCACTCGTTTTCTGTCCGATCAGTATAACCGCTGCCATCTGTTAAGTACTTGATGAAGGGTACTCTCCAGTCTGGCTCATGAGTGGTCGGAGGCGGCTCGGTTGTGCTTGGCGCCGGAACCGTAGCCACCAATTGCTGGTCCGGAACTTTGTCGACCGTGGAATCTTCCTCTTCGATGGAAGGCGTGAGCAGGTCTTGGACGAATACACCATGCGGGATTTTGGCTCGAGATGATCCTAACTTTGACAGCGCATCCGCTGCTTGGTTCTTGTCCCGGACCACGTGTATGTACTCGATGCCATAGAACCTGCCTTCCAGCTTTCTTATCGATTTACAGTATGCGTCCATCTTTTCGCTGGTCGTGTCCCAGTCCTTGTTGAGTTGGTTGATGACCAAAGCCGAGTCTTCGTAGACGTAGAGACATTTGACACCAAGCTCAACCGCAATGCATAAACCATGCAGGCATGCTTCATACTCGGCGGCGTTATTAGATGCTGGGAAATAAATCCTGAGCACATAACGGAGCTGCTCCTTGGATGGTGACACGAAAAGAAACCCTGCTCCCGCACCGTCAATTGTGAGAGAGCCGTCGAAGTACATCGTCCAATATTCATCGGATTCCGGAGAGGCAGGCGTGCTTAAGTCTGTCCACTCGACGATGAAATCGACGAGTGCCTGAGACTTGATTGCAGTACGGCTTGCGAATTCCAAGGAGAAGGGGCATAGCTCCATTGCCCATTTGACGATGCACCCGTTCGCATCCTTATTGCGAATGATGTCCCCCATAGGGTACTCGGTCATGACCACCACACGATATCCGTCGAAGTAATGTCTCAACTTTCGGGATGTTATCAGTATGGCGTAGAGCAGTTTCTGAATCTGTGGGTACCTGGTCTTAGATTCGTTGAGTACCTCACTGACGAAACAAATTGGCCGCTGTACCTTATAGGCGTGGCCCGGCTCATCGCGCTCGACCACCATGGTAGTGGAGACCACCCGATTGGTTGCTGCAATGTAAAGTAGGAGGGTTTCGTCTTCTCTAGGAGCAGTGAGGACTGGAGGTGATGTAAGGTAATGTTTTAGGCTGCGTGAAGGCAGCGTCGCTTCTTCCGAGCACTCAAACTTCTCGGATGCTTTGAGTAGTTTAAAAAATGGTAACCCTTTTTCTCCTAATCTTGATATGAAACGGCTTAGAGCGGCCATGCATCCGTAAGCTTTTGGACATCCTTCACCTTTTTAGGGGCTTCATGTCTAAGACAGACTTTGACTTTCTCTCGGATTAGGGCGTATGCCGTCATAATAGCGACGCGTTGCCTAGCAATATACCAGAAGGAACACCAAAGATGCACTTCTTTGGGTTTAACTTCCATTGGAATGTATTGAGGGCCACGAAGGTACATTTGAGGTTGTCAACAAGGGTATGTGCTTCCTTGGTTTTGACAACTACATCGTCCACATAGGCCTCTACTAGGTCATCTTTTATCTCATCTGCGAGGCAGGCCTGAATGGCGCGTTGGTATGTAGCCCCGGCGTTCTTGAGCCCGAACGACATAGTCGTGTAGCAGTAGGCGCCGAAAGGCATGATGAAAGACGTCTTGATCTGATCGTCCTTTTTGAGAGCGATCTGGTGATAACCAGAGTAGCAATCAAGAAAGGAAAGCAGCTCGCAACCGGCGGTTGAATCTACGACCTCATCTATGCGAGGTAAGCCAAAGGGGTCCTTAGGGCAGTGTTTGTTGAGATTAGTGTAATCAACGCACATTCTCCATTCATTATTCTTTTTGCATACAAGAACCGGGTTGGCTAACCACTCCGGATGATACACTTCTTTAATGAATCCGGCTGCCAAAAGCCGTGTAACTTCTACCCTAATCGTCTCCTTTTTTGTGTCGCGAAAGCGTCAAGCTTCGCTTGATAGGTTTGGCCTTGCTGTTGACATTCAAGGAGTGCTCGATCAAGTTTCGAGGTACACCGGGCATGTCGGCAGGTTTCCATGCGAACACATCCACGTTGCTCCTCAAAAACCCAACGAGCGCGTCTTCCTATTTGGGATCCAGGTTGGCCCCGATAAGGGTCGTTTTGCTGGGGTCACCGTCGACCAGCTGGATCACCTTGTGCTCCTTTGACTTGATGTTTTTGCGTGGAGTCTTGAGCTCTAGGATCTCCAGGTGGTCGGCTGAGGTCTTCTTAGCGTCGAGCATGGTCTCGGTCATGCGAATAGAGAGGTCATGGGCCTCTGCTATTTTGAAACTGTCGTCTTCGTAGGTGTAGGCGGCGTACACGTTACCTCGGAGGGTTAGGACTCCTTTCTCGGTAGGCATCTTGAGCACCGGATACCTATAATGAGGTATGGCCATGAACTTGGTGGCGACGACGGTCGACCAAGAATAGCATGGTAGGTGCCGTCAAGTCGGCGACCACAAAGTTGACGTAATCGGTAAGGAAGTGGTCCGAGGTCCCAAAGCGCATGTGTGGCGTGATCTCGCCCGAGAGGTGTAGAGCTCTGTCCGAAGAACACCCAGGCTCGTGCCTCGTGTGGCTTAAGATCCGCTGAGAGCTATCTTTAGGGCGCAGCGGTCGTTCTTGAACAAGATATCAATGGAGCTGCCGCCGTCGATCAAGACTCTATCGAATGGACCTTGTTGATACAAGGATTGAGGACCGGGGAAAACGTCCTGGCTCGGGTATTGCGGCCCATTGGTCCTTCCTCTCGAAAGAGATTTCAGCGGTGAGACCACGGAGGGAGCCGGGATCGGTGAGCGAGTTATCGGTGTTGGCCACGCTTCAAACAAGCACGGGCGCGGCGACTTTATGCTCCCGCTTGGTCTCGATGGACACTTTGCCTCCGATGATGGTGTGCACGCGATCGGTTGGCTTGACGTACTTGTGACGAGGGTCTCATCGATGCGTCGCCTTCGTTATCCTCGTTCTTGTTGTTCTACTACATCGTTAGGCTTGTCGGATGTATCCGGAGCTGTTGACGTGTATAGATAGACTTGAGAACGCGCAATTCTCCATGGTATGGTTTGACTTAGGATGGAGTGGCGGGGCCCCTTCATTGCTTTAGGCGTGAGTCGTCTTCGTGAATTACGACGTCCGCCACCCTTTTTAACGGTATTGACCTTACCATCGTCTTCCGAAACACGCTTGCTCCTCGTAATCGTTCTGGCGGTTACGCCGCTGATTATTCGTCGGTCGCGGTGGTCACGGAGTCATTCTTGCTGGTGCGGCGGTGGTCAAAATCGTAAACCGCTTCGACCATGGTTGCCATGGTAGTCATCATGTGTGAGGGGTGGTCGGAGCGTGGAACCCTTGCTTCTTCTTCAATAATTATCTTCTTGGCGTCGTCGGCATCCGCATATTTCTTAGCGGTGGATAGGAGCGCCGCGGACCGACTCGGTCTCTTCCGGAGGAGCTTGTCTCTTAGGGCGTCGTGGAAGCGGAGGCCGATGATGAAAGCTTCAATTGCCTCGTTGTCGGAGATTGATGGGACCTTGATGCGCATCTACGAAACGCCGGACGTACTTTCGCCAAGCGTTGGCTCATCTTTCCGATCTCGGATCCGTTGCGGATCGTACTTGTTGCCCGGTTGTTCACAAGTAGCGATGAAATTGTCAATGAAGGCTTGCTTAAGCTCCCGCCAAGAATCAAAGTAGTTCGCGGTAAGTGACCAGCCATTGGTGACCAGTATGGCCAACAAATGACCGGGAAGTAGTTAGACATGACGTGCTTTCGTCGCCCATGGCTGATCTGCACGCAGCGGTTTTCGAGAGCATGACCCATAATTCGGGGTTTTCTTTGCCGTCATACTTCGAAGTTTCTCGAGCTTAAAATTCTTGGGCCATATGACTTGGCGAAGGTGTGGAGTAAATCGCTTCAAACCCGCGGACCGTGGGCGATGTCATACTCCATACGGCGATAGCTTTAAATGGGATGCTCGATCGTCGACTCTCGGTTGATGCGAGCTTGCGAGATCGCGTCCACCGAGGTAATGGCGGAGATCGTTGTTGCCATCGCGGTGATCTCGATTGCCATCTGGATTAGCCCTGCGATCATGGTTATTATTGCGACGATTGTCGCGGTTGTCTTGGTGATTATCGTCCCGGATATCGCGACGGTTGTCCTCCCGACGGCGGTTACCACCGTCATGGCCACCGTTTCTGCCTCGATGGTTGTCTGATGGGTCGTTGTTGCGCGAGCCACGTGGGTTGAGTGGCTGTGAGCGGCTTGGAAGCTGGCGACTGTGGCTTGACTCGACTGAGATGGATGGAGCCCGGACTTGATTTACAATCTCTGCGGTCTGGGCCATGGCAGCCGTCAGATAGGCTTGTATTTCATCGCGAACTGCTTGGGTTTCCAGGGTGTTGGGTAGCCGTTGCATTGTTGCCATGGCGACGGCTACATTGGCACTTGGAGTCCTAAAGACCTGTTTGTCCCCCACCCTATCGAAAGCATCGTTGAGGTCGCGTGGCTGGACCCTGATGCGTCGCGCCTCCTGGTCTGCTTTGGCTTCGATTTGCCAGTGATTGAACCGGTCAATATTGCACGCTTCGCGTGTGGTCTTTTCTTGTTCTGTTTCACCAACTGCCGGCGGTTCATCATTGCTGACAACATGGATCAAATCCCCTCGTCTTGGCGGGAAAGATGGGAATTGTGAAAACCCTGGAGCGTGGTCTGGCAGATCCAGATCGTACTTGGTGCCATCGTCTTCGTGATGCTGAAGCTCGGTGTGTACAGATGCTTTAGATGCGATGCTAGACGAGGAGGTGGAGTCGCCCTCTTGAACTATGTGGATGGATCCTTCCTGATAATCTTCAGTCCGGATCATGTTGACGAAGTCGCGCGGCTTCGGTCGAGGTCGGTGCATAAAACATAGATCCAAGCAGCGTTGTGGGTTATACGCGTAGCTAGAGGCAGCGTTTCGCAGGCCGTAAGGCTGGACCTGGTGGTTCTCCATCGAGGCTGCGTACTCGGAGAGCCGGAGACCCGTCGCGGAGGCTGGCCGGCGATGAGCGGAGCGCCCTTCAGGAGTAGATAAGACCACGAGATCTGTACCAAGTCGTGCAAGACGACTGGTCCAAGCTGGTCGGGTAGATCTATTGTGGGGAGTGGTTACCTGCTCGTTAGGTTGACTTTGAATCGTACTTACCAGAGCTAGGGTTTCAGCGAGTTTGGTGCCGACCCGATCGATGGAGTTGAGCAGGTCGGTGTTGTCGATCTGCTTCCCTTTGTAGCGGGGAAGCGGACGACGAGTCCTCGGCGTGGCTGAAGATGATGTAGGCGTGGTCGGAACCAGATGTACCGTGGTCGGAGCCAGATCCATCGTGGTCGGAGCCAGACGTACCGTGGTCAGAGCCCGATCCATCATGGTCGGAGCCAGACGTACCGTGGTCGGAGCCAGATCCATCGTGGTCGGAGCCATAGCCGATGTAGGTGAAGCAGTGGTCGACGCAGACTGAATCCATGCCTCCTCCGTGGTCATGACGATGAAGCCATCGGAGCCGGTGGTCCAGGTGATCTGGCCGACGGTGAACATGAAGCCGTTCGGCGTAGCCATGGAGCCGGAGGTGATGACCGTCTTGTTTGCTTGGAGAGCAGTACGCACACCCCCTACCTGGTGCGCCACTGTCGACGAAATATGGCCGGCAGTCTACCTAGGGGTATGCCCAAGGTAGTAGATTGTTGGCAGACAGATGCGCAAGCCACAAACAAGACGGTGACGCAAGACTGACATGAGATTTTATCCAGGTTCGGCCGCCAAGAAGGCGTAATACCTACGTCCTACGTCTGATTGTATTGCTGTATGTTAATGAGAGATGTTTTTTAGAGGGATCCCCTACCCGCCTTATATAGTCCGGGGGGTAGGGTTACAGATTTGGAAACTAATCCTAGCCAGTTACAATTGCCATATGTGGCCGGATAAGGATTCCTATTCTAACCGACCAGGATCCTGCTTGATCGCCAAATCCGCCTTAACTCCTTGTGCAGGACTCCAACCAGGTTGGCTGGGCCGCGTGTCGTCTTTCGGATGGACCGGACCCATCGATCCCGGCCGGCCCAAGCTTAGCCGTAAGGGTATAGGGGTTAATACCCCCACACTCGGCGTGTACCGCAAGACATCAAGGGCGATATCCTGAAGATGCTACGAGATTTGTTAGGATATGCTCGATCCCATGATTCCTGTAACCTATTATTACTTACCGGTTATCTCCTAGATCTAACCAACTTATAACCCTACCCCCGATTATATAAGGCGGGTAGGGGACCCCCTCAAAACACACGCAATATCATACGATAGCCAATACAAACCAATAGATCACAGGAGTAGGGTATTACATTGTGCTGATGGCCCAAACCTATCTAACTCTTGTGTCTCTATTGCCTTCTTGTTCTTGATTACACGCACCTCCACCGATCAATCTACCTTCGTGGGATACTCCTAGGAGGACTGCCGATGATATTCTGTCGATAGTTGGCGTGCTAGGTAGAGGTGTGCGTGTTGTTTCCATGACGAACAAGATGGTACACTTTTCAAGCTCTTCGTCCTCTCCAGAGTCTGGCCAGATCTTTACGGTTGGATTGATCTCTTTGGTCATCAATGCTGATGGAGATGGAGAAATCTTCAAGCCGGTGCAGATCAATTCTACGCCGACCACACCAACGCCTGCAACAGCAGATCCGATCTTAGAACCGCCTCCGAGGTCGTCTTCACCAACAACTCGCCGCCTGCTACCCCGCTACTCGAGGAAGCAGGTCGGCAATAATGATCTGATCGCATCCATCAATTAGGTTGGCCAAAAGCTCACCGACTGCCTCTCCCTCACGGAATCGGCTCTGACCACTCTAGTTCGGCGCCGACCACCTTCCGGTTCCGATCTATTGGAAGCCGATCGAGAAACTCTAGGGGATACGACCACCATCCATCAGGATGCCCTAAGGGACAAATTAGCTGACCAGATTGGAGACATCTATCCTCTCACCGACCCGATCGCCGACCAGCTCTCGCCGACTATCAATATGCTGCAAATCGGCCAATGTCCCGAAGAATCCCTCCACACCATCCTGGAGAAAAATCCAGACTCTAAGTCCTAGGGCTCTACGGAGACTGTCGCCAAAACCGCTATCATCCAACCTCCTTTTCCACCCTTCCGTGGAGGCAGGATTTTTAATGTCAGCATTGATAGCCCTCCATGGGATGGAGAAACCGATGAGGACCGCGTAGCTCATGTCAACAGAAATGCCAACCGTGCGCAGCACTGAGCGAATGAGGCCGCCATTGTGTTAGCCGAGGCTATTCGCAATGGAGAACAACTCAACTCGCAAGGGAGGCCACACCCACTCTGTCGCAACCTCGACGACGAATTCATCCATGTTGATGGCCAAGATGTCTACAGGACCCCAAGCACCAACTTGGTTGTGGCCGCTAACGAGCTCGCTCGGCTCAAACAAACACCAGAGGTCGCCAAGGTTGTCGCAATGCTTAAAGCTATGCACTGCCAGGTCAATGAGATCCGCTAGGATCAGGGACCTTCCTACTCGACAAGCTCGAATCGCCGATCTACCATGCCAAGATCCAATCGCCACCCCAGTAGAAGCCGTTTCGCCAACCAACATTGTGATGATAGACAACCCCTCCAGGGAGGAGCTAGGGGGAACCATATCAACAACCCTCGCCAACACAACCAAGAAGTCGATCAAGATGTCCGAGCACACATCAACGACCTTCGGGATGCACGATGTCATATCGATGGGCGCCGTTTCTCTTGGCATGAGGAGGAAGTATGCCGGCATTAAGAATACGAGCAAGAATTCGGCAATCCGGATGCAGCCCTCCAGCCACTTAACATCGGCAATGCTCTCGATCCCAACGGTGATGATCCCGAAGGGCCCTGAGCATTCACGAGAGCACTCCGAACACTCTAGTGGCCTCATGGTTTCAAAATCACCGAGGTCGACCCCTACGAGGGGTGGATGAATCCCACACAGTGGCTACAAGCTTATGCCACCGCTGTGCGTGCCGCAAGGGGAGATACTAGTGTCATGGCAAACTATCTTCCCATCATGCTCACGCTGACCACAATGAACTAGCTCACGAGCCTCACCCTAGAGTCCATCGAATCTTGGGAAGAATTGAAGAAGGTCTTCACCGACAATTACATGGCTACGTGTGCTCGACCGGCACCAAGCACGATTTGAATCATATTTATCAGAAACCATCCGAGCTTCTCCATAGCTACATCAGACATTTTTCTGAGATGAGGAATTATATTCCCAACATCATGGAAGCATAAGTCATCACTGCCTTTGTCCGAGGACTCCATCACCATGACCTCCGCTCTAAATTCAATCGTAAGCCGCCAAGGGGGATTGGTGAGATGATCATGATCGCCGATCAATACACCGACGCTGAAGAGGCCGAAGTTTGTTTCTACGAGGATACGAGCACTCACCGCTCAACTCGTCGCAGCGACGATTGCCCCGACGAATGATGCCATAGTGACTGCCGCTACGACGACCACGGCCACCATCAGGATAGTGGCCGTGATCAGCTAGAAGGGTCTAAAGCTGGTCAGTATCGCCGTCGCCGACCAGACAACATCGTCAACACCATTGATGAACCTCGCACCAAACATAAATACGACGAGCAGTATAAGAAAATCCTTGAAGGCCCGTGCCCCCTCCACAAGAATAGCAAGCATAAGATGAGGGACTACCTTGGCTTGGCTAAGGAGTTCTAGGCCAAAAAGAAGGACGACGACAATGACGATGGAGCCAGAGGTCGCCGACCACCTGGGGACAACAATAACGCCTTCTAGGATCACAACAAAGTGGTCGCCATTATCTTCGGGGGCCTCACCACCGTCGAGAATAGAAGAGATCGAAAACTCACCGCCCACCGGGTGCTCGCTGTCAACTCAGATGACGCTATCACCAACCCTAGCTATCGCCCCTAGTCTGAGGTGCTCATCACTTTTAGCAAGGGCGACCAGTGGGTGGAAATCCCTTACACAGGGTGCTTCCCCTTGTTCTCGATGCAACCATCAAGAAAGTACTCTTTAGGAAAGTACTCATCGACGGCGGAAGCGCCCTGAACCTGCTCTTCGCCGGAGCCCTAAAGGAGCTAGGCCTTGCAGTAGAAGACCTCACTCCCTCCGACTCCTCCTTCTGGGGCGTGGTACCTGGCAGGGCATCCCGACCGCTTGGAGAGATCACCCTCCTGGTATAATTCGGCACGGCTAGCAACTTCCGTGTCGAGCACATCAACTTCTATGTCACCGATTTCAACACCGCCTACCACGCCATACTTGGTTGGCTAGCTCTGGCCAAGTTCATGGCCATACCGCACTACGCCTATCTGGTATTGAAGATGCCCGCACCTGCAGGAGTTCTAGCTCTATGGGACAACCTCTCCATCACCTACGCCTATGAAATAGAGAGCCTCTCCCTCGCCGAAGCCACTGACCTCTCCATCTAGATGGCCAGTACGGTCACCGATGCCAAGACGGTGCCCACCGACAACCTGGAGATCCCAGCGCTGGAGCCTCCATGTGCCTCCGCCAAGTTTAAAGAAACGAAGGAGGTCGGCCTCGGCCTCGACGACCCTAGCAAGATCGCCAAGATTGGGGCTCATCTCGACCCCAAATAGGAAAGTGCACTCGTCTCCTTCCTACATGCCAATGCCGACATGCTTGCTTGGAAACCTATAGACATGCCAGGGGTACCACGGGAGAAGATCGAGCACTCCTTGAATGTCCACGGACCGCCAAGCCGATCAAGCAGAAGCTCTAACGATTTGCACCAGACAAGAAAGAGGCTATTAGGGTGGAAATAAAACGGCTCCTAGCAGCCAGATTTATTAAAGAAGTGTATAATCCTGAGTGGCTGGCAAACCTAGTTCTTGTTCAAAAGAAGAATAAAGAATGGAGAATGTGCATTGATTACACTGATCTTAATAAACACTGCCCTAAAGACCCCTTTGGTTCTGCCTCGGATAGATGAGGTTGTAGACTCCACTGCCGGCTGTGAACTCCTCTCCTTCCTCGACTGTTACTCCGGCTATCACCAGATATCCCTCAAAGAGGACGACAAGATCAAAACATCGTTCATCACGCCTTTCGGTGCGTATTGCTATACCACCATGTCTTTCGGACTCAAAAATGCCGGGGCGACCTACCAAAGGGCCATCCAGATGTGCATTGACTAACAGATAGGACACAACGTCGAAGCTTACATCGATGATGTGGTCATCAAATCTAAAAAGGCCGACAATCTCATTGCCGACCTCGAAGAAACGTTCGCCAACCTGAAAAGATACCGATGGAAGTTGAACCCTTCAAAGTGCATCTTTGGAGTTCCATCCGGCATACTCCTAGACTACGTTGTCAGCACCCGCGGCATCGAACCCAACCTCGACAAGGTCTCTGCCATTACCAATATGAAATGGCTGACCTATGTAAAGGATATACAGAAGCTCACAGGGTGCATGGCTGCTCTCAGCCGCTTTATATCACACCTCGGTGAAAAGGGACTACCGTTCTTCAAACTACTCAAGGCCTCCGAGTGCTTTTCCTAGTCAGAGGAAGCTGATACGGCCTTTGAGCAGCTCAAGTTGTTTTTAACGAAGCCCCGATCATGATGACGCCTCAACCAGACGAAACCCTATTGATCTACATCGCCGCCACTTCTCGTATCGTTAGCACAACTATCGTCATCGAGCGGGAGGAAGTTGGACACTCCTATAAGGTACAACATCTGGTCTACTTCATCAGTGAGGTTCTTAATGAGTCCAAAACTTGTTACCCTAAGGTTCAGAAGCTGTTATACGTCGTTCTAGTCACATCACGCAAGCTCCATCATTACTTCGAGTACAATAAGATCACCGTGGTCATCGAGTTCCCTCTGGGGACATCCTCCATAACAAAGAGCCCAATGGCCGCATCATCAACTGGGCAGTCAAGCTTGGCACTTATTCCATAGAATTTAGAAGTAGGCCTACCATTAAGTCACAGGCGCTGGCTGACTTCGTCGCTGAATGGACCAAGATCCAAGATCCCATCCCTGGTGCTTGCCCTGAGCACTAGGTGATGTATTTCGATGGCGCCTTCAACATCAACAGTGCTGGTGCCGGCATTTTATTCATTACTCAAACTATGGACAAGCTCCGTTATGTCTTCCGAATTCATTTTCCAGCTTCCAACAACGCCGCAGAGTATGAAGCATGTCTCCACGGACTTCGTATAGCCATCGAGCTCGGTGTCAAATGCCTCATGGTATACAGAGACTCCGCATTGGTCATCAACTAAGTCAACAAAGATTGGTCACGTTCTAGTGAGAAGATGGACGCATACTGTGCCGAGATCAGGAAACTCGAAGGAAAGTTCTATGGTATCGAGTACCACCATGTGGTACGATACCAAAATTAGCTCGCCGACCACCTATCTAAGATAGGCTCTTCTTGTGCCGTGATTCCACCTGGGGTCTTCGTTCAAGATCTCTTTACATCGTCTATTATGGAAGAGAAGGAAGTCCAAGAAGTTCCCCCTGCCGAGCAGCTGGTACTTACAGTACCTTCGCCGGTCATAGATTGGAGGGAACAGTTCATCAAGTACCTCACCAGCACCGACGTACCTGCCGATAAGACCAAAACCTTCGCCGGTCAGTGCTGAGCTATTGTTATGATAGTGAACAGAGTCATCGTCATGTACGGTCACTTGAGTCCTTAGCGTCCGGTCATGTTTCTTCTTCAGCGTCCGATCGCTTGCTGACACTTGCCGTTGTCTTAGACTGCCCATCAGACCCGTCCGGTCCTTATGAAGGGCACATCCGGTCTCCTCTGCCAGGCTTATTTCTTCGAGGTCTTGCGTCTGACTTGGTTCCCATCTTCGTGCTTGGACTTTGCTTGATATCTTGGGTCTTCTCTTGTGCTTCTAGGGTCTTGTTTATGGTGTTGATTGTGGGATCATCATGCTGCCTTCGTCTAAGTCACGTTTTGCACCCTATTGAACTACAAAACAATTTCTTGCAAATTCATTAGTCCAATTTGGTTGTGTTGGTCATCAAACACTAAAATCCAAAGTAAATGGGCCTAGGGTCCTTTTTCCTTACATACCCCCAGCCCCCAACGGTCACTTTAAATCACAGATAGCCGTTGGCGAGAAAAGGGAAAGGTATATATACCCGCAGCCCTCAACGGACATTGCACCCAAAAGGTCGGGCGTGATGAGGCCGTGACCAAAGGGTCGGGCGAGCCAGAGCCCACGACCTTAGGGTCGGGCGAGACGGAGCCCGCGACCAAAGGGTCGGGCGAGCCGAGCCCGCGACCTTGGGGTCGGGCGAGCCAGAGCCCGCAACCTTGGGGTCGGGTGAGATGAGCCCGCGACCAAAGGGTAGGCCGAACTAGAGCCCGCGCTTAAGGGGCCGGGCGAGTCGAGCTCACACCCAAGGGGTCGGGCGAGTCGAAGCTCGCACCACGCAAGACAGCAAGGGTAAAAGTGAAGTGTAGACTATCTTGGCTATGAATCTGAGGATGCTTGTGATTGTTAGAGCACTTGGCAGCATATATTTGCTTAAGCATTATACCCCCCTTTATAGTACAAATTTTCCTATACTCAAATTCTGGATATAAAAGAATTTTAAACCTCTTTTGAGTTTGAAGCCATCAATATTTGTAATTGGGGGCTCCTCCGTTTGGTGTAGCATCCTCGAATATAAATTCCTTGCTTGTCATCTCGATAAATCTCATTAGTTCTCTAATTGCGTGGTTATTATCACAAAAACCCACAATTAAGGCTTGATTACACTTTCACTTCCCCGTGTCCTTCCACCTCTAGATTAGTTGATCGATATGTGCCTATATTTTTGTGCAAATTGATCAATTTTCCCACGTGATTGGATCTATTTTCCCAAGTGCCGAAAGATTGGGAGTTGAGATAAGGATTTACCGAAGAGTTTTTTTTTTTAATTTTGCCAAAAGAATCAAGATTGGAAGTGGGTTTTGGAAATTCTTGGAGATGCTCTAAAGTATTTGCAGTTATATACAAAAGGGGCATGGAAAAAATCCATTCTACTTGTCCGAACTATTGTCAGTCGATTTTCCTTCCCAAATTCCAAAACAAGACAATTGGCCCCTAAATTTTTAAAACCATTAAAATTACTTATTTATCCTGGTTTGCAGTGGTTTATAGTAGTTTTTCTCTTTTCTATTTTAAAAAATATTTAATTAGGTTTTTAAACCACATAAAATATCTCTAAGCTTTTAAAATTCTAAAGTTAGATTGGGTTATACCAAATCCAAAAAAAATATTTAAAACTCATGACAATTTCTCTAGATGCTTAAAAAATATATTTAGATCTAGAAAAAAGGGAACAATATCTGGAAAAATCTAGAAAATTTCCCAAAACATTTTAATCAATGTATAAACTTGTTTTAAAAATTGTTGCAATAGAAAACATAATACGCAACCAGCACAAATGCATAACATGAATGCATTCAGCGTTAATGTATCTTGCATTCATACTAGTTTCATCTCATATTTTTGTCGTGCAAAATTAAAAGAAAAACACATTTATGCACCAATTAGAATGTTTTGGGATTTTTTAATATTTTCTAGATATTTTCCATTTTCCTAGAACTAAATCTATTTTTAAGCATCTGAGATATTTTTGTGAGCTCTAAATATTTATTTAGAATTTGCACATGACAATCTATCTCCAGCTTTTTATGAGAATTTTTAAAAGCATAGAGATATGATCTGTGGCTCAGAACCTTATTAAGTATTTAACAAATTCTTTTAACTAAAAAAGACACGGAGGTAATTTGAACGGTTTTGAAATTTCGGGGAGGGTGTGTTTAAAATGTCTAGCTTTGGAATTTTAGACAGAAAATCATACTATAGCAATTGTTCACAGAGGTAGAATGAACTTAGAGGTGCGGTGAATAGTCCTTTCTAAGACTTAAACATGTCGGCTAATCAATGCAAATGCAGAATTAGGACTATTCCGTCTAGCCAAGACTGTACCCCTCTATATATCACAAGCACCTTACAAAAGATCCCAATTGAAGTAACTAAGGTGCCGAACTAGTGTGAGCTCACCTAAATAAGTGTAGTTAGCAAGGTCACATAAACCTATACAACTAGTCAACTAAGCACACCGGAAGCTCCGACATATACTAGCGAGCAAAGCGCATAAAGCCTAAGCAACACTAGCACTACACTAGCATTACTCAACTAGCAAAGCTACACAAGCTAAGAAAGCACAAGAGCAACAACACAAGCACAATATATGAACAAGTAAATACAAGCTTGTGTATGAAATTGTAAACCAATAGGAACATGATGACATGGAGATTTTTATCCCGAGGTTCGGTGGTCTACCAACTACTTATTCCTCATTGAGGCAAGCCCAAGGCTGCCTCCGATCTTCTTGCTAGTGGTGAGCACACAAGCTCACTCTTTCCAAAAAAAGGGAGTGCTCACACAAAAGCTCTAGAACTTTGATCCGACCAGACCACTTGACACTCTTCACACCTTGCTATACTAGAATTGCTCTTTGCGATCTCCCACGAGGTGAGCACAGCACCTCTCACAAATCTTGCTCTGGAGCTACGCACAACTTCATGTGAGATTCACAACGGAGACCACAAGCCACCAAGCCATCTAGGAGGTGGCAACCTCCAAGAGTAACAAGCACCACCAGCTTGCAACTCGACCACCTAGTGCCATTCAAGCAAACTCTCAAAGCACCTTAGATTTTTCAGCCCGTTGCCCTCGGAAATTCCGAAGCGGCTCAAGCCAACCACAACGGTCGGTCAACACGGTAAGTACGCGTGCGCACACTCCTACATCAGAATTTTTGGTCCGCCCGGCTTCGAATTCTAGGGCGGCTTTCCATGGCCCAATAATCGATCAAACGGTGCATACTCACATCCCACCTCGGAATTTTCGACCACCCTGGCTCGTAAGTTTTGGGGTGCTGTCCGCACGTCCAACAGAGGTGGCCACCTGGAAATTTCCTTCCCGACTCGGAAATTCCAGGTGGGGCTCGGAATTTTTTCGGCCATTGCTAAAAAATTTCAGGATAACTCAACTAAAACCACCATAACTTCTTACTCCGAACTTCGATTTCGATGATCTTGGACTTTTTGGAAAGCTTATTCAAAAGGCTACACAAACCACACGAATAATTGATCCAAAACACAATGGATCAACCCAAAATTCCAATCCAAGATTCAACCCACAGTTAGGTGTGTACCAAAAAAAACTTTTTTCAAAGCATGCCAATTGCCAACTCCAAATGCCCATGGGATGATCAACACCTTTAAGCCTTAGTTAGAATTTTCAAACCATTTTTCATAGGTTTTTCTCTCCACTTTTGATCATCATGCGATCCTAGTAACGTATGCAAAGTTAGATCACTCAAGTGATACTAGATGACCTATATGCAAACAAGTTTGTCCCTCTTAATTAATAGTACAACCATCTAACCTAAACGCGATTAAACACTTGTTGGCAGTCGCTATGCACATATTTCCATCCGACAACATATTAAAAAATTGCCTAGTTCAAATAATGGAACGTAGAAAATTAGGTTTATACTAACAAATTTCACGAGTTTTGGTGTTGCTAAGTATTTTGCAAGATATGTCTAAAATATGCCGGAATCAACTCTATATGGGATACACGCAAGATTGGCGCAAATAGGATGAGAAATAAATTAAATATATCATCATCACAAATATTCTCAAATGCCAAATTGGAGGACACCATGCCGAAGAGCTCCTCGAGACGATCCAGATAGATATATAGTTTGCTATTTTTGGACGTCGGATGAAAAGGATACATGCAAACTCAAATGGGACACCACGCATGCTGATGTCAGCACCCTAAATGTCGAACTGCAGCAGCAACTCCATCCACGTCCACGTGAACAAGGAGCAACACATGCATGTTTGCTACGCATGAACTCATGGAGCAAGGGGCCCAACATGTTCACGACGCAGCAGTAGCACTAGCATGCTCGACGCACAGCACAAGGATGGGGGCCCACTGCTCTTCGAAGCCCAGCACCATTTGGTTTGTGCGCAGCCAAGGCATGGCGGTGCATGTCTGTGCAGAGTGGAGGTTTAGTTTAGTACCAAATTGCTTACCTCATTGTATCACACTCTTCCCTTTAGGAGGTGCCTATTTATCTATCAACCCGCCTATTTATCTTTATTTTTACCATCACTACCCCTGTACGAACTAGTTCAGGATTAGTATACTTCACGTTTCTCATGGAAATCGATATCTTGGAATACTCCCGGGTGAAAGCTATGACGATATCCGTGTGCTTGCGTATTTATATCTGTGAGGCGTAAGAATCACCAACAAGTTTTCTAGCGCCGTTGCCGGAGAATAGTAGCTGTGCTAATTCCGAACAAAGTTCGACTGTGTACCGTCCCACCTACCATATGGATTCCACTCCTACCCTTTTTGAAATATCTGCTCCAATGGGTGAGAAATTGAAGCCTCCACCATCATCACACCCCATCCAAACACCAAGCTATGAGCTACGTCCTGGCTTCATAGCCATGGTTCGAGAACAATCCTTTTCTAGATTGGAAGAGGAGAATCTATATACCCACTTGCTTGAGTTCGAGCAACTTTGCTCGTGTCTCACAATAGCGGGTATGGCTCAACAAACTTTGAGATGAAAGCTTTTTCCGTTCTCACTATCTGGAAGAGCAAAGCAATGGTATTCCCTCTCCGTTAGAAGTGTGGAAGGGAGTTGGGAAGTGCTACGAGAAAAATTTTGTCTAATCTTCTTCCCAATCCCAAAAGTTGATAGTCTCCGACGTGAAATCCTTTCTTTTGAACAAAGGGAAAAGGAATCATTAGGAGCTACTTGGGCACGCTTTACCAAACTCTTACCTTCTGGTCTAGAACTTGGGATCCCAGATCATGTTCTTTTGTAACATTTCAATCTTGGTCTCAATTCTAATCTGCTAAATTTTTGGATTTTTCATCTCGGGGCTCTTTTTCCCATCTAACCCTGAGTGAAGGGAGGAAAATTCTTAACAAAATTCTTGAAAACACTCCTTACACAGGAATATATGATGAGTTTCTCGATGAAGTATCCAACAAGCCCATGGAGGAGGAGTCAACATGTTTACAATCAAAATATATCCACTCTCTTCCAATACCCACCTTCGACACGTTCTCTGAACCTATCCTTGAACCCAACCTTGACCTATGTGATCCCCCATGTGCTTTTCCCTATGAGTTTTATGACGAAGAATCCTATGATTTTGGGAATGTTTGGCAACAACCGAGAGAGGAAAAGCACTCAAGGCATGGGAATCAAGAGGTCCATATACCCGATCAGGAAGAACGACAACAACAAATGGAGTTTATCGAGAACCAGCCTACCGTTACAAGTCAGGAATGGTTGGATGGGGCAGAAGCCTCTATAGAAGTTGTTAGAATGCCCACTTAAGTAAGGAGGATACATTGTCAAGTCATGGGCATAAGCGATGAAATCTGTTATGATCCTAGCCTTGGGATCAACATCATTCCTCACTTCCTGGCCCAAGATCAATGTTTAAGGGAGAATCTATCACGTTCACAAAAGCATCTTAGACTTCCTTCTGGAAAAATCCTTGATTGTCTAGGAATCCTTCGAGCTATTCCTGTCAAGATAGATGATCCTAAATTTTTCCTTGATTTCCACATCTTCGACCTTCCAAGACTTTCCTCTCATCTCATCTTTATCGGAAGGCCGATCACAACAATCTTGGAACAAGTACCAGGACATAAGCGGCTAGAGCTCAAAGTAGGCAACGATTATCTTCCCCTCTGGTGTTCACAATCCCACATCAAACAAGTACAATCAGAGCCTAAATTTGATCCAAAGGAGGTTATGTCAATCTCTTTGGTGGATATAGCCCAACCATGCTTTGACGAGGAACTCATAGAGTTTTGAGAGGAAGGAATTGCCCATTCTCCCTTCAAACTCGAGCCACAATCTCCCATTCAAAGGGAGGTTGAGGACAATAAATTTTCCTTAGAATGTCATAGACATGGATGGATGGAGGAAAACATTTCATCTATGGACATTCCTGAGGCATCGACTTTGGAGAACAAAAAGGAAGATCTTGACAATGAGCATGAAAGTTTCATCCTAGAAGAGCCACAATCTCCATGCTCACATGAGAAGTCTCTAAAGTCAATCCTTCCTTTTGATGGTGCAAACGAGAAATACAACCACCTTTTGCTCCATTTTCAAAAAATATTTAAAAGGATGGTTGTAGATGCCTTCATTTATCATAAGTATTGCAAGTCTCGTTGTAGCACATGTTTGCAGCTAGACATGCATGAATTTTGATGATGAAGGGAGCCATTACACAAGCTAGCCACAACAACATGAAGAATGCTCGCAAAGGTCAACCTTTTGACTCAAAGCAAGCATGACCCATTTGTTTTTAATAAAGTTTTAGTTTTCTAATAAAAACATTTTCTTAACCAAATAAAATGACTTTGTAAAATGATAAGGACATAGTTGAAGATCTTTTTCTTTGGGTATTTTTGTCACTAACCATTTTAGGTTAAAAACAAAAAGAAAGAAGGATCAAAACAAGGTTGATTTGACTCACACCTAGACATCATTCAGCGATGGAGCACATTTAAGGGAAATTTTAACCATCCAAGCTTGATTTTTCAGCACTCTGTGTTGTAAGAATCTAAGTGTGGGGAAGTGAAAATCTAAAAGTGCCTCAAAATCATACTCCATTCATTGCTTTAGTTTTGTCTTGGTTTAGTTGTGTTGCTAGTCCCTGCTTTCTCCTTATGCCTTACTCACTTTGCGAGTCATATAACAAAATTAAAAAAACACAAACAAACATTTTTTTCTTTGCTAATAAAATAAAGCCAGCCCAAATTTTTAGTATGGATGTGCTTAACTATTGCACCGGCCGATCTATTCATGCATCGGTCGGACCTATAAGTTCACCTTGCCACAAGTCTTTGTTGCGGATATGAAAATCATAAATCAAGACTTGTTAAACAAACATGGCATGGGAGGCCACAAACTTGCTTCAAATGGCCTGGCCAAGGAAAACCGGCCTCAGCTGGTGGTCACTCACACTCTGATCTTCACCCTATGCTGGTTTGCATCCTCTCTCTTCTCTCATACTTTGGCACTAAAATTTCACTCACATGTTGATAAAATTTGATCAAACGAATTAAATTGCACATACTTAAAGATTGGTCAAATCAAACTTGACAAAGTGCTTGAGCACAACTTTTGTTTCTCACATGGTTGGCTTGCATAAGTATTATTCCTTGATTACTACTCAATTCTTGTGGGACAAATATCAATTAGGAAGATCTTTCCTAAGTTGTTGTGAGATGAGATATAGCAAGATAGAAGTATTTCTTCTCTCCTTAATTGAGTATTGCTTGGAGAATTCTATTTTGAGCAAAATTCTAAAACTCCTAGCTTCACATCTCCTCAATGGTTCATACGTCCTACCACAGCCATATATATGCTTTGCCATGATATAAGCTTTCTATATAGGCTGCTTGCTATTGTATTGAGTTTTTGTCAAGTCTTGTTGACCCTTGTTGAGAGAATTATCATGCTTTCAAGATCAAGATCACATACACGCCACATATACATGCTACTTCTACACTGGAAGTGCGCAAAAACAAGCTCCACATATAAATACTCCAAGTTTCAAAATGTTACCTCTCTCCGATATCTTTGCAAAAGAGACATGAGCTATGCCAAAAGTAAAAAAATAAGAAAAAAATATGGACACATGAAGGTCCAAGTATAGAAAAAAAGAAAAAAATATATGAGCACATGAAGGCTCATGCGTTAGAAAAAGAGAGAAAAGATAGCCATGTTCTCACAATATAATAATGAGAGAGAGGTCATATTGGCTAAGGAGTATCATTGTCATGTTCCACACAAATGCACATCTTGATCTAAGAGTATGATATTTTTCTCCTTGGATCCAAGCTTTGACTTTACAATATATGCAATACAAGTATACTACTCCATATAAAGCCATTAGAAGTAGGATGTGAAGGCACCTGAAAATGTGCCTTGGCGAGGACATAAAAAAACCACTAAGCGATTTGAGAGTACCATTTGAGGAGAATAGTGAACTAGAAGTTTTCTCTTCTAAAATTTATCTAAAAACTCCAAGCATGCTTAAAAGTGAGAGGAGTCATTTCTTCACTCAAGCTGTTCCATCTCTCAACCACCGAAGGCAAGTATCATAGCTAGCCACTTCAAATCCCACGGATATGAGGAATATCTTGGAATAACATTTATGCTAGCTTCACATCCTGAGAAGTTGTGTTTCAAACCACCTTAGTCTTGCTCATCCTTTGTTCTTAATTCATATACTTTACTCGGGACGAGCAAAGATCTAAGTGTGGGGGAGCTTGTTGGCGGTCGTTATACACATATTTTCAACCGCCAACGTATTAAAAAATTGCCTAGTTCAAATAATGCAACGTAGAAAATTAGGTTTATACTAACAAATTCCATGAGTTTTGGTGTTGCTAAGTATTTTGCAGGATATGTCTAAAATATGCCGGAATCAACTCTATATGGGATACACGCAAGATTGGCACAAATAGGATGAGAAATAAATTAAATATATCATCATCGCAAATATTCTCAAATGCCAAATTGGAGGACACCATGCCGAAGAGCTCCTCGAGACGATCCAGATAGATATATAGTTTGCTATTTTTGGACGTCGGATGAAAAGGATACATGCAAACTCAAATGGGACACCACGCATGCTGATGTCAGCACCCTAAATGTCGAACTGCAGCAGCAACTCCATCCACGTCCACGTGAACAAGGAGCAACACATGCATGTTTGCTACGCATGAACTCATGGAGCAAGGGGCCCAACATGTTCACGACGCAGCAGTAGCACTAGCATGCTCGACGCACAGCACAAGGATGGGGGCCCACTGCTCTTCGAAGCCCAGCACCATTTGGTTTGTGCGCAGCCAAGACATGGCGGTGCATGTCTGTGCAGAGTGGAGGTTTAGTTTAGTACCAAATTGCTTACCTCATTGTATCACACTCTTCCCTTTAGGAGGTGCCCCTTGGGTGGTGCTTCCATCCCATTGTAAAACTTTGTACCTGGCGGATGCGGATTCTGGTATGATAAATTTAGTTCTTTTATTTAATTAAGCATTTGAGTATTTATTTAAGTTGTTTACTGATTCCTTGTCTATTGCATAGTTTATACTTTGCATAAATACCTTGCTTTGTCGACGAGTAACTAATAAATAGTGTAGACATGGTGTCTAGATTAGTGGTTATCTTGGTTTGTATTCAGTTCAACGGATAGTCGGTAGGTGGTGATAGTGGTAGGTGGTGATAGTGTTCGACCTATGTATTCCACCACGTTAGTTCTGTTCTGTAGGACTCAGGGGTAGGCTTGCCTAGTTCTGTTCTGTAGGACTCAGGGGTAGGCTCGCTGCTCCCCTTCTCATCCCTGTCCGTGAGTTGGCTGACTCTGATCTGCTTGGTTATCTAGAAGAGCTTAGTGCTATCATTCCAGTACTATGTTAACCTGTCTATTTATCTTTAATTTTGTCGTCACTACTCCCATAGAAACTAGTTCAGGATTAATATACTTCACGTTCCCCGTGAAAATCGATACCTTGGAATACTTCCGGGTGAAAGCTACAACGATATCCGTGCGCTTACGGATTTATATCTCTGAGGCGTAAGAATCGCCAACAACACTTCTCTACTCAACATTAGACCGGTGAAATAAAATGCCCTACAAATATACCTTTACCTTTGCACATTCCATTTCATCTCCTCCGTCGGTAACACCAGACAAGCATCTATCCTCCATCAAGCCACTTGTAATTAACACAAATCAACACTTGGTTTGATCTCTCGTAGATGATATGATCCACTTCATGTCATCACATGGCCTTATTAGTTCGTCGATCGCAACTTTGCTCGCTCTTCGCCGTTGCACCCGGTCCATCGGCGTCAAGTCCTTGCTCTAGCTTAACCGCCACACGCGGTCCATCGCACCCGAGCCTCTGACTTGTGCCCTTCACACTAGCAACCCGGTCCTTCATACCCAAGCTATGTCTCTTGATCTTCTCCACCTAGCCACATGAGACCATGTCATGTCTCATATGCAATGAGCTCCTTCATCGCACTAGTTGAGCATTGCAGCAACTCCAAGAAGCCATTTCACCACCATGGCATATGTTGCTCACACTAGTATACATGTGAACTAATCACATGTATAAACACATATTAGTTCACCTTAAATTGTCACTCAATTACTAAAACCAAACTAGGGTCTTTCACTTTTTCCATGCCTCCTTCGTGTAACTGCTAGTAGTCGGACCAAGAGGAAGACTACAGTGTGATGGCTAGCTTTTCCATTGCAGTGACTAGCAAACATGCCAAGCAATGCTATGGGACCCAATACATTTTACAATTAGATTTCGTACCATTATTGGATGTAGATCGTTCTAACTTATATGATCATAGGTCATTAGTCCCGATCACATACATGACATGGAAGATGAGGGGATTCTAGAAATAAAAAACGGATTGGAAGAAACCTTGGCTGTTTAATATTGGGTAGAAATAGAAATTAAAGAAAAGAGGAGACACTTTGCATTCATGCGGAGTAGAGATTGAAGAAAAAAGACGGGGCACTTCAGGCCAACGTGCATGCTTGTGTGATGACGGGCCACACATTTCTTTTGAGTGATCTCTAAAGAATTTGTATATGCTAGTATATGGAATATTTTTTAAACACATTCATGTAATATAAATCAAGGTTTCAACAATAATATTGTTAATTACCAGGGTAGTATAGCAGCTGTTTTATTTATTCAGCAACAACAAGGGTATAGCTGCGGTTTGCCGTGTGGTTCTCTCGACTTTTTTTTTTCAGGAGGACACTGTAACACCCCAGGTGTTTGCCACCGGTTAAGCAATGGGTTTGAGCTAAAACCTGGTATATTAAGTGAGGATGAAGATGTCAATGTCAAACCTATAGAAACGAGCCCCAACCTAAACTTGGATTTTGCACCTTTGCTCGCCTATAGACCCCTTTTCAAGATATATGCTTGGGTGGTGTGATTGGGATATCTTCATGTGTCTCACATAAATACCCATCTATATTGGGCACTCGAAAAGTTTCATGAAGTTTGGAATCAAAAAGTCACATGAAATGACGAGTTATGTCCTTGCTTGAATTAATTTATAAAGTGAATGGAATTCTCGATCATCAACCAAATCTTGCAACCATGCCCAAATGACTCTAGATGAACTCTACAACAAAAGTCATGAAAGGTTCATGTTGAGCAAATGCCAAGAAAACGCTCCAATGGATCAAAAAAAGGATAATTTAAGCTTCATCGTGATCCTACTTTGGTCAAAGTAGAACAGTAGGTTCTATACCAGTTTTGAGGTTGGACCTTAAATGAAAGTTGTAGTCCATATCATGTAGAACAAACTTTGTTTTTGGACTAAGAGCTAGATCATCTTGGAAGTAAGTCAAATCGAGGTCACAAGATCGAATTTGCTGCTGATTTCAGCACTTAGAAATATTCTAAGTCTGAAATTCATCGACATCGGCATTGACGTCTCGCGTTCTCCGAAATTCGTTAAGCAACTTGACTTGACCCCAAAATAAAAGTTGGAGCTTATGTGGTGGAGAAGAGCAGGCAAGAAGATGGCACTTGTCGGACTTCATTTTGCCCATCAATATGGAAAGATTGTTAATTGTTGCCAATACTTTGACAATGTCATATTGGCACTTGATTATTTCCTAATATGTAGCTCTAATGGCTGTGCACTCTTAATATGAAATGTAGAGTAGGCCGAGATTGACAACTTTGCTTTTGGGCCCAAAGTCTAATTCGGACCCGAGCTAGCCCAAAACGGCGTCCCACCTTGCCCACTTCGCTGCACGCCACGTGCTCGACGTTTTGCCTCCGTGGCGACCAGGCGCAAGCACCACGCGCCCACCTCCTCGCCGCGTGTCCCGGCCGCCCTGCCGCGCCCCTGCTGCCCCATAATGGAGGCCGAGCTATCCCAGACGCTCCCCACTCCTCCCTGCTCTCACTCGCTGCCCTCGCTCGCCCTCCTTCGCTCTAGAGCTTACGAACGCCGTGCATGTCCACCATGACCGCCGTGGAAGCTCCGGTCGCCGCAGCTGTTCTCGCCGCTCCCAGTCTCCTCACTCCCCACGAGCACCGCCCTCAGCTTCGCCGCCATCTCCTTCACGTCGTGCTCGTGCTCGCCGTCACAAACCGCCACCGTGGCCGTGGAAGCTCCGGTCGCCGCCTCCGCAGCCACCGCCCGCGCGTGGCCAAGCCGCCGTGGGCCACCTTGGGCTAAGCCGAGCAGCCCTGTGGGTGCGCGTGGACCTCCTGGTGCTTCCCCATCATTCCCCCGCCACCGCCAGCCCTTCTCCGGCCGCCACCGACCGATTCCCCGGCGTCCTCTGCTCCAAATTCGCGTCAGGGACCTTGCGCGACAATTCGACTAAAGGGAGGGGTGTAACTGCAATGTCATAGACTCAGGTGAATAGTGCCATAAGGACTGGTTTGTAATTATTTTGCAGGAACTTTGGAAATTCATAGTAATTCATAGGAAATTCGTAAAATAGCAAATGAGGACTTTTTGGAATCCTTGTGAAATTTTCTATGCAGTGGATCTATAATATGGCATGTTTTAGTTTAAATATTTTGCGGTAAAAATAGATTTGTGCAGGAAGGTTGTAATGCTAGTTGAATTTGTTATTTTCATAACTGTAGATCTAGGGCTCCAAATGAAGTGAAATTTTTGTGGCATGCTACTCATGTGATAGTTGATGTGTGGTAAAAATTTCATGAGTATTGGATGAAGTATGAGTGAGTTATTGGTTTATCTTGCTCTCACATGAATTCTTGCTTTAGCAACTTGTCTTTTTCATAGAGGTTGCTATACATATTCAAATGGAGTGAAATTTTTACAGTAGACTATTGAGAGGATATGTGAGCCACTGTAATTTTTGTAGAATTTATTGTATACTTTTGGTATATGTTCATTAAGTCACCTTGTTATCTAAAATAAATTAAGAAATGCATTAAAAGAATTTATTTGGTCATGGACACTAGGTTTTCTGGTGTTCTTTAGTCATGTGTGAAATGTTGGTAAAGTTGGTTTTGCCCAATTATGCATTTGCAACATAAGTTAATAATTATTTTCTTGCCGATGTGGTTTATGGACAGATCTGGTAACTTAGCAAAGTTCTTCATGATAATGTGCTTTGTTGTGAAACTTGTTTATACAAAAGTTGTAGATAATTCATGTATCTAGCTTCTATTAAAATTTGGTGTCATTTGGCCAAGTAGTTTAAGAGTTATAGCTGTTTAAAGTTGGGTTTCAGGAATGACTGCTTTCTGTCAATTGTAGACCAGTTTCTGTAAATGAGTATATTTGACTTAGTTAACTTGAGAATCATGCTAAGATGATTAAAGATGAATTGTAGAAAATTTCATAAGCTTTCCATAATGTCTTCTTGCAAGTCATTTGGATTTGTGTAACTCAGTTATAGCTAAATCTTGTAGCTGCTGTTTGCATGTCCAGAAATTGGCAGATTCAATTATAGTGCTTGCTTGTATATTGTTAAGTGTGACGTATGCCTTGAATGATGACTGAGTTAGAGCACTTGAGATCTGGGGAAACTTGTGTCATGATTGGTGTTGTCGTCTTCTTTGCCATCTTAGCATGATAGATTGTGTGATGTTTAAGTTAAGCATCGCAAAAGTACTTAAGTGTGTTAGTGTAAACTATGCTTGTCTTGCTTGCTATTTTGTGATGTGTCTCATGGTACTATTCTTCATATTTATGCACTTACATATTGCATCTCATCTAGGTATGCGCTAGATGAACCACGTGAAGGACGTGATGTTGGAGCCAAACCCAAGACGGTGTTTGATAGATCTGTCCCAAGATGAAAGGACTAAGCGAGTGCTAGAACACGAGACGACACCGGAGACGGTGCAAGCTAAGCTAAGCGAATCGACTTGTGTCGGATCCCGTGCAAGCCCCGGAGCATTATAAGTCTCCTAATTTATAAAAGCAATTCTTTCTATATATGAGTTATATATTGTTGCATTAAGTTGTAGGAGTTGATTAAAACCGTTGATGCATTTATTACTATCCTTGCCTACCTTATTACCTTTTTACCCTGTTAGGTCAGGATCGAATAACTGCTTAGCCTTGCTTGAGACCGGTAGCGATCGGTGATATCCGATCACCTACATTATAGGTGGTTACTTTGGAAGAATTTAGCTATGGAAAGAATGATATCCTGGAAGTAACCATGTGTGATGGATAATTGGAGACCGGACGGAAAAGTTGGAGGCAACTGACGAGGTTACAGGGTGCCGTTAGTTTCCGTCAGGTCGATTAAGGACCGACCGTTGTTGGGCCTCGAGTCATGTTGAACGATGCCTTACATTTAGCTGGCCGGATAAAGTACCTTCCGACCGCTGAAGGGGGAGATTTTCGGGCCGAGTAGATTGCCCATGCCGCCGTGTGGAGAAGCGGTGTGTGTAGGACACGGCGGGATGATAAGACCAAAGTGCGAGTCGGTCGGCCCCGGTACATGTGGTTCTGGCAAACTCGAGATACCGGAAAGTTGACTCGGTGATCAATATCTCACTTTAGCGGGTGAGTGAGGTTTGTGTAAGGAATAAATCACCACCGGTTAGGAATCGATTCGAATCGCCATCGCTCTCGGATAGTGAGCACTTGACTCGAAAGTTCTTGCATCGTAGTAATTATTATGGAACAATGATGGTTATCTGGATGGTATGGGATATGCTAAATCTAAATTGGTAACTGGATGTTATTGGTTAATCAAGTGATTGCTATAGTACAGTGCTTACCTAGATGGATAGGTCATAATAAAGATGATGCAAAGTATTTAAAATGGTTTCTTCATGATAGCTTATGCTTTTCGCAAACAAGTCATTAGCCCACTAAAGAAAGCCTTGCATGATCCTTGGTGTCATTTGTTTTGGTTTCCGACGGGTAAGTCCGGGCTGAGTACATTCGAGTACTTACGGGGTTTATCCCACCTTGTTGCGGTGAAGTTCTCGACCATTGATGATGGTGGCTAACCGCCGGTGGGCTCGGTGATTCTATATTGACTTCTCATCTATATGCTTTTGTCGGATGATGTCACTATGCTAGCAATATATTTGGAACTTATATTAATGTAATCATTTGAAAACTATGTTGTTTTCACTAAGCGGTTTTGAAACCCCAAACTTGTACTACTAATTGTTAACTCCTTTGTAATATTATTTCACCGCAACCGGATGTATGTGATGTGTATTTGCTTAATCACGCGATCTTGGTTGTGATGTTGATTTACCGAGGTCTTTCGGGACACTCGGCGGACTACTGGTTTATATGAGTGAAAGTATGGGTGTGTCAACGTGTTAGCGGGGACAACCGTACTTGATCTTGTATAAATTAGGCGGTTCTGTCTCACAAATTGGTATCGAGCGAGATTAAGCATAATACTATCAGTACATAGTTTTAAAAGTCAAGTTTTGGTTTTAAAAGTCTATTTTAACTAAAACTTTAGCTACGAAGCAAATTTGTCAAAACTTATTTGCAAAACTATGCTAGCGACATCTTCTTTTATGCCCGATTAAGGACTATTAGGTGGCTATCTAAGTACTAACTTTAAGGGATGTACTTTATTGCAATTTTTCTTTAAATCGTCCATACGGCGTGCTATTGTATGGATGCCATTCGTTTGAATGGTAATGTATGGATCAATTGTCTCTCACGCCTGTAAGTGTGAGTTGTGAGAGCATGACCGTCCAACTATCGGTCTAGGGAGAGTTAGGCGTGAGTTCTTCGGAATATTTACATGTTACACACATGTATATATGAAGGTACTTAATTGTGGGTATATCTACCGGGTAGCTATGGATACCGAAGTATATATATATGGGGAGGTATATATGGAAAGTATCTTAGTTTACTGCTTTTATTATGTGCTTATTTATCTCTTATGGGAATGGGCTGCAATGAATTTGCTCTGCAGTACGCTAAACCACGAATGCGTAGATTGAATGTAGTGACGACTAGCTATATCGAGAGAGTAATCGTGTTATGCCACTAACCTAGAACGTGATTGCCACCTTAGGCTGGCAATTTCGTGAGGACGAATAGGACGAGCATGCATCATGATTGTGCTTGTGCATCAATATGCTTCCCCTTCCTTTGTTCTAAGTACTAAGTAACTTGTGGTCGATGTATTGCACTATCTTCCTTGTGTGGAGTTAAACAAGATTGCCTTGTTCCATGTTGTTTGAATAGGAAGTGCTTGAGAAAAGTGTGTGCTTAGCCTTGCTAGAAATAATTGTGGTTACATGCTTAAACCTATAATGTCCTCTAGTTTCGCCAAGTGGTGGGTATGTATGCTTGTTATCTAATTAGTGCCATAGTTATCACCCCTTTTGTCCTCGGTAAGTATACGAGTGTTGAAGAGCGCTATCCTAGAACCGCGTCCAAGTTTTGGTAATCTCATGGTTGTCGTCTCCAATTAAGTTCTCTCGTAGGAGCCTAAGCCTGTACATGTGGTTGCTAGCCTTGAACGTTGCGCTACGAAGACCTTTATCCATGCCTTTGCTTGACCTTAGGCCCAAGCTTGATTCCCTTGAATGCTTGCATGTATCGTGGTTGTCCCGCTCCTGTGTGGGAGGACATTGCTCAAAAATCCTTGTTAGATCTCATTGCTCCTTCTTCTTCTGATGAGCTGGTGCAATGCGAATCGCTATCTACCCTGCTTTAGAACCTTTTCCTCGCAGATCATGTCGTTGCCTTATCAACCAAATCCTTAGTCAGTGCCTTGGCTCTGTCCCTTGAATCTTGTTTATTTTGTCTCCAACCTTCCCACGTCTCGGGATGTCTATCAGTCTTGGTCTCATGTTGTTGCTCAACATGACCGGATCTTATGATAATCTTTCATCTGGTAATCACCTTGGTAGACGCGAGGCGTGCGTGGAATTTAAACAAGAATCTCATACTTAGTTGTCTTTAGCAATTAAGCTATGTTCTCTTGCATTGTGTTTTGATCTTCGGATCCCCTGTTTGTTGACTCCCAACCTTGTGACTACCTTTGTTTGTTGTCCCTCCTTTGCATAGTGCTTGCTCCTATGCAACCCAATTTATGCCATGTGAGATTTCTTGTGGGTTGTATGTTCAGTAATGGTGCCACGATTAGCGATCTATGGTGCCGCGACGAAACCGAGAGCCCCTGGTGTGCACACACAAGGTCTGTCTTTGCTCGACGCTACCGGTATCGAGGTTTCTAGTCATGATCCATTGCAGAACTGCACCGATATGTTATTCTCACTTGAGCTCTTCCTTGGTTACCTCTCCTTATCATGTCAAGAGATATATATGTCGAACTAGATGCAATAGGACTCCCTTGTGAAGTCGTCCAACGGTTAACCCTTGAAGAGCGGTCACTAATAGGAACCTAAGCAGACCGCAAAGAGGGTAGACAAGTGACTCTACTCGACGTGATCGTCCTCGTAATGATGCCGATCATCTAGTGAGCAACTTATGTCATTTTCATTGGATCGAAAAGGTGCACCACACTTAAGGCTGAACAAGTTATCAATTGGATGATAAATGGACCAAGATATTATGTGCTATAATAGGTCACCGGTATATATGAGTTCTGTCCAAGTTCTCAATCTTTAGGTGCATAAGGATCACGTGAGACGAACCGACCTTCTTGGTGTGTCCTTCATGCGACTTCAATGGCGACCATCTATAGGCTTTGACCACAATTTTTATTATCAAGAGTGAAGATTTGGAACCTTTTTAGTGTTGAGGGACAACGATTTGTTACCATGGGAAAGTTAGTCTTCGGTTAGGTAACGACTATTTGGTAACTATGAAGGCCGGATCTCACAGAACAATGTTGATCAAGGAAACAGCAAAACTGGCCCCGCAATGCAAGTGCTACTTCTTCTCCAAATGTGCTATCAAGTCAATTCCATCTTTGACAATCACGTATGTAGTACAAGACGTTGTATCGGCTAGGTAGGAGCTAGCGAAAGCATGTCCCTAGTTTTTAGTCATCATCTTTGTGCCCCAAGGTGCCACTAACACATGTGTCCGGACTCTATTGGATGAAGTGCCGAAGGATATATAGGAATGGTTCCTTGTCAATGTAGAAATACCCTACATGTGGAATAATGTTTTGTGTCCTGCGAAAACAGCCCATAAGTCCAATGCTTGTGCATAGTCAAGTTGGTGTCTAGAACGATGGTTGAAGTGTTACCAGAGAAGCATGTAAGGAAAACTCTAGCCTCCATCCTTAGCTAGGGAAAGACTACTGCTGCTATGAGAAAGGTTAGAGAGTGCCAAACACACACCTCAACGTGTGGAGCGAAGAAAAGGGAGGACACGAAATCTGTTCAGATTTTGTGGCACTAAACCGTTATCTTCAAGCCAGCGGTTAGTGACTCAAACGGAGTTGGATTGACCCCAAACTTGGTGATATTATTCTTTGCTTAGGACCCTTCAATGTCCTAAGTTGGTTTGAGTATTGGCTGAGGAAAACATCGGATTTGAGAGATACCTTGTCGGCTCGGTTGCTGCCATTTCAGAACACAACAGTTTTGGTAGATGAATTGTTTGGATGGTCAAACGGTGTCCGTTCGAGTTGAATTTTGGTGAGTATTTAGAAGACTCATGGATCTGTATGCCTACCAAATTCATGCATAATGGAGCTGTAGATTGTGAGTTATGAACAGCAAACAAAAGGGTATAGAATCTACAATTTCTCTATTGATTTGTGATCATCCTTTACTTTAGAAAGTTGTGTTTGCAATTGACGTCCAAGATTAGCAACGATCAAGGTGTTCTAGAAGTCAAAATTGTGCCCTTGCAATTCGAAAGCAATTGGAAAGGTGTCTAACCATATTTTTTTTTTGGATTATGGTTTTTGAGATATTGATTGGCCTTAGAATGGAAGCCTCGACGACAAATGTAGTAAGAAGTTTGTTTTGCTACGATGCAAGTCAACCCAACTCATTTGTGCAATTTGCACCATGAAGGCAAATTGTACTCAACCTGCTTGGTAGTGAACTAGTCCCTAGTTTTGTGGTTACTTGCAACTTGTGTTGTCCTCCAAGCCATGCTAACATCTTTCTACATCAATGGTTCTCTAATGCTGACATGCCTTTGGTACCTTATATGTGTTTTTACCCAAGAGGTTGCATCATATCCCACCCAGAATCACTGTTGCAACTTGGATCCAAAGGCTCCCTAAGGAATGATCATCGAGAACGTTGAGCCGATAGAGTCGACTACTATGTTTACCACTCACTTTCGGCGGACTCGGACCAAACAATATTGTTATTAGAGAAAGCGAACTGCACACATGGAACCATTGCAACGAGTATCCTTCGAAGATTATGATCTAGTGCAAAGTCCATATGGTATGTGTTGTATCCACTAGGGAAGTAGATGCTACAAGTATTTAGTCTACGTTTGTATCGCTCTTAGTACATCAAGGACGGCATACGTTGGACATTGCTATCTTGGATTCCTCCCAAAGTAACAATACATCGTGAAGGCCAACGAAGGAAATTCTTCGATACAAAACTTACTACAAAGGACAAGTATCGAGAAAGTGTCATGACCAAATTAGCCTCTCGATGCTCCGAAGTTAAGTAGCCTAATGCTATCACCGATGTTGGAAATCGGATGACATGTTTCTCTTCCCTTAAAGTCTTTTCGCATCGAATCTCGGACGCGATTCCTTTAAGGGGAAGGATCTGTAACACCCAGTGTTTGCCACCGGTTAAGCAATGGGTTTGAGCTAAAACCTGGTATATTAAGTGAGGATGAAGATGTCAATGTCAAACCTATAGAAACGAGCCCCAACCTAAACTTGGATTTTGCACCTTTGCTCGCCTATAGACCCCTTTTCAAGATATATGCTTGGGTGGTGTGATTGGGATATCTTCATGTGTCTCACATAAATACCCATCTATATTGGGCACTCGAAAAGTTTCATGAAGTTTGGAATCAAAAAGTCACATGAAATGACGAGTTATGTCCTTGCTTGAATTAATTTATAAAGTGAATGGAATTCTCGATCATCAACCAAATCTTGCAACCATGCCCAAATGACTCTAGATGAACTCTACAACAAAAGTCATGAAAGGTTCATGTTGAGCAAATGCCAAGAAAACGCTCCAATGGATCAAAAAGGATAATTTAAGCTTCATCGTGATCCTACTTTGGTCAAAGTAGAACAGTAGGTTCTATACCAGTTTTGAGGTTGGACCTTAAATGAAAGTTGTAGTCCATATCATGTAGAACAAACTTTGTTTTTGGACTAAGAGCTAGATCATCTTGGAAGTAAGTCAAATCGAGGTCACAAGATCGAATTTGCTGCTGATTTCAGCACTTAGAAATATTCTAAGTCTGAAATTCATCGACATCGGCATTGACGTCTCGCGTTCTCCGAAATTCGTTAAGCAACTTGACTTGACCCCAAAATAAAAGTTGGAGCTTATGTGGTGGAGAAGAGCAGGCAAGAAGATGGCACTTGTCGGACTTCATTTTGCCCATCAATATGGAAAGATTGTTAATTGTTGCCGATACTTTGACAATGTCATATTGGCATTTGATTATTTCCTAATATGTAGCTCTAATGGCTGTGCACTCTTAATATGAAATGTAGAGTAGGCCGAGATTGACAACTTTGCTTTTGGGCCCAAAGTCTAATTCGGACCCGAGCTAGCCCAAAACGGCGTCCCACCTTGCCCACTTCACGCACCGCGCCACGTGCTCGACGTTTTGCCTCCGTGGCGACCAGGCGCAAGCACCACGCGCCCACCTCCTCGCCGCGTGTCCCGGCCGCCCTGCCGCGCCCCTGCTGCCCCATAATGGAGGCCGAGCTATCCCAGACGCTCCCCACTCCTCCCTGCTCTCACTCGCTGCCCTCGCTCGCCCTCCTTCGCTCTAGAGCTTCTGACGCGCTGCATGTCCACCATGACCGCCGTGGAAGCTCCGGCCGCCGCCATGTTGTTCTCGCCGCTCCCAGTCTCCTCCTCCCCCACGAGCACCGCCCTCAGCTTCGCCGCCATCTCCTTCACGTCGTGCTCGTGCTCGCCGTCGCAAACCGCCACCGTGGCCGTGGAAGCTCGGGCCGCCGCCGCCGCAGCCACCGCCCGCGCGTGGCCAAGCCGCCGTGGGCCACCTTGGGCTAAGCCGAGCAGCCTGTGGGTGCTCGTGGACCTCCTGGTGCTTCCCCATCATTCCCCGCCACCGCCAGCCCTTCTCCGGCCGCCACCGACCGATTCCCAAGCGTCCTCTGCTCCAAATTCGCGTCAGGGACCTTGCGCGACAATTCGACTAAAGGGAGGGGTGTAACTGCAATGTCATAGACTCAGGTGAATAGTGCCATAAGGACTGGTTTGTAATTATTTTGCAGGAACTTTGGAAATTCATAGTAATTCATAGGAAATTCGTAAAATAGCAAATGAGGACTTTTTGGAATCCTTGTGAAATTTTCTATGCAGTGGATCTATAATATGGCATGTTTTAGTTTAAATATTTTGCGGTAAAAATAGATTTGTGCAGGAAGGTTGTAATGCTAGTTGAATTTGTTATTTTCATAACTGTAGATCTAGGGCTCCAAATGAAGTGAAATTTTTGGCATGCTACTCATGTGATAGTTGATGTGTGGTAAAAATTTCATGAGTATTGGATGAAGTATGAGTGAGTTATTGGTTTATCTTGCTCTCACATGAATTCTTGCTTTAGCAACTTGTCTTTTTCATAGAGGTTGCTATACATATTCAAATGGAGTGAAATTTTTACAGTAGACTATTGAGAGGATATGTGAGCCACTGTAATTTTTGTAGAATTTATTGTATACTTTTGGTATATGTTCATTAAGTCACCTTGTTATCTAAAATAAATTAAGAAATGCATTAAAAGAATTTATTTGGTCATGGACACTAGGTTTTCTGGTGTTCTTTAGTCATGTGTGAAATGTTGGTAAAGTTGGTTTTGCCCAATTATGCATTTGCAACATAAGTTAATAATTATTTTCTTGCCGATGTGGTTTATGGACAGATCTGGTAACTTAGCAAAGTTCTTCATGATAATGTGCTTTGTTGTGAAACTTATTTATACAAAAGTTGTAGATAATTCATGTATCTAGCTTCTATTAAAATTTGGTGTCATTTGGCCAAGTAGTTTAAGAGTTATAGCTGTTTAAAGTTGGGTTTCAGGAATGACTGCTTTCTGTCAATTGTAGACCAGTTTCTGTAAATGAGTATATTTGACTTAGTTAACTTGAGAATCATGCTAAGATGATTAAAGATGAATTGTAGAAAATTTCATAAGCTTTCCATAATGTCTTCTTGCAAGTCATTTGGATTTGTGTAACTCCAGTTATAGCTAAATCTTGTAGCTGCTGTTTGCATGTCCAGAAATTGGCAGATTCCAATTATAGTGCTTGCTTGTATATTGTTAAGTGTGACGTATGCCTTGAATGATGACTGAGTTAGAGCACTTGAGATCTGGGGAAACTTGTGTCATGATTGGTGTTGTCGTCTTCTTTGCCATCTTAGCATGATAGATTGTGTGATGTTTAAGTTAAGCATCGCAAAGTACTTAAGTGTGTTAGTGTAAACTATGCTTGTCTTGCTTGCTATTTTGTGATGTGTCTCATGGTACTATTCTTCATATTTATGCACTTACATATTGCATCTCATCTAGGTACGCTAGATGAACCACGTGAAGGACGTGATGTTGGAGCCAAACCCGAAGACGGTGTTTGATAGATCTGTCCCGAAGATGAAAGGACTAAGCGAGTGCTAGAACCTGAGACGACACCAGGACGGTGCAAGCTAACTGAACTGACTTGTGTCGGATCCCAGGCAAGCCCCGGAGCATTATAAGTCTCCTAATTTATAAAAGCAATTCTTTCTATATATGAGTTATATATTGTTGCATTAAGTTGTAGGAGTTGATTGAAACCGTTGATGCATTTATTACTATCCTTGCCTACCTTATTACCTTTTTACCCTGTTAGGTCAGGATCGAATAACTGCTTAGCCTTGCTGAGACCGGTAGCGATCGGTGATATCCGATCACCTACATTATAGGTGGTTACTGGAAGAATTTAGCTATGGAAAGAATGATATCCTGGAAGTAACCATGTGTGATGGATAATTGGAGACCGGACGGAAAAGTTGGAGGCAACGAGACGGTGGTTACGGGGTCTTTGTTAGTTTCCGTCTGTGGTCGATTAAGGACCGACCGTTGTTGGGCCTCGAGTCATGTTGAACGCATGCCTTACATTTAGCTGGCGGATAAAGTACCTTCCGACCCATGAAGCCGGGAGATTTTTTTCGGGCGAAGTAGATTGCCCATGACGCCTTGTCTTGCGGAGCAGGTGTGGTAGGACACGGGCGGATGATAAGACCAAAGTGCGCCGGTCGGCCCCCGGTACATGTGGTTCTGGCAAACTCGAGATACCGGAAAGTTGACTCGGTGATCAATATCTCACTTTAGCGGGTGAGTGAGGTTTGTGTAAGGAATAAATCACCAGCTGGTTAGGAATCGATTCGAATCGCCATCGCTCCTGGATAGTGAGCACTTGACTCGAGTTACTGCATCGTAGTAATTATTATGGAACAATGATGGTTATCTGGATGGTATGGGATATGCTAAATCTAAATTGGTAACTGGATGTTATTGGTTAATCAAGTGATTGCTATAGTACAGGTGCTTACCTAGATGGATAGGTCATAATAAAGATGATGCAAAGTATTTAAAATGGTTTCTTCATGATAGCTTATGCTTTTCGCAAAACAAGTCAGCTAGCCCACTAAAGAAAGCCTTGCATGATCCTTGGTGTCATTTGTTTTGGTTTCCGACGGTAAGTCCGGGCCGAGTACATTCGAGTACTCGTGGTTTATCCCACCTTGTTGCGTGTGAAGTTCTCGACCTGTTGATGATGGTGGCTAACCGCCCGGTGGGCTCGGTGATTCTATATGGACTTCTCATCTATATGCTTTTGTCGGATGATGTCACTATGCTAGCAATATATTTGGAACTTATATTAATGTAATCATTTGAAAACTATGTTGTTTTCACTAAGCGGTTTTGAAACCCCAAACTTGTACTACTAATTGTTAACTCCTTTGTAATATTATTTCAGCTGCAACCCGATGTATGTGATGTGTATTTGCTTAATCACGCGATCTTGGTTGTGATGTTGATTTACCGAGGTCTTTCGGGACACTCGGCGGACTACTGGGTTTATATGAGTGAAAGTATGGGTGTGTCAACGTGTTAGCGGGACAACCGTACTTGATCTTGTATAAATTAGGCGGTTCACATCACAAATGGTATATCGAGCGAGATTAAGCATAATACTATCAGGTACATAGTTTTAAAAGTCAAGTTTTGGTTTTAAAAGTCTATTTTAACTAAAACTTTAGCTACTGAGCAAATTTGTCAAAACTTATTTGCAAAACTATGCTAGCGACATCTTCTTTATGCCCGATTAAGGACTATTAGGTGGCTATCTAAGTACTAACTTTAAGGGATGTACTTTATTGCAATTTTTCTTTAAATCCGTCATACGGCGTGCTATTGTATGGATGCCATTCGTTTGAATGGTAATGTATGGATCAATTGTCTCTACGCCCAGGTAAGTGTGAGTTGTGAGAGCATGACCGTCCAACTATCGGTCTAGGGGAGAGTTAGCTGTGGTTACTGGAATATTTACATGTTACACACATGTATATATGAAGGTACTTAATTGTGGGTATATCTACCGGGTAGCTATGGATACCGAAGTATATATATCTGGGGAGGTATATATGGAAAGTATCTTAGTTTACTGCTTTTATTATGTGCTTATTTATCTCTTATGGGAATGGGCTGCAATGAATTTGCCTGCAGGTACGCTAACCACGAATGCGTAGATTGAATGTAGCTGACGACTAGCTATATATCGAGAGAGTACGTGTTATGCCACTAACCTAGAACGTGATTGCCACCTTAGGCTGGCAATTTCGTGAGGACGAATAGGACGAGCATGCATCATGATTGTGCTTGTGCATCAATATGCTTCCCTTCCTTTGTTCTAAGTACTAAGTAACTTGTGGTCGATGTATTGCACTATCTTCCTTGTGTGGAGTTAAACAAGATTGCCTTGTTCCATGTTGTTTGAATAGGAAGTGCTTGAGAAAAGTGTGTGCTTAGCCTTGCTAGAAATAATTGTGGTTACATGCTTAAACCTATAATGTCCTCTAGTTTCGCCAAGTGGTGGGTATGTATGCTTGTTATCTAATTAGTGCCATAGTTATCACCCCTTTTGTCCTCGGTAAGTATACGAGTGTTGAAGAGCGCTATCCTAGAACCGCGTCCAAGTTTTGGTAATCTCATGGTTGTCGTCTCCAATTAAGTTCTCTCGTAGGAGCCTAAGCCTGTACATGTGGTTGCTAGCCTTGAACGTTGCGCTACGAAGACCTTTATCCATGCCTTTGCTTGACCTTAGGCCCAAGCTTGATTCCCTTGAATGCTTGCATGTATCGTGGTTGTCCCGCTCCTGTGTGGGAGGACATTGCTCAAAAATCCTTGTTAGATCTCATTGCTCCTTCTTCTTCTGATGAGCTGGTGCAATGCGAATCGCTATCTACCCTGCTTTAGAACCTTTTCCTCGCAGATCATGTCGTTGCCTTATCAACCAAATCCTTAGTCAGTGCCTTGGCTCTGTCCCTTGAATCTTGTTTATTTTGTCTCCAACCTTCCCACGTCTCGGGATGTCTATCAGTCTTGGTCTCATGTTGTTGCTCAACATGACCGGATCTTATGATAATCTTTCATCTGGTAATCACCTTGGTAGACGCGAGGCGTGCGTGGAATTTAAACAAGAATCTCATACTTAGTTGTCTTTAGCAATTAAGCTATGTTCTCTTGCATTGTGTTTTGATCTTCGGATCCCCTGTTTGTTGACTCCCAACCTTGTGACTACCTTTGTTTGTTGTCCCTCCTTTGCATAGTGCTTGCTCCTATGCAACCCAATTTATGCCATGTGAGATTTCTTGTGGGTTGTATGTTCAGTAATGGTGCCACGATTAGCGATCTATGGTGCCGCGACGAAACCGAGAGCCCCTGTGGGTGCACACACAAGGCTGTGCTGCTCGGCACGCGCTGGTATCGAGGTTTCTAGTCATGATCCATTGCAGAACTGCACCGATATGTTATTCTCACTTGAGCTCTTCCTTGGTTACCTCTCCTTGTCATGTCAAGAGATATATATGTCGAACTAGATGCAATAGGACTCCCTTGTGAAGTCGTCCAACGGTTAACCCTTGAAGAGCAGGTCACTAATAGGAACCTAAGCAGACCGCAAGAGGGTAGACAAGTGACTCTACTCGACGTGACTGTCCCTGTAATGATGCCGATCATCTAGTGAGCAACTTATGTCATTTTCATTGGATCAGAAAGGTGCACCACACTTAAGGCTGAACAAGTTATCAGTTGGATGATAAATGGACCAAGATATTATGTGCTATAATAGGTCACCTGGTATATATGAGTTCCTGTCCAAGTTCTCAATCTTTAGGTGCATAAGGATCACGTAGACGAACCGACCTTCTTGGTGTGTCCCTTCATGCTGACTTCAATGGCGACCATCTATAGGCTTTGACCACAATTTTTATTATCAAGAGTGAAGATTTGGAACCTTTTTAGTGTTGAGGGACAACTGATTTGTTACCAGTAGGAAAGTTAGTCTTCAGTTAGGTAACGACTATTTGGTAACTATGAAGGCCAGATCTCACAGAACAATGTTGATCAAGGAAACAGCAAAACTGGCCCTGCAATGCAAGTGCTACTTCTTCTCCAAATGTGCTATCAAGTCAATTCCATCTTTGACAATCACGTATGTAGTACAAGACGTTGTATCGGCTAGGTAGGAGCTAGCGAAAGCATGTCCCTAGTTTTTAGTCATCATCTTTGTGCCCCAAGGTGCCACTAACACATGTGTCCGGACTCTATTGGATGAAGTGCCGAAGGATATATAGGAATGGTTCCTTGTCAATGTAGAAATACCCTACATGTGGAATAATGTTTTGTGTCCTGCGAAAACAGCCCATAAGTCCAATGCTTGTGCATAGTCAAGTTGGTGTCTAGAACGATGGTTGAAGTGTTACCAGAGAAGCATGTAAGGAAAACTCTAGCCTCCATCCTTAGCTAGGGAAAGACTACTGCTGCTATGAGAAAGGTTAGAGAGTGCCAAACACACACCTCAACGTGTGGAGCGAAGAAAAGGGAGGACACGAAATCTGTTCAGATTTTGTGGCACTAAACCGGTTATCTTCAAGCCGGCGGTTAGTGACTCAAACGGAGTTGGATTGACCCCAAACTTGGTGATATTATTCTTTGCTTAGGACCCTTCAATGTCCTAAGTTGGTTTGAGTATTGGCTGAGGAAAACATCGGATTTGAGAGATACCTTGTCGGCTCGGTTGCTGCCATTTCAGAACACAACAGTTTTGGTAGATGAATTGTTTGGATGGTCAAACGGTGTCCGTTCGAGTTGAATTTTGGTGAGTATTTAGAAGACTCATGGATCTGTATGCCTACCAAATTCATGCATAATGGAGCTGTAGATTGTGAGTTATGAACAGCAAACAAAAGGGTATAGAATCTACAATTTCTCTATTGACTGTGATCATCCTTTACTTTAGAAAGTTGTGTTTGCAATTGACGTCAAGATTAGCAACGCAGTCAAGGTGTTCTAGAAGTCAAAATTGTGCCCTTGCAATTCGAAAGCAATTGGAAAGGTGTCTAACCATATTTTTTTTTTGGATTATGGTTTTTGAGATATTGATTGGCCTTAGAATGGAAGCCTCGACGACAAATGTAGTAAGAAGCTGGTTTTGCTACGATGCAAGTCAACCCAACTCGCTGTGCAACTGCACCATGAAGGCAAATTGTACTCAACCTGCTTGGTAGTGAACTAGTCCCTAGTTTTGTGGTTACTTGCAACTTGTGTTGTCCTCCAAGCCATGCTAACATCTTTCTACATCAATGGTTCTCTAATGCTGACATGCCTTTGGTACCTTATATGTGTTTTTACCCAAGAGGTTGCATCATATCCCACCCAGAATCACTGTTGCAACTTGGATCCAAAGGCTCCCTAAGGAATGATCATCGAGAACGTTGAGCCGATAGAGTCAGCTACTATGTTTACCACTCACTCGGCAGACTCAGACCAAACAATATTGTTATTAGAGAAAGCGAACTGCACACATGGAACCATTGCAACGAGTATCCTTCAGAAGATTATGATCTAGTGCAAAGTCCATATGGTATGTGTTGTATCCACTAGGGAAGTAGATGCTACAAGTATTTAGTCTACGTTTGTATCGCTCTTCGTACATCAAGGACGAAGTACGTTGGACATTGCTATCTTGGATTCCTCCCAAAGTAACAATACATCGTGAAGGCCAACGAAGGAAATTCTTCAGACAAAACTTACTACAAAGGACAAGTATCAGAAAGTGTCATGACCAAATTAGCCTCTCTGATGCTCCGAAGTTAAGTAGCCTAATGCTATCACTGATGTTGGAAACTGGATGACATGTTTCTCTTCCCTTAAAAGTCTTTCGCATCGAATCTCGGGACGCGATTCCTTTAAGGGGGAAGGACTGTAACACCCCAGGTGTTTGCCACCGGTTAAGCAATGGGTTTGAGCTAAAACCTGGTATATTAAGTGAGGATGAAGATGTCAATGTCAAACCTATAGAAACGAGCCCCAACCTAAACTTGGATTTTGCACCTTTGCTCGCCTATAGACCCCTTTTCAAGATATATGCTTGGGTGGTGTGATTGGGATATCTTCATGTGTCTCACATAAATACCCATCTATATTGGGCACTCGAAAAGTTTCATGAAGTTTGGAATCAAAAAGTCACATGAAATGACGAGTTATGTCCTTGCTTGAATTAATTTATAAAGTGAATGGAATTCTCGATCATCAACCAAATCTTGCAACCATGCCCAAATGACTCTAGATGAACTCTACAACAAAAGTCATGAAAGGTTCATGTTGAGCAAATGCCAAGAAAACGCTCCAATGGATCAAAAAGGATAATTTAAGCTTCATCGTGATCCTACTTTGGTCAAAGTAGAACAGTAGGTTCTATACCAGTTTTGAGGTTGGACCTTAAATGAAAGTTGTAGTCCATATCATGTAGGACAAACTTTGTTTTTGGACTAAGAGCTAGATCATCTTGGAAGTAAGTCAAATCGAGGTCACAAGATCGAATTTGCTGCTGATTTCAGCACTTAGAAATATTCTAAGTCTGAAATTCATCGACATCGGCATTGACGTCTCGCGTTCTCCGAAATTCGTTAAGCAACTTGACTTGACCCCAAAATAAAAGTTGGAGCTTATGTGGTGGAGAAGAGCAGGCAAGAAGATGGCACTTGTCGGACTTCATTTTGCCCATCAATATGGAAAGATTGTTAATTGTTGCCGATACTTTGACAATGTCATATTGGCACTTGATTATTTCCTAATATGTAGCTCTAATGGCTGTGCACTCTTAATATGAAATGTAGAGTAGGCCGAGATTGACAACTTTGCTTTTGGGCCCAAAGTCTAATTCGGACCCGAGCTAGCCCAAAACGGCGTCCCACCTTGCCCACTTCACCGCACGCCACGTGCTCGACGTTTGCCTCCGTGGCGACCGGGCGCAAGCACCACCACGCCCACCTCCTCTCGCCACAGGTGTCCCGGCCGCCTGCCGCGCCCTGCTGCCCCATAATGGAGGCCGAGCTATCCCAGACGCTCCCCACTCCTCCCTGCTCTCACTCGCGCCCTCGCCGCCCTCCTTCGCTCTAGAGCTTCTGAACGCCGTGCATGTCCACCATGACCGCCGTGGAAGCTCCGGCCGCCCCTGTGCTGTTCTCGCCGCTCCCAGTCTCCTCACTCCCCACGAGCACCGCCCTCAGCTTCGCCATCCATCTCTCCTTCACGTCGTGCTCGTGCTCGCCGTCACAAACCGCCACACGTGGCCGTGGAAGCTCGGCCGCCGCTCCAGCCACACCGCAGCGTGGCCAAGCCGCCGTGGGCCACCTTGGGCTAAGCCGAGCAGCCCTGTGGGTGCGCGTGGACCTCCTGGTGCTTCCCCATCATTCCCCCGCCACCGCCAGCCCTTCTCCGGCCGCCACCGACCGATTCCCCGGCCCCTCTCTGCTCCAAATTCGCGTCAGGGACCTTGCGCGACAATTCGACTAAAGGGAGGGTGTAACTGCAATGTCATAGACTCAGGTGAATAGTGCCATAAGGACTGGTTTGTAATTATTTTGCAGGAACTTTGGAAATTCATAGTAATTCATAGGAAATTCGTAAAATAGCAAATGAGGACTTTTTGGAATCCTTGTGAAATTTTCTATGCAGTGGATCTATAATATGGCATGTTTTAGTTTAAATATTTTGCGGTAAAAATAGATTTGTGCAGGAAGGTTGTAATGCTAGTTGAATTTGTTATTTTCATAACTGTAGATCTAGGGCTCCAAATGAAGTGAAATTTTTGTGGCATGCTACTCATGTGATAGTTGATGTGTGGTAAAAATTTCATGAGTATTGGATGAAGTATGAGTGAGTTATTGGTTTATCTTGCTCTCACATGAATTCTTGCTTTAGCAACTTGTCTTTCATAGAGGTTGCTATACATATTCAAATGGAGTGAAATTTTTACAGTAGACTATTGAGAGGATATGTGAGCCACTGTAATTTTTGTAGAATTTATTGTATACTTTTGGTATATGTTCATTAAGTCACCTTGTTATCTAAAATAAATTAAGAAATGCATTAAAAGAATTTATTTGGTCATGGACACTAGGTTTTCTGGTGTTCTTTAGTCATGTGTGAAATGTTGGTAAAGTTGGTTTTGCCCAATTATGCATTTGCAACATAAGTTAATAATTATTTTCTTGCCGATGTGGTTTATGGACAGATCTGGTAACTTAGCAAAGTTCTTCATGATAATGTGCTTTGTTGTGAAACTTATTTATACAAAAGTTGTAGATAATTCATGTATCTAGCTTCTATTAAAATTTGGTGTCATTTGGCCAAGTAGTTTAAGAGTTATAGCTGTTTAAAGTTGGGTTTCAGGAATGACTGCTTTCTGTCAATTGTAGACCAGTTTCTGTAAATGAGTATATTTGACTTAGTTAACTTGAGAATCATGCTAAGATGATTAAAGATGAATTGTAGAAAATTTCATAAGCTTTCCATAATGTCTTCTTGCAAGTCATTTGGATTTGTGTAACTCCAGTTATAGCTAAATCTTGTAGCTGCTGTTTGCATGTCCAGAAATTGGCAGATTCCAATTATAGTGCTTGCTTGTATATTGTTAAGTGTGACGTATGCCTTGAATGATGACTGAGTTAGAGCACTTGAGATCTGGGGAAACTTGTGTCATGATTGGTGTTGTCGTCTTCTTTGCCATCTTAGCATGATAGATTGTGTGATGTTTAAGTTAAGCATCGCAAAGGTACTTAAGTGTGTTAGTGTAAACTATGCTTGTCTTGCTTGCTATTTTGTGATGTGTCTCATGGTACTATTCTTCATATTTATGCACTTACATATTGCATCTCATCTAGGTACGCTAGATGAACCACGTGAAGGACGTGATGTTGGAGCCAAACCCGAAGACGGTGTTTGATAGATCTGTCCCGAAGATGAAAGGACTAAGCGAGTGCTAGAACACGAGATTTACACCGTGATTCGGTGCAAGCTAACCTAATCGACTTGTGTCGGATCCCGAGCAAGCCCCGAGCATTATAAGTCTCCTAATTTATAAAAGCAATTCTTTCTATATATGAGTTATATATTGTTGCATTAAGTTGTAGGAGTTGATTGAAACCGTTGATGCATTTATTACTATCCTTGCCTACCTTATTACCTTTTTACCCTGTTAGGTCAGGATCGAATAACTGCTTAGCCTTGCTGAGACCGGTAGCGATCGGTGATATCCGATCACCTACATTATAGGTGGTTACTTTGGAAGAATTTAGCTATGGAAAGAATGATATCCTGGAAGTAACCATGTGTGATGGATAATTGGAGACCGGACGGAAAAGTTGGAGGCAACCGGACGTGGTTCTGGGTGTCTTTGTTAGTTTCCGTCTCGTGGTCGATTAAGGACCGACCGTTGTTGGGCCTCGAGTCATGTTGAACGCATGCCTTACATTTAGCTGGCGGATAAAGTACCTTCCGACCGCTGAAGCCGGGAGATTTTTCGGCCGAGTAGATTGCCCGCGCGCCACGCCTTGTGTGCGGGAAGCAGGTGTGGTAGGACACGGGGGCGGGATGATAAGACCAAAGTGCAGTCGGTCGGCCCCCGGGTACATGTGGTTCCTGGCAAACTCGAGATACCTGGAAAGTTGACTCGGTGATCAATATCTCACTTTAGCGGGTGAGTGAGGTTTGTGTAAGGAATAAATCACCAGCTGGTTAGGAATCGATTCGAATCGCCATCGCTCCTGGATAGTGAGCACTTGACTCGAGTTACTGCATCGTAGTAATTATTATGGAACAATGATGGTTATCTGGATGGTATGGGATATGCTAAATCTAAATTGGTAACTGGATGTTATTGGTTAATCAAGTGATTGCTATAGTACAGGTGCTTACCTAGATGGATAGGTCATAATAAAGATGATGCAAAGTATTTAAAATGGTTTCTTCATGATAGCTTATGCTTTTCGCAAACAAGTCAGCTAGCCCACTAAAGAAAGCCTTGCATGATCCTTGGTGTCATTTGTTTTGGTTTCCGACGGGTAAGTCTGGCTGAGTACATTCGAGTACTCAGGGTTTATCCCACCTTGTTGCAGGTGAAGTTCTCGACCTGTTGATGATGGTGGCTAACAACCCAGTGGGCTCGGTGATTCTATATTGACTTCTCATCTATATGCTTTTGTCGGATGATGTCACTATGCTAGCAATATATTTGGAACTTATATTAATGTAATCATTTGAAAACTATGTTGTTTTCACTAAGCGGTTTTTTGAAACCCCAAACTTGTACTACTAATTGTTAACTCCTTTGTAATATTATTTCACCGCAACCGGATGTATGTGATGTGTATTTGCTTAATCACGCGATCTTGGTTGTGATGTTGATTTACCGAGGTCTTTCGGGACACTCGGCGGACTACCGGGTTTATATGAGTGAAAGTATGGGTGTGTCAACGTGTTAGCGGGGACAACCGTACTTGATCTTGTATAAATTGGGCGGTTCTGTCACAGACACGCAGACTCAACTCAAGTTGTAAGGGCCTATCTGGATCTCTATAGCTAATAGTTAGCTGCTCAAAATTAGGTAAAGACCTGTTTGAATTCTTAGCTAATAAGTTCAGCTAATGTCTTACATACCACTCAACTAACAATTAGCTATTAGCAATTAACTATTAGTTGGTTTCTTCTAATTAACATAGCTAATAGTTAGCTGGATGGATCAAAATAGGACCTAAACAATTCAATTATTTCTTTATTTTCTTCGGTAATGCTTCAGTCAGGGCGTCCATCCATCTGGACGCTCCTTGATGGCCATGCGCGCTACCGCTACTGGCTCAACAGTCCTGCCTGCTCTCTATGTCTCCTCATCTCGCTCAAAAATACCTCCCCACTCCGCTCGCCCATTGCGTGCTTCACCGCACCATGCGGCCATCTGCTCGCCCCAATCCGCTCCGCCACGGCCATCTCCTCACGCGTGCCCCCATCCTACTATGCCATGTCACCCCACTCTTCTCCTCGCTGCCACGGCCATATCCCCGCGTGGGCATCCATCATGCGCCGTGCCAACCCACTCTGCCTCGGCGCCGCGACCATCCCTCGCTCGCGCCACCCCACTCTGCCTTGCCGCCATGGCCATCCATTGTCGTGCCCCACTCCGCGCTCGCTTGTCGCGGCCACGGTGTGCACTGCGCCACCACCACCCCGATGCCACCAGATGAAGGTCGTCGCTGGCTAGGACATCATCTCCCGCGGTTGGCCAAAGACACCACGACAGAAAGAAGCGCATGTTCCAAACGTATGTTTCAAGTATTTATGATGTTTCAAAGGTATATTACAAGTGTTGTATATGGATGTTGCAAAATTAGATCGGGATGTTGCACATGTTGCAATAGCTATACACGTACTCCCTCCGTCCCTAAAAAGAGTCATTCTCGCTTCCCCAAAAGTCAACAACTTTTAATTTTGACCAAATATATTTATCAAAATATTAATATTTATGGTACATAATTAGTACCATTAGGTAGATCGTTGAATACACTTTCATAATAAACTTATTTGGAGATATAAATGTTGCACGCATGTTCTACAAATCTAGTCAAAGTTGAGAAAGTTTGACCAGCACGATTCCCGTAGCGACTCTTTTTAGGGACGGAGGGAGTATGTTGCAAGCGTTTATTCAAAACGTTTTGTCTATTTTTTTAGATGTATGTTGCAAGAGTTTTTTTTCAGATGTTGCATATATTTTCACACAGATGTTACAAGCGTTTGTTTGAAATATTTCATCCATTTCAGACGCATGTTGCAAGTGTTTTATCTGGATGTTGTATATTTTTCATACAGATGTTGCATCGCTTGTTCTAAATATTTCATATGTTTCATACGTATGTTGCAGCAAGTTTTTTTTGTGTGTTTCAAGTGTTTGAATGGGACAGCCAGAGTTACATGGCGCACATCCGTAGGCGGGGGGTGTGAGCGTGATATGGAGCAGGCGCAGGCGGTCCCTGCGTGCGCGATATGTAGTAGGGCGCGCAGGCGGTCCCTGACTGCACACGTGAAGCGGAGCGGAAGCATGCAGTCCTTGTGGGCAAGCGGGTGGTGCAGGCAGGGCGAGGCATCCGGGCGATGCGGGTGCGGGATACGAAGGAGGGCGCGGGAAATGGAGATGCACGCAACACGGGGTGCAGCACGGGCGTCCGTGCGCTAGCATCTCCTCATTTTCACGAGACATTTACTAATCATTGCCTTAGATTATTAATTTATGTACTTTAGCAATTGCATATGCGGCTACCTTTAGTAAGCTTACCCGTGTGCATTAGTTCTTTTGGAGTACTCTTTTCTAGTGCTATAGATGCGCATGTATTAGAACATTATGATTCTATTATAGCATAGCAACAACTTGTCGTTTGATCCTTTTTTTTACGGTTCATATTGTTGCTTAATCTCAAAATATGGCTAATCAATTTTCGTCACGGTCTGAGACGATAGGCTTGTAAATTTAATATCTCTTGATCTAGAAATCCAATTGCCGTTATTGATCTTATTGTGTTAGTTTAAGAATTTTATCTAGTTTGTTTTGACAATTGAGATCAATTGGAATCAATTTAGTATCTACGCTGTTTTTACTAACATATCAATAGGCTCTCTTGAGCCGAGATTGTGTTGGATCAATATGGAGTGATTTTTTTTTCTCGATCAGGCCATAGCCTATTTGTCGTTAAACACACATGATCAGCCAGGAATATCGATAAGCTAGAGCTAGAGCCTAGTAGCTATAACACATACAAAGGACTATACGGCAGTAGTTGCGACCGTGGGTACAATAAGTCAAAGCATTGGGACCGCTTGGGCTACTCGATGTTCGTCACCAGCCCACGACGCTGGTGCCTCCCAGGAAAGAGTACCCGCATGGCTTACCACTTCCTAGGGGACAACGGTGGGCGAAAAGCTTTTTCATGAGCACTTTTCTTGCATGGGCCTCCGGCTTCAGTGCTCCGAGCTTGTTTTTAGCAGCTAAACGGGCAGTGCGTTTGGGGACGATGTCTTCATGAGCACTTTTCTTGCATGGGCCTCCGGTTTCGGTGCTCTGAACTTGTTTTTAGCAGCTAAACGGGCACTGCGTTTAGGGATGATGTCGTCATCATTAGCAGCATTGGGATCCTTGGTGATGTGCAGCCTAGGCGGGGACGGCTGTTGAAGCGCATTGGGATCCTCGGTGGTGTGCAGCCTAGGCGGGGAAGCAATCAGCGGTTGTTGAAGCGGCCGCTTGAAGGCCTCGATTTGTTAAATGTGATTTGTTAGATGTGAAAAATTTATTTAGCTTATGCAATCATTCACCCTCTCTGATTGCTGAATCGATCCTACACTTGCACTCAGTTTTGAGCCCCCTATAAGTATATCTAGGTTATTGGTTGGAGATTGTTTCAAACCAAATGTATCCACGCGACAGCCAAGGACGTCCTAAAAGAATTTTACTTCTAATATACCATGATTGCGCCGAAGAGAATTTGAGTGCCTATGCCTACAAAGCTATGGATAGCAGTTTGCACTTTCGGCGTTGAATAGATAGCATAGCAGTCATATAATAGTAAAATGCTTGATAGAAACGAAAACACTGTTCTGATCAGTCCACGACTCAACCCCAAAAATCAAAACCCAAGGCTTCGAAGAGAACACATATTATAACTTAAGGCCACGACTCAACCAGAAGTCCAGAGTGCCCTGAAACTAATAAGAAATTCACTCAAACTTCCATACTACTTAAGGCCAGACGCAGATGCATATTATTTCGAGTCTTCAACAATGCAATCGATCTTCAATTGTTCAAACTATCATTCAGGTACTAGCTTCATGCCAGTTATCTTTAAGTGCTATTCAATGACCTGCAAAGAACAGCAGTGATTAGATCAAAACCTTCCAAATCAATAAAATTTCCAAAAAAAAAGAATTTAGTGACAAACTAAACTAAAAATATCTAAAAATCATAAGAAATTACCTCCGAAGCTATAATACTTTGCCAAGATTTCAGTTTCCAATCTTTAGAATTCATGCCTGCAAGCGTGTAGAGCCCTGGTGCCAAAGCAGCAATACAAGGTGACAAAAACATAAGTGTTTTCGTTTCAAAAAGCATTAAGTGTTTTGACAGAATGGGGAGAATAAACGTTCATAGTTTTAAAAAAGAAGCATCACAAACATACCGAAAGCACTGGCAGACGCAAAGAGATGAATTGACGATTCGTAGAATTCATGTTTGCAAGCTCCAAAACATGCCCTGTGGCAAAGCAGCCGATCAAAGTGAGACAGGCAGTTAGTGTTTTGATGGATACAAAAGGAGTGTGATACGAATCATTAAACGTGGAAAACCAATGCAAGCATATCAAAACCACCGGGAGATGCAAATGGGCTTGCATGTATGAGCACAATAGCACGAGCACTGGAGCTGTTCGGCTCCAATGGAGCTTTCGCAAAAAGTAGATGTGCCCTCAGCGAAAGCTTTCTGTGGAGGCAAGTAGATACATCAAAGACTTGCATTTCTTTGAAAAGAAGACTTTTGATCGTGAAACTATGAATGATGAAATCAAAAGGCTGAAATTTCTTACGTTAATAATCAAGGTAGTAGTGACACCCTGAAGCCTTCTGCTCAGTGTCCTTTGTGGATCCTAGCTTGTTAATCCGAGGCCTGTGCGTTGTTGGATCTGTCCTAAAAGTGACATCTAGATGCTGTGGCGCAGAAGAGGAAGATTACAAGTTTAAAAGACATCTCATCAAGATCCTAATGAAATAAACTAGAATATTTTATACCTATAAATTCAACCTACATTTGTAAACTACTAGTTGTCTAATTATTTCTAGGCTATTCAAATATCCAAGAAACTTTTGCTTGCCAGCAAATGCTGGTAAGAAAGTTAAAGTTATCCTATACTTTTTTTGTTACTAAGATGCAGGGTGTAAGGAAAACAGAACTTAACTGAAAGAAAGCGGTTCATCCCAGACGCCAGGGGTTCAGGCACATTTGCAGTACAGTCAACAGAAGGTTTTCCCTCGAAAACGACAACCTTGTCGGCAAGGTATGTTGCCATGATAAAATCATGCTCAACAATAAAAGCTGTTTTCTTTTGATGAAGGATAAACCTTTTGATGACCTTTGCTGCAAGAAGGCGCTGCTCTGAATCAAGATGGGCACTTGGTTCATCTATGAGGTAAATATCAGCAGCCTGTGCAAATACAAATAAAAAAAAACAGAGGAGCTTAAAAACATCCATTGAATGGCTGATATATTTATGCTGATTTATGTATTTGTTAGGAATATTAAGAACACTGATGTTATTGCAAGTATGATATATTAATATCTATTTTCCACATGAATATGCTTAAAATCTTTGAACATTCAAGTTGTTCTACAAAAGGAAAAGTTTCTGGTGTAATACTAAGGAACTTCTGTACCAATGATATGATCTGAGGAAAGAACATAAGGGGCAATCTATTGTGTTTTTACCTTTCCGAGACAAAGACAAAGTGCAACCCTTTGTAGCTCCCCACCAGAAAAATCTGCAACCTTCCTGTCCATGAGTTCTTCAATTTTCAGTGGTTTCATGACATCAGATCTGAACTGGGCATTGCTACACGATCCAGGTATTTTCCTGTGTAGAAGCTCTCTCACGGTAGTGCTAATTTTGGGTATCAGTTGCTGAGGCTTGTATGAGACACTATATGCAGGCATATCAACTTCTTCATCACCCACTCTGTCTGGCTTCACTTGTCCAGCCTGATACATTCAGATGAAAATAATAATAAGGGCTGCACTACTAAAAAATATATTTTCAGTAGCTGTAAAACATATATGAAGAACAAGGAGATATACCAGCATACGGATAAATGTTGTCTTCCCAGTACCATTTTCTCCGAGCAGTACAATTATTTGGGAACCATTAAAGCTTCCTTTCATGACTGATAGCTTGAAGCCAGATCTTGTTTTCATCATGGTAGGATATTTGTAGCTTTGGTAAGTCTCACCCTCCGTTATCTCCTCAGCAGACTCAGTAACCTGATAAACCAAACATCTCATCAGGTTTAGACCATTGAGCAAATAAATAAGTCAGTTTTCAGAAGTGTCTAACCACAATTAATAGTACTTACTCTAAATGTAAGTTTCTCCTCACGGAAGCGTATATTTTCTGTTGGGATAAATCCATTCAGGAAAATATTGATTCCTTCCCTAACTGAAAAGGGTAAAGTGACAACACCATATGCTCCTGGACTCCCATAAAGACAACATATGTAGTCTGACAAGTAGTCAAGAATGCCAAGATCATGCTCCACAACAATTACATAGCTGCAAAATTGGAGAAAAACGATTTATCAGATGCAGACTGAGTTAAATGTTTCAATTGACTTATGGTTCTTTGATGTAAATTTTTTCATTACTTCTTGGGCTGAAGTAATGAACGAATAACTTGTGCAGCTTTCAGCCTTTGTTTGACATCAAGATAGCAGGATGGCTCATCGAACATATAAACATCTGCATCTTCCATAGCCCGAGCAGCTATTGCAAATCTCTGGAGCTCGCCACCAGATAGATCTGATACATTTCGGTCCATTACTTGATTCAGGTCGAGAATATCACACAAAGTATCTTTGGCTTGTCTCTTGTCTATCTTATTAAGCTGGTTGCCAACTGTCCCTTCAACAGATTTTGCAATTTGCTCGACGTACTGAGGTTTAATAATTGTCTGCCATTGAAACATATGTCTATTACTTATTACTACATGCAGCCATAAGCCATGAGAAATACCAGAATGGTAGTGAATTGCAAAACATGATAACATGTGTTAACATTAGATATAGCTATGCCAACTAAACATTGTACTATCATGTGGGCTAAGAATTAATCATGGTCAGACCAGCAAAAAACAGATAGAGTAGAAAAATTAATGGAATTAAGAGGAAACATTAAAAACCCATATTACATTAGCATCTTCCAAATTTTCTTGAGAACATCTAATGCAAACTTTTAACAGATTCAGAATGAATACTTGAATAAACTTTTGATGCTATAAGCCCATATCTGTTTAATTTAAAAGTACAAACAAGACACACTAGACAATAAAATGGAACAACAGCTATCGTTTATAGTAGAAGTACCTTCATTTTGTCTTCCAAAAAACGGGTGAAGTATTTCTGAAGTTCCGTTCCATGAAAGTGCTTCAGTATGTCATCCCAATTTGGCGGATCCTGAATAGGTGGGAAGAGTCTTATTCTTATAGCCTAAAATGACTTCTACCAAAATGAATAACAAAAATGTTGTCTGTTTTCCTTACCATGAATTTACCCAAGTTAGGCTTCAACATTCCAGCCAGAATATTAAGTACAGTTGACTTCCCAATACCGTTTGTCCCTACTAAGCCCAAAACTTTCCCAGGCCTTGGAACTGGCAGCCTACAGGAGATTATGAAAGCTTGAGAAAATGTTTTGTATCTGAAAGGCATAGTGGCATGAAATATCAAAACACTTCTGGGATAAATACCATTTAAAAATATAAATTTGGAAAAGGAAAAGGCCGGTGTGAGTTTGAAAGAATGATATGATTGAAGTATCACAAAGATGGGAATGATCTGTTTTACCTGTGAAGTTTGAAGGAATTTGGTCCATAGCGATGTGTTGTCTCCTTGTCAAGTTCCCTTGGCAAGTTTATAATTTGAATAGCATTAAAAGGACACACCTGAAAATATAATAACACAAGGGAGTTATATTATTAAGAACATTACATATAAGCTTGGGTCGAAACCTCAAAGATAATCAGAAAAGGAAAACGATCTAACCTTCACACAAATACCACATCCAATGCACAGATCCTCGGAAATTAAAGAGACTTTCGATGACTGCGTAACTTCTATGCACTGACGCCCTATCAAGTATCAACGTGGATAACAAATCTCATATTAAGTTTTAATATAAACAAGAGCAATATGAAATTCTTAATTATCACTCAGTAAATTAAATAGATGTTTGAGTAAAGCTAAACTATAACATACTAAAAAGAATATTGGAGTCAAAATTTAACTACATTGAAACCTATGATAGGTTTACATGGTTAGATTTCTATTGTTCTAAAAGTTTTTCCCTTTCTCTTATACTACTCTCACCATTCCAAATTGTAAGACGTTTTGGCTTTTCTAGGTGCATAAGTTTTGCTATGCATCTAAATATACACTATGTCTAATACATAGTAAAATATATGTATCTAAAAAACTCAAAATGTCATACAATTTGGAATGAAGGGGTAGATTATAACTAATTACATATTGCATAATCGTGTTATTATGTGTTGGCATGCCACTTCTATTAGGGCTACGTGCATAGATGATATATTTAGAGGATTTCTATACCCATCATTTACGAGAACTACATGGTGAATCTAGATATAGAGTTGAATAAAACCATATGCAACCAGTGAGTGGCAAAGGTGCATTTGATCCATATATCTCATATATAGGCAGGCTCATGAGGATTCTAATATCATCTGGTTTATTTAGAAATCTCCAATTCACCATAAAGCTAAGGTTTGTTCAAGTGACGGAGCGTGACCGAATACCAAGGAGGGGCTAATTGTTAGCCCACAACGATCACCGGCTCAGGTGAGTCGACCACTCACCAGTCTTGCCGACCACGGCCGAGCACGACAGACGTTGTCCGACCACACACTATGGCTAAAGGTAGAAGAAGAGAGGGAAAACAGAGCATACACACAGCCAGAGACACCAGCGTTGACCGGAGCCCTGTATAGGAGACGGCAAATCTGAACTCTCTTTACTGAGTTACAGTGGCAAACTATATATACAACTCTATCCATCTAGTCCTAGTACAGCTGCCATGCTGCTACAGTGACTAGATAACACAGCAGGACTGATTTCGACGCCTGTCCCTGCTGTGGCTACAGTGCGGCAGGTGAGCCGTTCGACACCTTCCTCTGCAGCGGCTATAGTACCACAATAGGGAGCCCCTCTATGTCGATCATCTCCTTCAGCTCCGTGAGTCGAAGACGTCCGAGCGGCTTGGTGAGGACCTCCGCGAGTTGCCGACCAGTTTCGACGAACTTGATGACGATATGCCCTTCATCGACACAGTCCCTGAGGAAGTGGAACTTCACGTCGATGTGCTTGTTCCGGTCGTGGAGAACCGGATTCTTCGCGAGGGCGATGGCGGGCAGGTTGTCCACCATCAGTGCTGGTGGGTGAGCTACCGCACCGGTCAGCTCATCCAGCAGCCAGCGTAGCCACACAACTTGGCACGCCGCTGTGGCCGCCGCTACGTACACTACCCCGCACATAGACAACGCCACCACCTTCTGTTTCCGCGGCAGCTATGAAATTAGAGCCGACCCGAGGAAGACGAGCACGCCAGAGGTGCTTCATTGTCCATCGATGTCCCCCACCATGTCTACATCGCTGAACACAGTGAGCTACAGCCTGCTTCCGCTTGTCTTGGGGAAGATGATCCCTTGATCCACCGTCCCCTTGATATAGCGCAATAGCCGCTTCACCGCAGCCCAGTGATCATCTCGAGGATCCTCCATGAAACGACTAACGTAGCCCACGACGAACGCAATGTACGACCTCATGTGGACTAGGTAGCGCAGACCGCCAATGATGCTCCGGTAAAGTATTGCATCCACCTTCGCCACGGTGCTGGCCTTCGTCAGCTTCAGCCGCTCCTCCATTGGAGTCACGCATGGCTTGCACTCAGCCATGCCGCTCCGCTACAACAGCTTCGAGGCATACGCGCTCTAACCGAGCGTGAGTTCCTCCTTCCCCTGTCTCACCTTGATACCGAGGTAGTAAGAGAGTGCCCCGAGATCGCTCATTCGAAAATGAGCCGTCATCTCACGCTTAAAGCTGCCGATGTCCTCCGCACATGCACCGGTGACGATCAAGTCGTCCACATACACGCCGACGACGAGCTCCTCCTTCCCCGTCGCCATGTGTAGAGCACGTGCTCGGTTGCGCATCGCTGGAACCCAAGCTCGCCCAGCGTGACGTCAAGCTTGGCGTTCCACGCTCATGGGGCCTGCCGCAGCCCATAGAGCACCTTGTGCAGTTGGAGCACCCTGTGCTCCGCTCCCTTGATGGTGAAACCCGGAGGTTGCCTGACGAAGACCGTCTCCGCCTGCTCACCGTTGAGGAAGGCCGATTTTACGACCAGGTGATGGACGCGCCAGTCCTTTGCTGCTTGCCAAGGCTAGTAGCAAACGGACAGACTCCATGCGCGCTACTAGGCGCAAAGACTTCCTCGAAGTCGATGCCCTCGCGCTGAACAAAGCCTCGAGCGACGAGGTGCACCTTGTGCTTGACAATGGCGCCGAGCTCGTCCCGCTTGACCTTGTACACCCACTTCAGGCTGATCGGACGGCATCATAGAGGTGGATCGATGAGCTCCCAAGTCTCGTTTTCCTCGATCGCCTTCATCTCCTCCAGCATCGCCCGTCGCCAGTTTCCATCGTGCTCGGACAGCGCGAACGTGGGTGGTTCCTCTGCACTAACGAACAGCAGCTCTTGGTCATTGAGCAGCCGACCAGCCAAGCCTAAGGGCCCTACGTCGCCGACGATGTCATCCAGCCTGCGGAACCACACCTCCTCACCTTCGTGGAAGGCATCCATGAACTCAGTGATGTCACTTGGAGGTGAGGCGAACTCGATCGACATCTGGAGTGCTCGGCACAACACCTGGAGTGCTCGGCACCCTGGTTGCAGTGCTCGGCACTACTCCTGGACAGCTCGTCATCACTCCTGGAGTGGTCTGCACCCCTCCCGGAGTGCTCGGTACACGTCTTGCAGTGGTCGGCACCACTGTAAGACCCCTCGGCTCCTCTACGGGAGTGCTCGACACCCGTCCTTGAGTGGTCCCCACCACCACAGAACCTCTCGGCACCACTCCTGGCGTGCTCGGCATCCCTCCAGGAGTGCTTGGCACTCCTCCCTAAGTTCTCGGCATCCCTCCTGAAGTGCTCGGCACCGCCTCATGAGTGCTCGGCTCTGTTGCTGGAGTGCTCGGCACCTTTTCCCCAGCGTCTCTACCACCGTGGATGACCAAGTGCTCGACGACGAAGGTGCTGGTGAAGCCGCTAGCTTCCCCCGTGCTCGGACTGTTCTAGTCCCAAGCCGCCTTCTCGTCGAACACAACGTCGCGCAGACAAGTACCTTGTCTCCGCATGGGTCGTAGAGCCGGTACGCCTTGGTACCCTCCGCGTAGCCCAGGTAACACCATCGGTGTGCTCCTGTCCTCCAGCTTGGTGAGGATCGGCTTCGTCTTCCTGACGTGGCCGATGTAGCCGAATGTTCGGAGGAAGGATACGCTCGGCTTGCGCCCATACCAAGCTTCGAACGACGTCTTGCCCGTCAGGGCCATGGTGGGTGCGCGGTTGAAAATGAACACCGCTGTGATCACCGCTTCACCCCAGAAACTTGCCGGTATGCCTTTGGCCTTCATCATAGATCGAGCCATGCCGACCATCGTCTGGTTCCGCCTCTCCACCACGCCATTCTGCTATGGCGAGTATGGCGCGGTGTGGTGTCGTACCACACCCTGATCCACGCAGTATGCAGCGAACTCCACCGAAGTAAATTCCCCGCCGCGATCAGTCCTCAGCACACGGAGCTTCTTGCCGCTCTCGACCTCCGCGCGCATCTTGCACTTCTTGATCGCCGCCGCCGCTTCGTCCTTACTCGTCAGGAGTTGCAGCCACATATAGCGACTGCAATCATCCACGAGCAGGAGGAAGTACCGCCGACCACCGTTTGTAGCTGGTGTGATCGACCCGCAGAGGTCGCCGTGAACGAGCTTGAGAGCGTCCTCCGTGCGATACTTGGCCGCCTTTGGGAATGACAGCCTCCTCTGCTTCCTGGCCAGGCAACTGTCTCGCCTCCGTGCTCGATGTGGGGTAGCCCTCGGACCATCTTCTCCAGCCGACCAAGCGTGTTGAAGTTGAGATGTCCGAACCGGGCATGCCACAGTCACGGCTCCTCGGTGTGCCTTGCCGCTAGGCACACCAGCTGCTCTACCTTCAGGTTGAGTAGGTACAACCGGTTCTGGGACCTCTTCACCTTGGCGAGAAGTCGCTGCTCCGGTCCCTAATCCTAAGGACTCCGTCCTTGATCAGTACCTCGCTACAGCGCTCATCCAGCTTCCAATGCTGATGATGCTTGAACATAGTTGTGGGATGTAATATACATCCGTTAGCGTGTGGTGCTCCCCGTTCTGCCACCTAAAGATGATGGTGTCGTGCCCTCGGATAGCCACCCTTGAGCCGTCACCAAACTCCACCGTACCGGTAACATCGTCGTCGAGCTTGGAGAAGGATGCCTTGAGCCCGTCATGTGGTTGCTGGCACTAGAGTCTAGATACCACCGCTACTCCTGTTCGCCGCCCACACGTCCGAGGTGGACTTGGGCGCGCGGTTCATCGAGGTTGACAGCTTTCAGGGCCTTCCCAGGTCCTTCCACCGTCGTCACCTCTCCCTTCTCCTCAGCCTCAACATCGTGTAGTGCACAGAACGTCGCCATCAGGATAGTGGCCTCATCATCATCATCATCAGCTTGCGCCAGATGAGCCTCAGCCTTTTTCTCCTACTTGCGATTTGGGCACTCCCGTGCCCAATGGCCCGTCTTCCCGCAGCGCCGGCAGGTGTTGGGGTCAATCTTCTTCTTCTTCTCCGAAGAAGCCTTGCCGTGGCGTTTGCCATTGCCACCGCAGCTGGAGGAGGCTACCCTGGAGTTCCTCCGAGCAGCCCACTCCTCCTCTGTCAGCAGCAATTTGCCGCTGTCCTTCGTTGCTGTCACCTGTTCCAGGCGCTCATCCACCGCCCGTAGACGGCCTGTCACATCCTCAATGGTGAGGGTGGACAAGTCCAACATCGTCTCTATGGAGAGAGTAATCTGAATGTACTTTGCCGGCATGGAGTGGAGGTACTTTGAGACCGCCTCCTCTTCGTCGATGGTGACGCCGTGGCTCTTGACTTTTGCGATGAGCGTCTGCAGTGGAGGAGAAATCCTCCACCGTTTCACCATCCTTGAACTTGAGGTTGGCGTACTCTACTTTGTGGTTGGGGCCGTCGCCTTCTTTGCCGCAGTCGGGAACCGACGCGCATCATGCAATAGCCTCCCACACCTCCTAGCGAGCTCTTCGCCCCTAACGGCTCCTCAGACTCACCAAGATAACAAATGAGAATTGCCTCCAATGCTGACATGTCATCTTTCTCATTGTCGGTGCCCTTGTCAACAGCATTTTAGAACCGTCGGGCTCTGAGCTTGACCTTCATGGTCATCAACCACTCTCCATAGTTGGTGCGAGTCAGCGTCGGCCAACTGGTGCTGCTGACCTCCTGCACCGTGCAAACAACGACCTCCTGTCATGGCTGGACAGCCACAGCAGTGCCACTGCTATCGCCCATCTCCGAACCGTCCATCATCGCCAGCGGTTAGTCCGGCGATGGCGCTTGTACAGCTCTGATATCACTTGTTAGCCCACAAGGATCACCGACTCAGGTGAGTCGACCACTCACCAGTCTTACCGACCACGGCTAGAGCACGACAGACGTTGTCCGACCACACACTATGGCTAGAGGTAGAAGAAGAGAGGGAGAACATAGCATACACACACAGCCAGAGACACCAACGTTGGCCGGAGCCCTGTATAGGAGATGACAAATCTGAATTCTATTTACTGAGTTGCAGTGGCAAACTATATATACAATTTTATCCATCTAGTTCTAGTACAATTGACATGTCTGCTTTAAAGGACTAGATAACACAATGAGACTGACTTGGCGCCTATTCCTGCTTTGTGGCTACAATCTTGGCGGCAGTGAACTGTTCGCGCCTGCCTCTCTCAATGACTATAGTACCACAAAGAGAGAGCTTTTTTGCTACCGCTTTCCCTTGCTATGTTTTCGTACAAGAAAGCAGTAGATTATCTAACACTAATCCACTAATAAATATTATTGTCCAATTTTCTATAGTAAACACTACAGCATGTGTCTTCATGAAAAATAAGAGTAATTTAGAATAAGGATTTCCTAGCATTAGTATGTGTCTCCCGATGGTGCCTTAGAAGTGTGAACCTTCAAAAAAGAAGTGAGAACCGAGTATTGTGCTAACGGGTGATATGTTGCTGGCTTGTTACTCCATGTATGTTTTGTCCAGACCTATATGAACAGCTAGCATGACTGTTGCACACCTGAGCACTTAGTGCAAGAAAGTAGCTAGTCATCATGACAGCTCTTGCTGTAGCAGAATTTATCAACTGATAGGCTAGGGGACGCTCTTCATAATTCATCACAGGCAAGCAGGGGCCGGAGCCCAGTTTGGCTGCCACTGAGCTCCGCCCCTTGTTCAGCTGTTCAAGATATTTGTCCTCTTTATACTAGTCCATAGATGCATGAATGGTAATGGTTGCTTTCAACTATCAGAAAATAATCATTTCGCAATGCCACAAACAATTTTCAGTAAAATTTGCATTACACATAAGCTATTTGATAAACAATGGTAATTGAGAAACAGTAGACAGTGTATTGAAAAGGACATTGGAGTAAAAAATTAACTACATGTAGCTATGAGGATCGTGCGAGAAACACAATAGATCAAATACACACTCCAATTGACGTGTGTAGGGAGATTAGATTAACTGTCACACCTTAACTGTCACACCTGTGGCTGGAGATGAGATTAACTCTCTGACGTGAGCTAGAGCAGAATGGACACAACGATTTTGAGAAGGATTGTTCCAAGCCTCGATATGTTTAATTGGATAAAAATGTCTTAGCATCTCAATACATGATCGAGCACTTATATGCCCACACACAGAATCACACACACGACACCCAGCTGTGACTTTCTACGTCCTACACGAAATCGTTGGATCATCCATCAGACGGTGTGACAAAAACTCATATGGATTGGGATAGATTAGAATGCATCCAAACAAGTCTTAACATGGATGAACACCCGGATTTCTGGCTTAACAATTTCCAAAAATTCTGTCGTGCGTACCACGCTCGGAACCAGACACCGTCAATGGAATCAAATCGAACAAGGTTTGAGGACCGTGAAACGTACCGGTGGCGTTGACGGGGCAGCGCCTGCGGCACTCCTGGCCGCACTTGCTGGGGCGGCAGCGATCCTCCACCACCACCGCGATCCGGCTCGACCTGCCCGACATCCTCCTTCTCCCTGTGATGTGACACAACACAACCTCTGTTCTTGCGCCGGATTCGCGGGCCTGGCGGGTCTGGCTGCTTATCAATTTGATGGGAGGAGAGTTTGTTTGCAAAATGGCGGCCGGGAGGTGGGCGGCGTGGTGGCCTGGGACTCGATCGGGAACCCTAGCTATTTGTGCAGTTAATTAGCCCGCGTCGAAACGGAAGTAGTCGCCGCGCCGGCCGCGGAGTTGGAATCGGCTTGGTTCTGGTTGGTGCTGCCTTGGGGATCAAGTCGTGATCGGGCAAAAGGTCACCACAGCAATGGCGTCAGCAAGTATGCAAGTGGCTTCTGGTCCGGATCCATCCAACGGGGGTGTAGTTCCTCTGCTGTACGCCGCCTGTACTGCACACGACAACGGGCCAGCCTAAGTGGGTCTAATTCAAGTATCGAAGCCGGGTACTGTCTAGTTTATCTGGGCCAGGCAACATCATTCAGTCCTAGGTCATGAAAAATGAATACTTTCAGTCCTAGGTCATCAAAAATGAATACTTGAGATTGTTGTTTGACCCAAACAATTTACCTTCAGAGTGCTTGAGCAGTACTTTTCTGGTTTGGATTTCTTGAGTCGTGGCATCCATGCGAAATTTTTTTTTTTGAACATGGAAGAGCTCTCCATTACATATTAACCTGTGCCAAATCTTTGGCAACCAAGTTCTGAATACAAGAGGGTACAAAGAAAAAGCAAAAGAAAACAACCAAAAAAAAAAAGCAAGAACCAACAGCAACAATGAACGGAGGGAAAATTAAACAGGAGCAAAATAGTCTTTTACTTTCCACTTAGTGCTGTTAGAGCTACAAACTAATAGAAGTGTCGGAAAAAGGTAGTCAAGATAATACTGATTTTAATTAAATAAGGAAGGTTTAAATTTGCAGGATCAAATAAATAAGCATAACTTTTTTTAATGTTAAAATAGAGATTTCTCTATCTCTACAACTAAAAAGATTGCTTGTGGTGCCCGGAGATCAGCTTGGGGAAGAGCCTTGAAGTTAGATGCACGGAGCCTATGTGCTCCCTCTCCGCCGCTCCTCGCCATGAAGCTCATCCTGGGCTTTCAGTAAGCTCCTTCCCCGTCTCTCTCTGTCCCCTTTCTCCTTGCCTCATGGCCCTCCTGGGCCTTTCTTTTGCTCCGGGTCTTAAGATTCAAGCCGATGTTTGGCGCAAGTTTGGCTCTTCGATCTCTTGGCCGGACCTTGGTCCCTCATTCTTTGCTTTGGTGGCTGCTTTTGATAGATGCAAGTTTTGTCTGACCGTTGACTCCATTGGTTCCATTCTGCAAGCCACCATTGGGGGCTTTGCTTCACATTTCAGAGTCTCTCTTCTTCACGATCCTACGTTCAAGTTCTTTGTTTCTTTGAAGCTTGTGGGGTTCTTCGTAAATATGCTTGGTTCCTTCGAGTGTGATCTTTACTTTATTTCTTTTCATGTGTGCACATAGACGCTCAGGATGAAGAGACTAATGGCGGCGCAACAGTGGAAAGAGGCAAAATCCAAACTTGAATACATTAATTTTTGATGGCATCCGATAGGGTTTATATAGCTAGGGAGGACCCGTATGATCTCGTGTCACGATCACGATCTAAACCGGTTAGGTTTCTAGTTTGCAAACTTAAAAACCAAGCGACTAAAAAATAAAATTGCAAAAGAAGTCCGTGCTCATGAGCCGAATTTTGACCGGCCATATGCTGGTGTCGAGCCTGAGACCGAGTTTGGTGAGGATAGCAAGCATGCGTGTGGAACTTCTTTCTCTCTCATCACACTAAACTTTGTAAAATGGAGAGCGTTTCCATATTTAAATATGACAACCTTCAGTTAAATTAGTAAGGTGAGGCTAAGTTCCTCCACTTCGCCATGTGCATACATGGATGAGACTTGAAGATTTCTTTGAGATAATTGAAAGTTCTCAACTTGGGCCAAGCCCATATTCCAACAAGCTGCCCCTGAGATGAAGATGAAAGAGTATTTCAGCCTTTGATCATTTTACTTTGAATTAGCATGTTGAAGTTCTCAACTTGGCAAGCCCCAAGAATTGATGTAAGAGTGTTTTGCATATTCCAACAAATATTTTTAGCTGCCCCTGAGATGAAGATGAAAGCGAGGCAGCCTGCCGCCGTCTCAGCCTTTGATCATTTTACTTTGAATTAGCATGTTGATGTACCGGCTCAGTGCCTGGGCTATCCCCGACGCCAGCTTCCCGCAAGCAGCGTGCGGCCAAACTTAAACTGCGCCTGTCTCTCCCAGAACGTGGTCAGCAGGTACTCTTACCACCACCACATAGAAGAGGAAACCAAACCTTAATTAACGCAACTAACCAAACACTAATGTTGCATCTGCATTACTATATGCCTGTGATATGTGATGCGCGGGGGTCGAACGGCCGAAGGAGCGTTCACGGGCTTCCCCCATTCGGCCATTCTCCCGTTCATGTTCGGCCCACGAATCCGAATAATCCTCATCTCGAAAAGAAAATAAGGAAATAGATAGAAAACAAAAAGAAAGAAGAAGTGGTCCAGGTTCTTGCTCCGCTCTCACACTTTCTTTCTGCCTGCTCATCCCAATCCGCCCACCCAAACTCTCGAATCCGCGGCCGCCCCCGCAATCCCGACCTCCGCTCGCCTTGCCCGAACTCGACGCTCTCTTCTCCTGAACGCGCTGCCGACCCCCCCGGGCGCGGCCGCCACCGGGGCCCCCCTATCTACTACTGCGGCTGGGCTGATGGGGTGGAGTGGAATGGAGGTCCGGCCGGAGTGGGATCTAGGCAAGATGAGGGAGCTGCGCTTCGTTGTGTTGGTTCTGGTGATATCCTTGCCGTGCTTCTCTGCATCCGATCCCCAAGGTACTACCACACTGCCCTATCGTTCCTGCAAGGTGACGCTCTCATCAGCCGTCGCTTGCCTCTGCGTCCGCATGAGTGTGTTTTGGGTACCTGTTAGCTGAACAAATGGGAATTTAGTTGTATTGTTAAACTGTTGCTGTATTATAACCAGTGTTTTAGAAAGCGGTAGGTACTAGTTGGGCGCCTTGCACATAGGTAGCAGTTGGGCAGGCTATGCAGCTGCTAGGCGGGCAATTTGGCGCTTGTGCTTTGTAGGAGAGTGTCGCCTAGCGCAAAGGCGCTGTCTTGATAGGCCAGCTGTTTGATTATCGAAACGGTGGTTGGAATATTTATGTATTGACATTTCTAGTGGTATCTGGGAAACATAGGTTAGCTTAAACTTAGATAATTGATAATAATGACACCACATGTTTCTGCAACTGCAATCAGCTCGTCATAGCATTTAATATGGGCATACCATGATTTCATAAAAACACAGCAGCATGATCATTAATGTTACCTGAGCAAACATGCCAATTAAGTCATGTAACTGTGGTGGTCTATATATATGGCAATGTTCACATTAAAACACTGTATCTGGGAGAAACCTTGAGTATGGGTATAACTGTTGACATGACTCTCTTGTTACACCAAACTACCAATGCCATCTTTTTTGTCTGTCTGTCTGTATCCCTCAATGTTTAAGGTTTGGTTGACATGGAGAAACAAATTTAGTTTAGGTTCTTAAGGGATAATGTAGGCATTTAAAGAAAAGAGGAAAATGTAATCCTCAATGGCCGATTGGATCTCTTGTTTGCAAAAATCAAGTACCTTATGAAGACTGAATAACTGACTATGTTTTGCAGGAGATGCTTTATATGATATGAAACAAAAACTGAACGTTACTGGCGGTCAGCTTTCAGATTGGAACCAAAATCAAGTTAACCCTTGCACATGGAATTCTGTTATTTGTGACAATAACAACAATGTTGTTCAAGTGTAAGTGGGAGCCCCTGTACCTTCTTTCTTTGTTTGCTTTCATTATATTCTGATGTTGTTGGAGTGCTTATGTTCCCCTCTGTTCTGATCCTGTGTGTTTTTTTACTAATCCTTATGCTCTCTTTTAGAACTTTGGCTGCACGAGGATTCACTGGTGTTTTGTCACCAAGAATTGGAGAACTCCAATATTTGAGTGTCCTGTGAGTATGATGTCTTATTCTGTAGATTATATATACCTTTGACATAATCACTTCTATAAACATCAGAAGGTATGGTGTACATTTGTTACACTATAGCAATAGTTATTCATTTTTCCAGAGAATCACATCATGTTATTCAAAGTAAGAAATTTATAGAATGAGTACATGCAATAAAATTATGATGAATCCAGTCCAGAAACCTTGGCATGTCTGAGAAATTAGGAATCAGTTTCTCTATTGAATCTTACAGTTCTATGACTCTGTTGCTTCTGTGGATAGACATGTCTGCTTCTCTTCATGTTTTGGGGGCAAACTGATATGTTACTGAAACAAGAACATAGTGGGCTAGCCATCTATGCAAGTAAACTAGGATGATATGGATTGTACCAGTGTCACATATGCTAACATATTCTATTCCAGAGGAATTGGTACTAGTTCTGGTTATTACCTTTAGATATGTGTCATACATAAACTATTGTTCAAGCTTGGTGCAATTTAATTTCCTGATACTTCTCGGACTACTATGAAACCTTATAGCATATGATCTTGCAGGTCATTGGCTGGTAACAGGATTACCGGTACCGTACCAGAGGAGTTTGGTAATCTATCTAGCTTGACAAGCTTAGATTTAGAGGACAATCTTTTAGTTGGAGAAGTACCAGCTTCTCTTGGCAACCTTTCTAAGCTAACGCTGTTGTAAGTATTTTAAAATCAGAGTTCCCTTCTCATAAATAGAGTTATATGTCCTACGTATTCGAGAAAAGAAATAGAGTTATATATATATGTGACCTTTTCATGTAATCTTCCTTTCTCTCATAACCAGGATACTGAGTAAAAATAATTTCAATGGGTCAATTCCTGATAGCATAGCGAACATTTCAAGCTTGACAGACATGTAAGACTGAGTATGATACCCTTTTCGGTTTCTTATAACTCAAGTTCATTTAAATGTGCTTGTCATGTGTTGACAAAAAAATATTTTGATTACAGCCGCCTGGCATATAATAATTTGTCTGGTCAGATACCTGGTTCGCTGTTTCAAGTAGCACGTTACAAGTATATGAAGCTTGCTCTTAATTTTTTTCTTTCATTCTATGATTTTTTTTATCCTGAGTGAATGATAAAATTATCTTTTTCCATGACCAGCTTTTCTGGTAATCACTTAAACTGTGGACCCAACTTCCCGCATTCTTGTGCATCCAGCATGTCCTATCAGAGTAAGTTGCATTCTGACTACTGTATTTATTATTTTACCAATGCATAGTAGTTTGTTAGTATAGATGGTTTCCTTGTATTTTATGAGATTGCTAATTCCATAATTATCATCTTACAGGTGGATCCCATAGCTCAAAAATTGGCTTAATACTTGGAACAGTTGGTGGAATTTTAGGGCTTCTTATCGTGGGAGCTCTGTTTCTAATCTGTAATGCAAGGAGGAAAAGCCACCTGCGGGAAGTTTTTGTGGATGTAGCAGGTTCCATGCCCTTGTAGTTGACGCCTTGCTTTTAGTCTTTCACAGTAGTGAAGTAATAGTCTTAATAATGGCTTAACAAAACTGTTATATCTCTTTAAAAAATTCATAAAGTTTAGAGCTCCCAAAGACCAAGACAGTAAACACACCGTTGATACTTGATTATTAATATACAGCAGGCTCATGTTTCAGCCATTGAAAATAATAATTTCCTAATCAGAATACATGACCCTACACCTTCATCAATCAGGCACTGTGTTAATCATAAGAATTTCAAGTTTGCATAGTTTATGCAATCCCCTAAGCTATATACCAATGTATGTTCTACAGGCGAGGATGATCGACGAATTGCGTTTGGCCAGATTAAAAGATTTGCATGGCGAGAACTGCAAATTGCGACTGATAATTTCAATGAAAGAAATGTTCTTGGACAGGGAGGTTTTGGTAAAGTGTACAAGGGAGTTCTTCCAGATGCCACTAAGATTGCTGTAAAACGACTGACTGACTATGACAGTCCTGGTGGGGAGGCTGCCTTCTTGCGGGAGGTTGAGCTTATTAGTGTTGCAGTTCACCGCAATCTCTTACGATTAATTGGCTTCTGCACGACACAAACAGAGCGCTTGCTGGTTTATCCATTTATGCAGAATTTGAGTGTTGCCTGCCGCTTAAGAGGTATTATTTTTTAAAATTGTCCATGCACCCCTCTAGGTACAGGATTGTGGTTGTTTGTAATCTTTGTCGCAGGTGCGCATACTTACTAAATAATTGTGTGTGTGTGTGAGTGCGTATCCAGGGATGTACCCTTTCTTCTTTAATCTAAGTAATATAATGAACAGCTCTTCTGTGTGTTCGAGAGAAAAAAATGCACCCCTCCATGTATTTTGCTAAGATGTTCCACTATTACTACCTATAAAGGAATTTTCTCTATTATTTCTCTTCCTTTTATGTACAGACAGAACTTTACCATTGATAATTTGCATATGGTAGACCTTGGATCTCCCACATAACATTTTCTCATCCTTTTGCTAACAGGCTTGATTTGTTACATCTGTATACAACAAGCATTCCCACTGGTCAAAAAAATTATTAACTTATTTAGCGTCTTTCTTTTCTCGTAATTGATGCTGGTCTCATATCATGTGTCCTGTGTTCTAAATGCTATCCAGATTTTAAGCCTGGAGAACCCATCCTAGACTGGCCTTCAAGGAAACGGGTGGCTATAGGTACAGCTCGTGGACTGGAGTATCTGCATGAACACTGCAACCCCAAGATCATACACCGTGATGTTAAAGCTGCAAATGTATTGCTTGACGAGGATTTCGAGCCTGTTGTTGGTGATTTTGGCCTAGCAAAGCTCGTAGATGTGCAGAAGACATCTGTGACAACACAAGTCCGTGGAACCATGGGTCACATAGCACCTGAGTACCTGTCCACAGGGAAGTCGTCCGAGAGGACTGATGTTTTTGGCTATGGGATTATGCTTCTTGAACTTGTGACTGGTCAGCGGGCTATTGACTTCTCACGGCTGGAAGAGGAAGAAGATGTGCTATTGCTTGATCATGTAAGTCTTTTTTTCACTTCCAAATATTGGATAGCTTTGCTCTTTGCCTCTTTGGTTACGAATTTTTTTTATACTGGCTCCATCCTTAATGCAACCTGATTCCTGTGTATGTTATGATGTACCTGTAACTAAATACAGGTAAAGAAGCTACAGAGAGAAGGGGAGCTAGACTCCATTGTGGACAGCAACCTTAATCAGAATTATGACATCGAGGATCTTGAGATGATAATACAGATAGCACTGCTCTGCACGCAGGCATCACCTGAGGACCGGCCATCAATGTCTGAAGTGGTTAGGATGCTGGAAGGTGAGGGTTTGGCGGAGCGGTGGGAGGAGTGGCAGCATGTGGAGGTGACAAGGAGGCAGGAGTATGAGCGGATGCAGCGGAGGTTTGACTGGGGAGAGGATTCCGTCTACAATCAGGAAGCGATAGAGTTGTCTGCAGGTAGATGACAATCAGTGGAAACGGATGGGTGCAAATGCAATGATGCGGTGCCTGCTGTGCTGTATGTAACTGTTATTCGTAGAGTAGCTATTAGATAGATATGTTCATAAGATTATTCAAACGAACTTGTTGAGCAATAGCATGAACGTGGATGGAATTAGATGGATAAATGGCAGTACATAGATTGAGGTAACTGTACTTAATTTGATTATTTGTAGAGTAGCTATTAGATAGATATGTTCATAAGATTATTCAAACAAACTTGTTGAGCAATAACATGAACGTGGATGGAATTAGATGGATAAACGGCAGTACATAGATTGAGGTACTCCTGTACTTAATCTGATGGACATAAATGTTGCAACAAGCTCGGAGTCTTTTCATGGCTACTTATGGATAGGTTAAACACAAGGAACATCCTAAAGAGAAAGAAGCATAAGCTAGAAGGCAACAACTATAATTGTGTTCTATGCAGCAACAACGTTGAAGAAACTGCCTTTCACTGCCCCTTCAGTCAAGCCTGTTGGTGGCTCTTAGGAATTCACTGGGACTTTGGAGGAGATTTTTTTCCAAATGATGAGAGGCAAAACAGCAGTTCCAACACTCCTTTATGGAGATCTTCATCATTGCTGCTTGGCAGATTTGGAAGCAAAGAAACAACCTTGTTCTTCAACTGCCCCTTCAATCAAGCCTGTTGGCTTCTCCTAGGAATTCACTGGGACTTTGGAGGAGATTTTTTTTTCCAAATGATGAGACAGGAAAAACAGCAGTTCCAACACTCCTTTATGAAGATCTTCATCATTGCTGCTTGGCAGATTTGGAAGCAAAGAAACAACTTCATCTTTGACAGGGGCCGTCCTTCCCTGGAGTCTTGGAAGCGCCTCTTCTGTGAAGAGGCCAGATTGCAGGCTTGTACATTTTGTGAAAACAAACGTCATGAGTTCCTCCTCTGTATAGATTCCCTCTCCTAGTTTCACAGGTCTCCTTGCATGTTCTGGCTTGGTTGCCCCTTCAGTCAAAGATGCTAGCAGCATTTGGGCATTCAATGGAATTTGGCTACAGGTTTCTTCCAAATGATGGTACAAGCAAAGCAGCAATCCCAGAGTCCCTTCTTCATGGAAATCTTCACCATCGCCTCTTGGCAAATTTGGAAGCAAAGAAATGACACAATATTTGATAGAGGAAGGCCTTCTTTTAATTGTCGGAAGGTTCTCTTTCTTGAGGAGGCTAAACTTCAGGCTCAGAGATTTCTTGATGAGGCCAAACGAGCTGCTTTTCTTCTTTGTGTAGAGCTTCTTGTTTTCTTCTGTTTTGTTTCTCTTTTGGCCTTTTTAGGCTAGCTCCTGCTGTTTGGCATATTGCCAGACAGGTTTGTACAGTTTTTTTTGGCCTCTTTTAATAAAATCTCTACAGTGGGGGCCTCCCCTGTTGTATTTAATGTTAAAAAAACATATAGCAGCGGTTAGGTTGTTTCTGCGCCATAAACATGCATTAACATTCATATGTTAATAAGTCAGCATATAGTTTCCGCCTTTTGGATTTGTGTACTTCTTAGTAGTACGGTTTGTTGTTATTATTGTCTTGCATTCAGTGATCCATCGATCTAGAGCAGAAATAAGATAGAGGTCCTCTTAAGCATGTTAAACCTGCCATTGTATGGTTATTACAATGCAGTCGAGCCAATTCCTTGGACTCTTTAGTCTATATTACCATGGTAATCTTTGTGTAACAGAAACACATGGCAAGTGGAACAAAATTACTGGAGCATGCATTCAGTATCTTATCATAGCATCGCTTATCTCATTTTATGTTTTTTCCTTACATATCCAGATATCCTTACTCTATAATTTGTTCAACACTATAATTACTGGTCCTATGCTGCAAGGAAGATATAACTTCATGAGCATGTCATCTTCTAGTTCCATTTTAATCCAGTACTCATGGTCTTAATGAACGTCTATGAACTCTACAAATACTTCAACAGATTGGTCGTTCATCACCAGTCGATTACAAATGTATCTTGCCACACGGTGGTACAGCAAACTCATTCTACATACCTTGCAATGTCGATACGATTTTTTAGAGGTGGGGAATTTTTTTCCAGAAACAATTGTTGTTTGAGCTACTTCTGGAAATAAAATTAGATGGGTCCACCTAAAGAACCACCTCTCAAATCTATTTAGTAGTTCATAACACCAAAAACAGCTTTCTTCTCTAGGGGTGGTCTGTGTTACCAAACGTCCCGGTAAATGGATTTCCAGGGCGATTAATAACACTGACCTCTTCGGGATCTCCTCGAGATAGAACTATAGCCTTACGAGGAAAAAAGTGCTTCCCGGAGCAATCCTAAAAATGCAAAACTAAAGCGAAAGGTTCTCCTCTTGATTTATTTGGTGGAGTTGGCAATAAAAGGTAATAATGTGCTAATCCGGTATTATTTTTACAGTTTAGAACATGATTTTTTGATTAATTGGGTTTTTGGTTCGCAGTTTTTTTAATCTTTGTCCATGTATGGTTGTATGGTCATTAGACATGAAATTAGCTCAAACCCTTAGACAAACTTTCTAGATCCAGGTCTAGATATCACACTACTAGAAATGTGTTCATCAATGACGATTCAGTCGTGACGCTTACAAATTTCGTCACAGAACAAGCGCTTTCTATGACGAAATTTCCAGCTTCGTCATAAGTAACAAGTGACGGAGCTTTGGCACGAAGAATAATGACGAAAACAAAAGAATCGTCGTAAAACAACAAAACTAAATCGTCATAGATCGTTTGGCTCGTGTACCACCTCGAGGACGTGGCGCCGTGGTCCCACCAGCAGGTCCCACCTCGAGGACGTGGCGATGTGGTCCCACCATTGGGTCCCAACCTCGAAGACGTGGCGATGCGGTCCCACCAGCGGGTCTCAGCCTGAGGACGTGGCGGCGAACAAGTGGGGCAGCGTGGCCCACACGGTCCAGCTGGACCTACATCCTTCCGCCTCCCTTTTTTTTTTGCCAAAAATAGCGCACGCAGGGAGATTCGAACCCGCGACCTGCTGCTAGACATGTTGGTGCGTTACCACTGGAGCACTCGCCGTTTTGTGATAAAGGTATGCATGTTTTTCTATTTGTAAACGTATAACATGATAATTGAAACTTGGTTCCCTAAATTGAATTGATCACAGTTCATGGGCCCTAAACCCATGATCGCACGGACGTGGGCGCAGACAAACCCTCGCGCCGTGAGAGTAGCGTCGGCGAAACACAATGAATCGGCGCCGGCGATCGTCGGCAAAGCGAGCGGCGTCGGCGGCGTTAGGCATGGCGAAGCGAAGCACATGGCGCGGCGTGGAAGCGAGAAGCAAGCAGCGCTAAGCGGCGTGGGAGAGAGCGCAGCCGGCGCGGCGGCGCAGCGTGGGGCAATCTTGGCAGCCTTGCCGGCGGCGTGTGGGTTGGCGAGCGCGTAGCGTGGCCCCGAGCGAAGGAGGAGCGGGTAGCGCGGCAGCGGCGCTTCGTGGGAACAGAAGCGATGGCGGCGCGCGTGTGGTCGATGCACCGGCGTCGACGATCGTGGGGCGGTCAGAGCAGCGCCGGCGATCGTGGGGTGAGGAGAGCAGCGCCGGGCAGCGGTGACTTGCGTGGGACAGGGCAGCGACGGTTTGCGTGGGACAGAGGAGCGCCGGCGATCGTGGGACAGAGCAGCGGCGACGCGTGGGACAGAGCAGTACAAGGTTTGATTTGTTTTTGAATTTCTTTATATATATGCATGTGTTGGATGTGTTTTTGAATTTTGTTGAGTTTACTCTAATTTTAGGACTGAGCAGCGGCGACGCGTGGGACAGAGCAGTACAAGGTTTGATTTGTTTTTGAATTTCTTTATATATATGCATGTGTTGGATGTGTTTTTGAATTTTGTTGAGTTTACTCTAATTTTAGGACTGAGTGCAAGGTTTATTTTACTCTCAAAACAGATGGATAGAAGCTGGATTTATGGGACACAATTCACACCTGCATATGTGAAAGGAGTTGAAGAGTTCATGAAATTTGTTAGTGAAAGATACCCCGAAGATAGCCACATACTTTGTCCGTGCAGCAAATGTCTTAATCAAAGTTTACGGCCTCAAGATGATGTAAATGACCATATACACATTTATGGAATGTCAGCTGCATACACCAGGTGGATTCATCATGGGGAGTCGGCGGATACTGTAGTAGTTGAAAATTTGGAGCAGGAGGTCGAAGGAAGTGATCATGACTTTGGGATACATGTGGATGTGGTCGATGATGATTATGATGAGGATCACGGAGTACCAGAGATGATAGGAGATCTCATCTTTGCTTGGCGGAGGCGATGGAGAACAACCAAGGTTTGCAAGAGTCCTTGAAGATGCGAAGAAGTCACTTAGCCTGGGATCTAGCCATTCAAAATTCTCTTTTCTGGTGAGGATGTTGTATATCAAGTCTCGTTATCGAATTGGCAATACAACATTTTCCACAATGCTGAAGTTGTTGTCATCAGGATACCCTCAGAGTGAGTTGCCAAAATCATATGATGAGGCCAAGAAATATCTTGGAGAACTGGGCCTTGGTTTTGAAAACATCCATGTGTGCAAGAACAATTGTGTGTTGTTTCGGAAGAGGTATTATAAAGAGAATGTGTGCCCAGTATGCAAGGCGTCTAGATGGCAAGATGAAACTGGGAACAAGCGGGTTCCACACAAGGTATTGAGGCATTTTCCACTTTTGCCAAGGTTGAAAAGAATTTTTGCTTCAAAGCGCACTTCTGAGGAAACACAATGGCACAAGAAAACAAGGACGCCAGTTGACAATGTAATGAGCCATCCAGCTGATGGAGAAGCATGGAAGGAGTTCGACACGGGGGAACCAACCTTTGCAGATGATTCGAGGAACCTAAGGCTTGCCTTAGCTACCGATGGATTCAATCCATTTGGCAACATGAGTACGTAGTACAGTATGTGGCCAGTGCTTCTGACACCGCTGAATCTCCCACCATGGGAATGCGTGAATCCAGCAAACTGCTTTATGTCTTTACTCATCCTAGGTCCAAAATCTCCAGGAAAGGATTTTGATTTGTTCCTTGAGCCCCTAATTGAAGAACTACTCGATCTATGGAAGGGTGTCAGTACCTACGATGCATGTACTGGTCGGAAGTTTAACCTTCGTGCTGCCGTGCTATGGTGTATACATGATTTTCTAGCGTTGAGCACGTTATCAGGGCGAACAACAAAAGGGTATTATGCATGTATTCATTGCGACAAGGATCTGTTGTCTCGGGCAATAAGGAGTAAAATATGTTACATTGGACATTGTCGTTACCTTCCAAGGACACATGCATGGCGGAGAAGCTTGGCTTTCGATGGTAAGCGTGAAAACAAAGATCAGCCAGGCAAGTTCACTTTGGAGGAGGTCCTAGAGGAGCTAGAGAAGGTGAAAGATGTCAGGCCAGGGAAGCATCCTGAAATTATTGGAAATAAAAGGAAGCACAATGAGGGTCCAAGGATTTATAGCTGCAAAGTTGGGTTATGGAGATTGCCATATTGGAAACATTTGAAGCTTCCACATAATCTCGATGTGATGCACATAGAGAAAAACATATGTGAAAACATTCTTGGCACATTACTCAATGTGCAGGGCAAGACCAAGGACACAACCAATGCTAGGCTAGATTTGCATGATATGGGCATAAGACCTGAATTGCACTTACAGCAGCATGGCAACTCAGTCACTGCTCCACCTGCTCCGTATGTCTTGGGGAAGGATAAGAAAATTGAGTTCTACAAGTTTCTCAAAGGTATCAAGTTTCCTGATGGATATGCGACTAACCTAGCAAGATACATAAGTGAAGATGGTTCGAAGGTTCGAAGGTGCAGGGAAAGCTGAAAACACATTCTTGCCACATACTCCTGCAAAGAATCATACCTGTTGGCCTAAGAGAACTGGTGAGGAAGGATGTATATGAAGTAGTTGCAGAGATCGGGACCTTCTTCAGGGAACTATGCAGTAGAAATCTAAGGATTGATGTTGTCAAATGGCTAAAAGAAGAAATTCCATTGATCCTATGCAAGCTTGAGAAAATCTTTCCACCTGCCTTCTTTGATGTCAGGGTGCACTTGACTGTCCATCTTCCTGATGAGGCACTGTTAAGAGGACCTGTTCAGTACAGATGGATGTACCTAATAGAAAGGCGGCTAAGCACTTTGAAGAATTTTGTAAGGAACAGGGCTAGGCCAGAAGGATCAATTGCTGAGGCATATATGGCAAGTGACACCTTGACTTTTTGTTCTAGGTATATGGAGGATATTGACAATAGATTTAACCATGATGATGGTAGTGATGGAGAGATGCCATTGCCTGATGACATCTCTGTTTTTAAGCATGGTGTTACTCTTGTTGGATCTAATAGGAGCCAGCACATTGATGATGTTGACCTCAATAAGTTAGTTTGGTATGTGCTAAATAATTGTGAAGAAGCTGAGGAATATTTGGAGTAAGTATCTATTAGATGTTTTGGGGATTAGTTTTTGTTTTATTTCTAATTTTTTAAATTATTCTTATGACTTAACTTTGCCCTACAGCTTGTACAGGGACGATCTTGAGCAGCAAGGTGCACTTGATGTTGATAAAATGGTTGAACAAGGATTTGCAAAGTGGTTTAGGTGCCATGTAAGTCACTACACATTGTGTTTCTAGGTTTAGTAAATGCATTAGTATCCATATGTAATTGGTTAACTGAGTACTTTTGTTGCAACAGATTGAGAACAAACACAAGGAGAATCCAGAATCGGTTAGCGAAGGATTGTGGGCACTGTCATGTGGCCCAGATCTACGAGTTAAGACTTGTGCAGCTTGCAAGGTTAATGGAGTACGGTATAGCACTGTGGATCGTGAGAATTTCCTTCTGACACAAAATAGTGGTGTAATGACTGAAGGTTCACATGATGGGAACAACATAGATTTTTATGGAGTCCTTAAAGAGGTAATTGAGTTGCAATATAACTCAAATCTTTAAGTCCGTCGGACGGTGGTTCTATTTCGATGCGATTGGTTCAAGCAAGAAGGCAAGACGATAGGCCTTCGAGATGACGAACATTTCAAATCCATCAATGTGTAGTCATTATGGTACAAGACTGATCCTTTCATCTTAGCAACTCAATTGAAAAAGATATTTTACCTGCAAGACACATCTTTAGGTAAAGATTGGCGAGTTGTGCAGAAATTTGAACATAGGAATATTTATGATGTCGCTGAAAAAGATGAGGCCAGTCATGATGTGCATCAGGATGATTATTGTTCTGATACTGAACATGTAGTGCAAGCAAGGGCTGATAATGAGGTTACGCACAATATTCAAGGTGGAGAAGCCAGTATAATTGAAGGAAATTTACAAGACCTTATAAGCAGCAAGAAGCAACCTATTATTCGTGAAGATAGTGAGGATGAGGAGGAAGATGAGACAGTACTGCAGTACTGTAGTGATGGTGGCAATGATAACAATGATGACATGTCCCTAGACGATGAAGATGATGATTTCTAGTATGGACCTTGACGTACTGTTTTGATTTCTAGTATGGACCACTGACATGTCCATAGACTACACTACTGTTTTGTTTTCCCTGGACATGTTATCTGAACCAGTAATCTGAACATGTAATCTGGACATGTTATCTCGGCCTATCATGTTATCTGGACCTATGTTACTGTAACTTAAGTGCTACCTATCTATTGTGTGAACCTATATGTCCAAATTCTATTGAAATTGTATCCACTTTCATGCAGAACTGCATACAACCAGTGAAAAATACTCTGTCAAAATTATTCCTAAATTGTAGCATGACTCTTTCAAATCAGACCACATGAACTGCATACAACCAGTGAAAAATACTTGGTGATTTCTGAAAACGATCTTCATTTCATAGGATTAATTGTCATTACATCATTTCTGAACAAATACTAGGACTACAATTACAAAGCTTGTCCATCTTGCATTTCTGAAAAATCGTCTCATACAAAGCCGACTTGCAGGCAACCATAACAGCAATCAAGACACCTACAAAGCCCACAAAACAAGGAAAATCGATCACTATTTGCTTCGGCTCATGCTTTGGCTCCTTAGCCTTCACTGTCATTAGTGTCCATTCTTTCCTCATGTGCATTTTCTTTGGCTGCCCCTCCAGTAACTCCTGCTGAGAGAGTATCATCTTTGAACATGACATATGACCTCATCCCTTTCTGATTACGGGTGTTCTTTAAGAGCTCAACTTGGTGGCCATTCCAAACAGCAACACTGCATTTGGAATTGTTCAGCCATCCTGCAAACATATTGCATCAGATATGCATTGCTGCTACAATTCGTTTTTAGGAACAAAGAAGCTCAAGACTAGAATATCATAGCTCGAATAAATGTGCCGAATAAACCACAGATACATTGAATTCACAACAGAAAGGAAGCGAGGATTTGGAAGCCAAGGCGAACAATTCCCTCGACCATTCACACAGTCACTGCAATACACATAAGTCTCTGAAACTGTGTGCCTCGTTCAGTTCCCCTTCCCCGTTCCATGTTCAGTGCAAAACCAAGGTGATCATCAGCATCAGCCAAATGCACTAAGGAGCAAATCAAAAACACTGTGAATATGTGGTTTCAATTGGCAAATTGGCCAGAACCTGGGAGCCAACAGAAGCTGACTTGGTCCGTGCAGCGGAGGCGGACTGGCGTGGACGCGGCTGCAGCTTGTCGCGGACATGGCGGTGGCCTGGTCTCGATCTTGGCGCGGACACGGAAGCCGGCGGCCTGCTGTCGATCTCATCATTGCAGCGGGGGCGGATTGACGCGGAACCCGGTAGCCTGACGTGGAATCCGGCGTCTGGGCGGCGGCGCCGGCGGTCCGCGATCTCGCCGGGGGCAGCGGGGCCGGATTGACGCGGCAGAAAAGGGATACGGTTTAGGGGTAAAATGGGATCTCATAAGCATGGGCGATGCGGATCTCGTAGAGTTTATCGAAAACTGCGCTCGAGTACTAACGAACCCACTTGAATAGCGCAATGGTCTGGCCCTTTGAGTTTGACATCAAGCTCCCGGGTTCGAACCCTGTGGTAGCCAAATTTTTTTTGCAACATTTTTTATTAGATATTACGTTCTGTGATTTTCTAAATATTAGCAATAATATGACACTATCTTATTAGTTTTCTGATTTTCTAGGTTCCACAAAAATATCTAACTTTAATATCAAGATTTCAGTTTACAGTTTGATTAATTAGTTCAACTATTTCAAGTTATACAATAATAACTCATTTGTAATCAAATTATATTGATCTAGCTCCTACCTCTTATCTATCTAGCATCTAGTATTACTACCTCTTAGTACTTAGTTCACTCCTTTTTATTTTTTAATAGACACAATTTGCTTGTTTTTGTAAGAACCTCCAAAAACTGATTATGAGATACGCTGGGATACACGCGTGGCGAACAATTTAAAGAAGATGCAAGAATTCGGCCTGAAAAATCTATCTACTGAATTTAATAACTCTGTATCACAATCTGCATCAAAGAAGGGGGAAAATCAGCAAACAAGAAAACAAATAGTGAAGATTCAGATTCATCGGAGTATCTCTTTGAAGATGATGATCAAGGAGATAGTGATGATGATGACACTAAATCTGATGAGCAGCCACAACCCCTGGCAACTAAGGTGCTTCTTCTATCTTCAAAGTACTAGATGGGGAATATTTGCATTGCATTTGAATGTTTTTAATCTGTTCTTTAATATATGCCCTTGCTTTTAGATGCATCTTGTTTCTTGCATACTTGTTCTTTAATATATGGTCTTGCTTATTAATGCACATGACTTACTTGATTTTTTTCCACAGTATCCTGCAGGGCATAGTCGGAAAGTCCTAGCTTCAAAGAAGAAGAAGATAGGTCCCACCATGGCGCCAGGAGTTAGGGCTAGTAAGAGAGTGAGGGCATCTCAAGGATCACAGGTGCAACCTCCTGAATCCCAAACAAGATCATCAAAAAGGCTTCAACCTTCAGCGAGAGATGGCCAGAATGTAGAGGATCCTATAGATGGTCATGATGAAATACCACCACAAAGGTCTTATACAGATGCAGAGGAAGGCAATGGAGCTAGTGGTCAGGACAATACAGCTGCAGAGGAAGTCAGTGGAGCTGGTGCTCAAGATAGTACAAGTGCTGATGAAGACAATGTAGCTGGAGAGGAAGACACTGAAGGCAAGTTATAGTTTCTTTGTCATTCAAATAAGTCATCTGTTTTGCTTATCTACATGAAACTAAATCATTTTAATGCAAATTCTATTTTGTAGCTCCTGCATAGCGAGCCCCAAGGAGACCTAGGCCACCCACCAAGGGAACACAGCTGGATAGGATGACAAAAGCTATGGGAAGGAGAATGCCCATAGCTGTTGCTGAAGGCAAAAGAAGGCCTCATGAACCTGTTTAAGCAGCCAAGTTTGCATCTGAGGCTGGTGTCATCATTCGGGATAAGGTTCCTATCCTACCTCATTGGAAAGAATACAAGAGAGAAGATCAATATTACAAAAACTTTGTGGGAAAGCTCTCTATAAGTGCATTACTGTTTCTATGGTTAACATGTATATCTGTTTAACCTGAATTGACTAACTAAATATGGAATTATCATATGACTAGGGGCGCTTGGCCATTAACCCTGACGACAAGCCAACAGAGGAAGCTTGCACCGATATGCTGTGCTCTGGGGTGCGACAAATGCGTTATAGGCTCAAGAATAAATACTTCAATGGTGTACCTGCAAATGAGATTAGGACAACTTCTCCAGTTGCATGCATGACTGATGAACAGTGGAAGGCACTAGTTGCAAAGTGGTCTGATCCAAAAAACATGGTATGGGTATCTTCTCATATATTCTTTCTCATTCAGTTTCCAAAGGATCTTCTCATTTTAAACATATCATCTCATCAATCCTTCTTGCTATACCCAGGCCCTTCAATGAAAAGCAGTGTAGCACATAAATATTTTCAAACATAAAGATTCCCTAAGCTCCTAAATTGGAGCAATTAGCAGAATGTACTTGGGAAAAAAGGGTTGGTCATATATATCCTGCAAACAAAAAGGATTACAAATATGCCCTTAAATATCAGTCCATTCATCAAAGGATAGAATAACATATTCTAAAGGACAAAATCATGAATAGAACAATAGAAAGGCAGTTCATGGTGAGCATTCAGACAATTTGAGATGTACATTTCATAGAAGTTGTATAGGGGCATAAAAGAGTAGACAACTCTGCAGGAGTTGAAAAATTACCATCTTACTGTTTTTCAGATAAATAGGTATCTTGTCATATATTCTTTCTCAATCAGTTTCCAAAGGATCTTCTCATTTTAAACCTATGATCTCATCTGACATGTTCATTATCTTGTAGGAATCAAGTGAAAAGAACAAGCAGAATCGTCGTAAAGTCAAGTATCATCAAGCTACGGGTTCTCGCAGCTATGTGGCACACTTACATGCATATGTAAGTAAAGAGTACCATGTACATATTTGCTCTAAACAACTTATTTTGCATTTTATCTGAGAAAACTTTGCTATAATTGGTTATCTATGAAACAGAAGAAGAAGAAAATGCAGAACCAAGCACAGAACAAAATGAAGAACTTGATGCGGTGGAGGCCTTCAAGACCTGCCATACCAGCTCCAAACATGGTCTGACTGAACTAGCAAGAGAAGCAGTTGTAAGTCACGACATCTGTTTCGTTGTGCCAACAACTATTCATTAATTGGATAATATGTCTTGTTTCAAACATTTTGTATTCTGTCTTTTGCTCAAAACTGATCATAATCCAATATAGCTAGACATACTTGCTAAATAATAATCCTATGTTGTTGACTTCTACTTGTATTCAGTTACCTGACAACAAATAAATGACTCATGATTGCATACTTATTTGGCATCAGTTTCTGTCAATGCAGCATAGGTTTTTATTTTTTAAAATACATCTTGTGTGATATTTCCTCCTCAAATTAATGCAATAAGTATCAACTAATGATGGGTCATTGCTGTTTCAGTCAAATATGGAAGCTTTGAGGACAGAACCTGTTGCTGAAGGTGAGACAACAGTGTCCAGTGTGCAGGTTGTGTCCCAGCTGCTCTCCCAGAACAGCTCAAACCTTTTCCTGAAGAGTGTTGGCATCAAACCAGTGCCATCCTCCAAATCATCATCATCAAATGAAAGCGAGCTTCGGGAGCAACTAGCAGCTGAAGCTACGGCTGCTGTACAAGGTGAAATCGATGAACTCAGGAAGAGAAGTGAAGAAGCTGAGGAAAAGCTGGCGAGGACACAAAAGGAGATGGAGGAGTACAAGAAGCTGACAGAGATAAACAACAAGGCAATGGAGGAGAACAATGCGCTGCTCAAGCATATCTTGGCCATCAACAATGCTTCTTCGACATGAGCGTTGCTCGTAGCTGCTGGTTCATTAAGCAAGGGGTCTGCTGGTGATTTTGTTTATGTAGTAACTTATGTTGCTGGCGGTTGGCAACTTTTTATTATTTCATGTGATGTTAATGTGAACTGAGATGAAACTAGTAGTTCAAATGTGATGTCTAGTGAGTTATGTGAACCAAGTTTAGAATTGTTGATTAAGTTGTTGGTCATTGGAATACTAGATCTGTTAATTTATGGAAGCTTTTGGTCATTCCAGTATTATTTGCATTCTGTAATGAAATCAGCATGTGCACTTGTGATGAATTATCTGACCTTTCTGTGATGATTTGGTAATTGATTCTATGACGAATTTCTATTTACTTCAGTGACGAAAATGAGAACCTATCACAGCAAGCCTTGTGGCCCAATAAAAAGTGGACACGTGGACCATCCACATCACTGGCCACATCAGCTGCCACGTGGTCGGACACGTCACCTGCAATGTGGACGCGCCACGTGGACAAGACACGTCAGCTGCCAGCGTGGCAGACGTCGTCTGGCCGCCTAACAGATGGCAAGTCATGACAAAAAAGGGGCTATATCAATGACGAAAATAGATCATCATAGAAAGAATATACTTCTATGACGACGGACATTTCGTCATAGAACAAATGCACATCTATGATGAAAATAGACGTTTCGTCACGGTAGGTAAAATATGACGCGCATTCAATGACAAATACCATATCATCACAAATTCGTCATAAAATAATATATGTGACGATTTTGGAGTCTTCAGTGACGAAAGAAGAGCATCATTGATGTACACATCCCTAGTAGTGTCAACATGAATAGAGGGAGAGTGTGTGAGTAAATTTTTTTCATTTGAAATGAACATGAATTATTGGCACATTTTTCTTGCAATTTATTTTTTCTTAATTATAAATATCAATTACATTTATGGCTTAATTTAGGGTTTATTTGTATCTAGATAGAGAAAGGTTTTGCTTACGATGGTTTATTTGGACATATATACTTCAAATTAACTAGACCAAGAGCTTTAGCCCAACTTACTTTATAAACACTTTCTAACATGACAACATCATTAATTAAAATATTTTATTCTATGGTGTCCATTTTTATAGGGTTTGATATTAATGTAACTGTTTACACCAAAATTTGGGAAGAAGAACGTGGGAACTCGAAGCTTCTAGGATTGTGTCATCAAGGAATCGATTAGATAAGAATCAGTATCAGCTGATTTAGATGTATGGCGGCGTCAATGGGCTATACTTGAGTGGCGCCAAAGAGACGTGTCAGACTCTACGAATAAGGAAAATTGGGGTCCAAGTTATTATTAAGTTTGGAAGTTTTCTTTTATTTCAATAATTGTAATGAGTCATATTTGAGTAGGATTCATGTTTAGGTTCTGGGTATAAATATTAGACCCTAGTTATTGTAAAAAAAAGGACGAACACACAATTAATATAATCTTTCTGGCTTTTGCCATCATACTAGGAGTAGGAGTACTGTAGATCTCGGCGAGTTCTTCAACAAACAGGGCTGCATCGACTGATCGACCTCCAGCTTGCTTGTGAGTAGCGTCACAACTTGTATTGTGCTTGTAAAGCTGCATCAGCTGGTTGATCTTTTATGAGCCATAATATACGTTAGTTATCGATCTGTATCGTAGTTTATAAGGCTACATCAGTTGATTGATCTCTTAATTACGAATCATAATATAGATCAAAGTTATTGATTTTGTGTTAGATAATTTATTGTTTAACACAATATCACCAGTTATCGAATCTACTGAGATTAGTAAGATTTTTCTTTCTACTTTTGGTTGATTCACCAGTTATTGATCTTGTTATAATTAATGTTTTATTAATTATAACAAATCACCTAATTGAGATAGAGATAGATCAGCATCATATCATCCTAATTGGTTGTCTTCTAGTCTAGTCACGCTTTAATTTTATGATTGATGGCTAAATTCCGCTAGATCGGATGTTCTATCTTTATTCTAATCAAACATAGTATGCATTCAAAGACATGTTTCAATTTTAAATAAACTTACTAGTTAGTGAGATCTAATCTAATGATGCTACCAAAGCTGCATCGATCCGATCGAACCTCACTGGTAAGACTTTAGATTAGAGATTATCGATTAGTGGTCTTGTTCATGATCAAGATATGTACTTTGTTTGTTTGCTATGGCCGCATTGGCTATTTTAGTCGATTTACCTATACTCTCACTCATATAGCATGTTTTCATGAATCTGTCGACATGTAGATGGTTTTATAGATTCTTTGGCTTTAGTTTATCATCATTATTATAGCTGTATCGATCCGATCGAGCCTCACTATTGATGATAGTAGATTAGATTTAAAATGTTTGTAGATTTATTTATACTAGACAGTCGATTTGTTCGTATGCTATACTCTTTTCATCAAACTTATCGGTTCAACATTTTATATCGATCATGTTCCATTTAGGCGATGATGCTTTCTTGTATCACTTCTTATGGATACGCCGGATATCGACTATTTAGTCGATAGCCTCATTGAATCAGCTATCTAGCCATGCATTTGAAACTATTTGGTGCAACACCGACATGCTCCACCTTAAATTACTGATAAGATTTTCTCTCCTTGTCAATTGTAGGCCAAATTGACTGGCACGTCGTTGGGTTTTTCAGAATCGGTTAGTTCTGTGTTGAAGCCAAGCAGATCTCTGGTCTCGTTCTACTCAGATCTTTCGGCTTGCTGTGTGTTGATCACATCGCCACATTTTTGTGTCAACACAATTTTTGGCACGCTTGGTGGGACCACAATCGTCATGGCGGTTCACAACAACAAGGACATTCTTATGGCGTCTTATGAAGACTTGCCTGCTGAGGATAAAGATGTCATTGGTAAAGCTATAGAGGAGTTTCAGAACAAGTGCTTGATGTCATACACCAAAACACGTGACAATAAAGTTATTAAGAAATATCCACTACCAAGAGTTTTGATGCATGGACAGTCAGATATAGACGAAGCTGATGATAGGCGTTTCTTTGTAGAAGTTGTCAATAAATCTATTCATGATGCAATGCTGAATCATAATACAGCTTTCTTGAATACATTCCACAATACCATGAAGTAGGTGTTTTATGGATTTCCACTTGGTCAGGTTGGATCGACTTATTACAATATTCCACATTCATTGACTCAGGGGATTAATCAAGCCAGTACTGGCCACCAAGAAACAACCCTAGCCAAGAGTGATGATGCCCAGGCAATTTAGAATTCATCTGAGCAAATTCAGGGTGCTACTACTAATCAAATGCAATATAATCCTAGATCATCGGTACAACATGTGCAGCAGACGACAGGGCAAGTTCAGAATCAGATGGTTAATTTTGCTACATTAGGCCAAATACTATCGTCGGCTAAAAAATAGCATCATCGGTTCAAAGGATTCGTAAAGATATAGATCTTAATGTTTTTAATTAGAGATTTTAAGCAGCAAATCAGCAAGGGGCTCAATAGATAGAAATTCCCCAAGGATATCATTATAGTTTAGATTATAATACCCTCAATATGATTCCAAATCCAGGATATCAAGACACTCAAAATTTCAATCCGCAGAGGGTCAGCAATTGCCAAGAAATTCAAGCTCAAATAGTGATGAATTGTTGCTCAGAGTAACTGAAATGATGATAAATCAGTTTGGTTTAAAACCAAAAGGGTAGACCTATTCGTACAAACGTCCATATCCAGAGTGGTATGATCTAGTGTCCCTTCCTATGAATTACATGCTTCCAGAATTTGCTAAGTTCACTGGTCAAGATAGCATAAGTACAATAGAATGTGTCAGTCGATATCTTACTCAGTTGGGTGATGCCTCTATTGAGGAAGCGCATCGAGTTTGTTTCTTCTCTTTGTCTCTGTTAGGATCAGCTTTCACTTGGTTTTCATCACTAGCAGTTAATTCTATTACCAACTGGAGTGATCTTGAAAAAAAATTCATACATATTTCTATACTGAGATAGGGGAAAGAAAGATCATAGATTTGACAACTATAAAGCAAAGGACTAATGAATTGGGTGCTGAGTTCCTTCAGAGGTTCCGAGAAATAAGAAACTTAAGCTTTTCGTTGAATTTGACTGATGATCAACTAGCTGCGTTGGCCGTTCAAGGAATATTGCCAATATGAAGAGAAAAGTTGCTTCGGCAAGAATTTGACAATTTAGGTCAATTGGCTTAACGGGTGGCAGCACTTAATAGCTAATTCCAGAATACACACAGAGATACCCGATTCCAGAAGAATGCTGCAATCGCTGAAGCTTATAATCCATATTTAGTCGATGAGGATGACAAAGAAGAGGAAATTGCTATAGCATAATGCAATTGGGGTAAAAAGATAATAATGGTTCTAAATCCTTAGGAAAAGAAGTTGAAGAGAGTTATGATTTTGATGTTACAAAAGCAGACAAACTTTTTGATTTCTTGCTTGAGAAGGGACATATTAAACTTCCTGCCAATCATGTTATATTACCCCCCGATTAGTTGAAGAATAAGAAGTTCTGCAAGTACCATAATACTACCTCTCATACTACTAATGATTACAGGGTTTTTCGGCAGCATATTCAGAGGGCTATTCAACAAGGGAAGCTTAAATTTGATACAGCTCGAAAAATGAAAGTTGATGATAATCCTTTCCCAAAGGATCAGAATATGGTTGATGCTAAGTTGTTCAAAGGGGAAGCTAAAGTTTTAACATCAGCCGGGGCAAGAGAAACTAGAACAGTTGATCCGGAGATGCAAATATCGGTTGATGAATATAGAGAAATTAAAAGTCGTCGTGACCAACAAAAGAGCCGATATGAACAGGGAGAAACATCAAGAGATGGTGCAATGAGACCACGTGTTACATCTCGAATCTTGTTGAATAAGTGGCAATGGTAGAAGGAGAAAGATTATCAGCACTGGTTAGAAGAGAAGGAATATCAACGTCAATAAGAAGAAGAGAGATATGAAAGAGAACAAGCTGAGTCACATTAGAATTGCCCTTTCTTCAAACATTATTGGAACGAAGGTTTGAGATTACCTACTAGGAATAATTGCCCAGAATGTAACAAATAATATTAGGAGTTTAGGCAATCTCAAGTCAACCGTCGATCTATCCATGATCGAATTGAATATCAATGTAATGATGTGGATCGACGCTTAAAAAATAGAAGCATTCATGATCGGTTTAGAAAGCGAGTTGCTGACAAGAACTGGGCTGATTATGAAGAAGAAGATGATGTATGTTTGGCTAGAAGGACAGTGGTATCTAGGAGGTTTAACAAGAAGTCAGAAGAGAAGAGTACAACGCCTAAGGAGCAGAGAATTAGAACAGGCTCAGAAATCTAGTAAACCGCAAGTATGGCGTGCTAAACAAACAGCCGATATGGGTCAACCATCAGCTAATATTCAAATGGCTTTTTTTACCATCTGAATTTAAAGCTCCAGCAGATCAATAAGTCTATTCAGATTTTCATGAATCAGAGTATGAAGAGATGGTAGCCCAGTTGACATTGATACAGCAACATATATTTGATGAACCAATTAAGCATCGGCATTTGAAGGCTTTATACGTGAAAGGTTTGGTCGATGAGAAGTCGATGAGTAAAATGTTAGTTGATGGAGGTGCTTCTGTTAATCTGATGCCTTATACTACTTTTCGCAAGCTTGGTAATGGAACAGAGGATTTAATTGAGACTGACATGATGCTTAAGGATTTTAGGGGTAATGCGTCTAAGACTAGGGGGGCAATAAATGTTGAATTGACAATTCAAAGTTAGACTTTGCTCACTACATTCTTTGTCATTGACGAAAAGAGTTCATACAGTTTACTCCTTGGTCGTGATTGGATTCATGCCAATTGTTGTGTACCATTGACTATGCACCAATACTTGATTCAGGGGCATGGAGACAATGTTGAGCTAGTTCATGCTGATGATTCAGTGAGTATAGCAACAACTAATCCAATGTATTGGGAACTAGAAGATTTTGAGTGTTTTTCTGGCAAGCGATGGGAAAGAGGCTTCATTAGGATCAATGATGAAGGCCAACAGCCGATCCGAGTAGTCGGTTCTGAAAGTTTGTTTTAATGGATAATCCAATAGATGATACAGATGGTAAATTAGGACATGGCTTTACGTCAGCCGGTGAGTTAGAAGAAATAGATATTGATCCTGGAGATAAGCCTAGGCCGACGTATGCAAGTGCTAAAATGGATCCTGGGTATAAACAAAAATTGATAGATTTGTTAAAGGAATTTAAAGATTATTTTGCTTGGAAATATTATAAAATACCTGGTTTAGATCGGTCAATTATTGAACATCGGTTGCCAATCAAACCTGGATATCGGCCCTTTAAACAAGCTCCAAGGAGATTTAATCCGAATGTTCTTGATGATATTAAGGAGACTGAAAGACTATTAGAAGCAAAATTTATCTGACCTTGCCGATATGCAGAGTGGATATCGACTGTAGTTCCTGTGTATAAGAAAAATGGGAAGTTGAGAGTCTGTATTGATTTCAGAGATTTAAACAAGGCTACACCGATGGATGGTTATCCGATGCCAATAGTCGATATGTTGGTAGATACAGCGACCGGGCACAAGGTAATTAGTTTTATGGATGGTAATGCAGGTTACAATCAAATTTTTATGGCTGAAGAAGACATAACAAAAATAACCTTTAGGTGCCTTGGAGCAATTGGCTTATTTGAATGTGTTCTGATGACTTTTGGATTGAAGAATACCGGTGCAACTTATCAGATGGTGATGAATTATATTTTCCAAAAGTTGATCGGTAAGATTGTTGAAATCTATATTGATGATGTGGTGGTAAAATCCAAAGGGTACAAAGAATATCTGGCTGATCTGTGAGAGACTTTGGAGTGCACAAGAAAATATGGTTTAAAGATGAATCCTAATAAATGTGCCTTTGGAGTGTCAGCTGGTCAATTTTTAGATTTTATGGTTCCCGAGAGAGAAATTGAGATTGGCCAAAAAAGTATGAAAGCAATTGATGAGGCAGTACCACCAACTAATAAAATAGAATTACAATCTATGCTTGGTAAAATTAATTTCATCAGAAGATTTATTTCAAATAAGTCAGAAAGGATTCTGCCATTTTCTCATTTGTTGAAGTTGAAAAATGATCAAGAATTTAAATGGGGTGACGTACAACAAAAAGCATTTGAAGAGATAAAAGAGTATATGAAATCTCCACCTGTGTTGGTTCCTCCTTAGTAAGGTAAGTCTTTTAAGTTGTACGTGTCAGCCGATAGCCAAATGATTGGATCGGCCTTGATGGAGTTTGAAGGAAATGAATATGTTGTTTTCTATTTAAGTAGAAGACTTTTGGATCCAAAAATAAGATATTCTCCTATTGAAAAGTTATGCTTATACTTATATTTCTCCTATACTAAATTACGACATTATTTATTATCGGTTGAGTGTACAGTTGTGTCTAAAGCTGATGTGATCAAACACATGTTGTCAATACCGATATTAAATAGAAGAATGGGAAAGTGGATTCTTGCATTATCAGAATTTGATTTGAGGTATGAATCGGCTAAAGCAGTCAAAGGAAAAGTGATGGCTGATTTTATTACTCAACATCATAAACCAAGCATCGGCTATGTGGAACCCATGCGTTGGACATTATTCTTTGATGGATCATTGTGTAAACAAGGGGGTGACATTGGTATTTGTCGGGGACCTAATACCAGGGTACCCAATGAGGTGGAACTAATGACCATCGAACGTTGATGCCTCCAGTGAGACAAGAACACTAGTACACTTCTTACCCGAATGACGGAAGATTGGTTCCACCTCGCCCGACCCCCGAGGGCTAGACTCCGCCTCGCCCGATGACTGAGGGCAGGCTCCGCCTCACCCGATGTCTGAGGGCTGGCTCTACCTCGCTCGATGGCTGAGGGTAGACTCCGCCCGCCCAACGTCCGAGGGTTGGCTCCGCCTCGCCCGACAGCCGAGGGCTGGCTCCGCCTCGCCCGATGGCTGAGGGCAGGCTCCGCCTTGCCCGACGGCTAAGGGATGGCTCCGCCTCGCTCGACGTCTGAGGGCTGGCTCTAGCTCGCCTAACGGCTGAGGGATGGCTCCGCCTCGCCCGACATCTGAAGGCTGGCTCCGCCTCGCTCGATGGCTGAGGGCTGGCTCCGCCTCGCCCGACGACTGCAACCTGCTCCTTCATAATGATGAGCACAGGGTATGACAGGACATTTGGGTCAACCACAGTACCAAGGACCATGCCTTGCACGCCTGTAGGAAGGTACCATCAGGATACGACGGGCGCTTTAAGCCCTTCCCGGCGTAGCAGCGTCCGAACATTATTGTAGGCACCAACTTTTGTCTCACAGTGCTGTGGGTGCCACCATCAACCCTCGGATGTGGATCCTGACATAAGCATACGACAACCACTATAATCCAAGAGAGAACTCGCAACACCTATAGTGACGGGCGTATGGTCATTTCCCCATCCGCTCTCCGTGAAGCCACGGCTCGGCATCCCAGCACGTCGCACCGTCCGTCGAAGGAGGATGGGATGTAACCACTTGCTGAAGCAAGGCCAGGGCATGGCCCTATCAGGGTCAGTGGACGTGCTATCCCTGGCATAGTCTGCCATGTCAGCGGTATAGGCTCAAGGGAAAAGGAAGACTCGGCACCTTCGAAGGGTGATCTCTACCTTAGGTTTTTTCCTCTTTCTCCCATCTGTAAATCCCCTACCCCCCTTGGTCTATAAAAGGGAGGGCAGGACACCCCACGAAGGGGGGGATCGATTCCACACACGTCACATAACACACAGCCGAGCTACCACCGGGCTCTTGGCACCCTTTCGACCCTTCCATCAGAGACTTGGGACCTGTCCCTCTCTCAACCGTGTGTACCCCCTACTATGAACCTTTTTTGGTGCTAATAACACGAGCAACAGTAGACTGGACGTAGGGACATTCATCCCGAACCAGTATAAACCTTGTGTCCTTTAGCGCACCATCCGGGCCTAACGCGCAACAAATATAAATTTACTAGTTGGTGTTTGTTCGAAACACCGATAGTTGGCGCGCTAGGTAGGGGCCTTTGCGCGTTCCACATCAGGCACAGATGGCTAACCATAGCATCAGCTGGGTCCTAGGCACACATGTGTGCTTCGGGAGCCTAGACTTCATCGTCACGATGGGAGGAGAGTTGGCATTGGCTCACGCCGCCATCCAATATCTCCCCATCGGCCTCAACCACGAGAGGCTTGGGCGCTAGCTCGGTGTCTCCCTCAGACCCTGACAGTCCAGGGAGGACCAGCATCGCCTCACCCTTTCTGACGCCAATGACATGACACGGTCTTCTAGAGGAGGATCCCTCTCTCTAGAAGGCCGCATACGGAGCTCCCTAATAGTGCTTCTGTTCGGTCTCCACAACGCTGCGGCAACTGTTAGCCACCTTGTGGCACGACTCATAGTTCAGCCACCCATGAACAACGAGTTCGTGGGGGTAATCAAACACATCACGGAGTCTCTCCACAACCTCCTCACAGAGGAACTAGGGTCGTCCTCTAGCTCTGATTCTAGCAGGGGAGACATCACCCCTCCTAGGACTGCTTCATGACGGGTACCCCTGAGGGGCACATCGATAGCGTCTCCATGGAGGAGGCTACCTTGGTGGGCAACCTCGGTGGCAAAATTGAAGGGTAAACAGTGGCTCCAACCCATGTGGGGGTGGAGTAGCTAAGAGCCCGAAAGCGGGAGATCGATGAAGCCAGACGTGAGCTTGTTCGAGAATACGCGGAGATCGATCGAGAGATCGAAAGCCGCAGAGACGGTGGGCGCGCACGCGCCACTGCCCATGATGTAAACTAAAGGATCATTGCCGATGATGAAACCCTTCCTCACTTCATTTGGGCAAGCCAGAACATTGCCGCCGCAACGGCCTTGCTCCATGGCCTTCTAGAGGCAGCAACGCCCGAGGATCATCGGTCCCACCATGAAATTCGCACGCTGCTCGAGCATGTGGTGGTGCAAGAAGCGGAAAGATCATTGTCTCGGTGACGTGAGCCCAACACCAGCTAGCGCACGCCCTCGGCGCGTCCCGCCAAGGACGCGTCAGTCCACCAGACACCATCGGGCGGCAAGCTGCACGCCGCGATCCTAGTGCATCAGTGCCTCGGCTGTGACCGCGACGCACGCAGCACCCTTGATGCCTGCAGACGTACCTACAGCGACCCAAGAGAAGGAGCCCACTGCAGCTATCATCCTCATTGCGACAGACGCTATGACAACGGTGAGGACTAGAGCCCGAGCCCCGGCCTGCCGGGCCCTCAGACTTTCGGCCAGCACATCCTCAACGCTACTTTTCCGCCAAGGTATCGGCCACCTACCAATATCCCTAAGTACTCTGGAGAGACAAACCCCAGGCTTTGGCTCGAAGACTATCATCTTGCCTGTCAAGCCGGTGGTGCGGATAATGAGGACTTTATTATCCGCAACCTTCCACTGTTCTTAGCCGATTCGGCATGAGCATGGTTGGAACACCTGCCGTCCAACGCGATCCAGAGTTGGACACCAACGTGATAGAAGCCTTCCTGTCCAGGATGACCTGCGAGTCCTTGGTTCATAAGCTGGGATGCAAGGGCCGCGAACCTCCAAGGAACTCCTAGACATCACCACCAGCCACGCCTCAGGAGAAGAGGTGGTCGGAGCGATCTTTGATCGAATCAAAGGTAAGGCAAGACGGGACGAGGGCGCCGACGAAGGCACCTCCAATCGTTCCACCAAAAGGAAGAATAAGAAGCAACGGCGGGAGGACTCGCTCATGGCCGCTGCTGACCGCAAGGATGGTCAAAAGCCCATGAAGGGCACTCCGAACCACTTCGAAAAAATACTTGAGGGGCCATGCCCGAACCACGCCTTTCCTGTTAAGCATCTACTCAAGGACCGCAGCCTCATGCGGTGGTTCTTGTCTGGGGGCTCCAACAAAGGGGAGCAGGGGAAGGAACCTACCCCCACTGTGGATGATGGCGAGGAGAAGGATGATAGTTTTCTGATGCTGAACGACTGCCTTATGATCTTTGGAGGATCAGTGGCTTACGACTCCAAACGCCGCCAGAAGGTCGCACGCCACGACGTCTATACGACCGAACTGGCCACGCCTGCCTTCCTCCGGTGGTCAGAATCCACCATAACCTTCGACCGGACTAACCATCCGGATACCGTCCCGCACCCGGGGAGATATCCGCTTGTAGTCAACCTAATCGTTGGCCCAAAGTGACTCACCAAGGTACTGATGGATGGAGGCAGTGGCCTCAACATCATGTACGCCAAGACACTCGACGAGATGGGCGTCGACCAGACACGTCTCCGCCCAACCCGAGCGCCTTTCCACAGCATCGTGCCTGGAAAATAGGCCATGCCACTCGAGCAGATCGACCTACCTATTACCTTCGGGGATCAGTTCAATTACAGGACTGAAACCCTCACCTTCGAGGTGGTTGGGTTCCCTAGAACTTTCCACACCATCCTGGGACGACCATGCTACGCGAAGTTCATGGCTGTCCCCAACTACACATACCTCAAGCTAAAGATGCCAGGCCCCCACAGGGTCATCACCATCGGCACCTCCTTCCAGCGCGCCTATGAGTGCGAGGTCGAGTGCTGCAGTCACGCCACAACAATTGTCGCCTCGGGGTAGCTCGCCACCCTCAGGGAGGAGGTCATCGAAGAAGCGCCCAATGCCAAGAGATCGACTGGGTTGTTCGAGCCGATAGAAGGCTCTAAAGAGGTCCTCGTAGACCCTAGGAGCACCGAGGGCAAAATGGTACGCATTGGTACCATCCTTTCCTCCTAATAGGAAAGCACGCTCATCGACTTCCTCCGCGACAACAAAGACATCTTTGCGTGGAAACCCTCGGATATGCCAGGCATTCCGAGGGAGGTCGCCGAGCATACCTTGAAGATCCATCCAGGCTCCACGCCGGTGAAGCAATGCATATGTTGCTTCGACGAAGAGAAACGTAGGGCCATCGTTGAGGAGATAGCCAAACTTTCGGTGGCCGGATTCATCAAGGAAGTGTACCACCCAGAGTGGTTAGCAAATCTCGTTCTTGTATGAAAAAAGAGTGGGAAATGGAGGATGTGTGTTGACTATACAGGTCTCAACAAGGCATGCCTGAAGGATCCGTTTCCTTTGCTATGCATAGACCAAATAGTCGATTCTACCTCGGGGTGCGAAACCCTCTGCTTCCTTGACGCGTACTCCGGCTACCATCAAATCGCGATGAAAGAGTCCGACCAGCTCGTGACGTCTTTCATCACCCCCTTTGGATCGTTCTGCTATGTTTCAATGCCGTTCGGTCTAAAAATGCTAGGGCTACGTACCAATGTTGTATGCTCAAAAGCTTTGGGGACCTCATCGGGCGGACCGTTGAGGCCTACATCGATGACATCATAGTTAAGTCCAAATGGGCTGACCACATCGTTGATGATCTTAAGCAGACCTTTGCGAAACTCCGAGCAAATAGCATCAAACTCAATCCCAAGAAGTGTGTTTTGGGGTCCCGAGGGGCATGCTGCTCGGCTTCATCGTCTCCGAGCGTGGCATCGAAGCCAACCCGGAGAAAATCTCAACCATCATAAGGATGGGCCTGATTTAGAACATAAAGGGGGTTCAGTGAGTCACCGGATGATTCGCCGCACTTAGCCGATTTATCTCATGCCTCGGTGAACGAGGTCTCCCCCTTTATTGCCTCCTGAAGAAAGCCGACCGCTTCGAGTGGACATCCGAGGCCTAGGCGGCACTTGATATGGTCAAACTGCTTCTGACAAGGGCCCCGATCCTAGTTCCTCCAAGCAGTGGAGAATCCCTCCTCCTATACATAGCGGCCACCCCGCAAGTGGTCAGCGCCACCCTAGTAGTAGAGCGGGAGGAAGAGGGAGGTACTATCTGACTCTAAAACTCGCTACTCCCAAATCCAGAAGCTCCTATATGCCATCCTCATCACCAAGAGGAAGCTACGCCACTACTTCGAGTCACACCCCGTGACGGTCATGACGTCGTTCCCCCTCGGTGAGGTCGTCCAGAGCCAGGACGCCATAGGAAGAACCACAAACTGGGCGCTCGAGTTGATGGATCAAGGCATCACATACGCCTCCCGAACGGCGATCAAGTCCCAGGTGTTGGCTGACTTCATCGTGGAATGGACTAAGGTCCAAACACCACCGGCGGTCGTCGATCAAGAGTACTGGATGATGTACTTTGATGGATCGCTGATGAAGAAGGGTGCCAACACAGGGCTGGTCTTCGTATCACCCTTCGAGGTTCACATGAGGTACATGGTTTGTCTTCATTTCCCCTCATCCAATAATGTGGCCGAGTATGAAGATCTCATCAACGGCCTACGCATCACCATCAAGTTGGGCATCCGATGCCTTGACATCTGGGGTGACTCCTAGCTAGTCGTCAACCAAGTCATGAAGGAGTCGAGCTGCCACGACGCCAAGATGGCTGCGTACTGCCAGGAAGTCCGATGGCTAGAGGACAAATTCGATGGCCTCAAACTCAATCACATCCCGAGGCGCCTCAACAAGGCGGCCGATGCGCTTCCAAAAGCGGCGTCCGGCCGAGAGCCGGTGCCAATGGGTGTCTTCGCCAGCGACCAACACAAACCCTCGGTGTGCAACAAAGGGTCAGAACGAGCCAACGATGGCCCATCTGATCTAGCCCCAGGGGCTGACCGACCGACGGCTCCGTCCGGCCCTAGGGTCATGGAGCATGAAGAGGATCCAGCGACAGAGCCTGATCCTCTGGTTGACTGGAGAACACTCTACCTCGACTACTTCCTCTGTGATACGCTGTCGACGGACAAGATGGAAGCTCGATGGCTCGCATGTCGTGCCAAGTCCTTCGTTCTAGTAGAAGGCGAACTCTACAAACAAAGCCACACCAGGATCCTACAGCTCTGCATCCCCGTCGAATAGGGGAAGCTTTTGCTGAGTGATATCCACGGTGGGGTCTACAGTCACCACGCCACACCTAGAACCTTGGTTAAGAATGCATTCCGACAGGGCTTCTATTAGCCCACTACAGTAGCCGACGCTGAGCAGATCGTACGCACCTACGAAGGGTGCCAGTACTATGCTCGGCAAACTCACCTCTCGGCCCAGGCACTCCAGATGATCCCCATCATGTGGTCCTTCATGGTTTGGGGGCTTGATCTGGTTGGGCCTCTCAAGAAGGCGCCCGGGGGCTACACCCACTTACTTGTCACCATAGATAAGTTCACAAAATGGATCGCAGCTTGGCCAATCTCTGTGATCAAGTCCGAGCAAGCTGTGTTGTTCTTCCTCGACATCATCAATCGCTTTGGAGTACCGAACTCCATCATCACGGATAATGGCACACAGTTCACCGGTAAGAAATTCCATCGATTCTGCGATGAGCAACACATCCGGGTCGATTGGGCCGCCGTCGCGCACCCCCGAACGAACGGGTAGGTCAAGCGCGTAAACAGCATGCTCCTATAGGGCCTCAAACCCAGGATCTTCAACCGGTTGAACAAATTCAGTGCACGCTGGGTCGTCAAGCTCCCTGCGGTGCTCTAGAGCCTAAGGACAACTCCCAGCCGAGACACCAGCTACATGCCTTTCTTCATGGTTTACGGTTCCGAGGCTGTCCTCCCAACCGACCTCGACTATGGAGCGCCAAGGATCATAGCATACGACGAATAGGGAGCCAAGGCATCCCATGAAGATGCCATGGACCAGTTAGACGAAGCTCGTGACATCACCCTCCTCCGCTCAGCCAAGTACCAGCAGGCGCTACGTCGGTATCACAGCCGACGGGTGCGGGATCGAGCCTTCAACGTCGGGGATCTAGTTCTCCGCCTCGTATAGAGCAACAAGGATCGTCACAAGCTCTCCCCACCCTAGGAGGAGCCGTACGTCGTCGTGGAAGTACTCTGGCCAGGCGCCTACAAGTTGAAAACAATCAACGGTGAGGTCTTCACCAACGCCTGGAACATTGAGCAGCTACGTCGTTTTTACCCTTAAATAAACGCATACTTTTTCTTATCCGTTCTTTTCTTCGAAAATCCCTGATCTTTACTGACATCCGACCCCTACAAAGTGTGAGGGGTTGCACCTCACTCGGGGGCTGATATAAGTATGTTTATCTTGCAAACATTCTCTGCGTTATCTTTGCAAATATTCTCTGAGTTTTCCCCCTTTTCTCATGACAAGTCCTATGGGCTAGGATTTTGGGAACAAAATCTGAGTATAACTGGTTAGACTACAGGAAACCCACACCCCAGTGGCTATGACCTCCTTACTCACCAGCGTGATCAGAATTGGCTCGCCTGCACTCCGAGTTTTTTGCAACCTTAACTATGGGAAGGGTCGGAAGGCACCAAACCTCTTTTACAAAAAGAGGGAGAAGAGCTGAAAAGCTATTTGTCATAATGGAAGTTGAAAAACTTGTTCATTCTTTACACAAATTCATCTCTTATAAAGTGATTTCATCACGAAAAGGAGTAATGTATTCATAAATACAAAATACTATTCACTTAGGGGCTCCCCCGCAATGTATTCAGCCACAATTTCTGACCAGTTCTACTATGGGCACTACTACGGTCGCCACGCCACGCTGTCCATCGGCAATGTCCTACCGCTCCGTGGGGTTCTTGAGGGCGCCATCATCTGCAACATCGAGCACCACATTGGCGACTGCGGTGCCTTCGCCAAGGCATCTAGGGACTACGCCATCGTGATCAGCCGCAACCCTGACAACGGCACCTAGACGGGGGGCGCTCCCCGCCAAAGAAAGGCCGCCATGGCTGATGAATGTCTCTGACATCTCATCAAGCTTCATGAAATGGCCGATCTAAGTAGCAACAAGGGTGCAACCCCCCATCGACACAGTCCTGCGTGGCTTCCCCACCGACAAGACAAGCCCGGAGAAGATTCATCGAAAGAGCTTCCTATACGGCTCCATCCCAACGAAGGCCTCGTGGACGACGGCAAACCCGACGACGCTAAGCACCCTCCAGTGTGCCTCCTCCTTCGGCAGAAGCGGCCACTTCTCAGCAAAGGTGGCCAGCACCATCTCATCTACGTTGGATGACCTCTAGCTCGACATTGCACTCTGGATTCACGAACGGATCTGTGAGTTCTCCCATCCCCGGCATTACCCTCTCTCACTTAGGAACCACTACGACGCACGAACGCATTCGGTGAAAAGGAAGAAGGAGAGAAGGTAGCAGCTCAGGAATTGGTGAAGGGATAGGACGAGAACTCCCCTCCTCCTCCCTATTTAAGGAAGAGGCACAGCAGCCGAGGAAAGGCGAAAGGTTGGGACGAAAAACTCTCTCCCTTTCCCTATTCAATGCAGATGGGAAATCGATGCTGACGGAAATCTGAGGGGACGCGCCTGGACCGACGGGACGTGCTCTGATCGACAAGACATCGCCTGGTCAAATAGGATGTTGCCTGGGCATGGCCCACCACTACCGCACGCCGGACGCGAGAATCAGGGCGCACCCGCATGCAGGCGACTCTTCGCTTCCTCAAGCAGGACCACGGAACAACCCGATGATGGAACCCCCATCAAGGGGGGCCCAACGGGACTCCTGGGCCAATCGGATGGCCTAGGTAGAACGACGAACGAACGACCGCTAAAAGATAAGCACCTCTATTTACTTACTTTGCGTGTTAATTTCATTACCGAGCTTCCGACCCCAGCAACAGCAGGGGCACGGACATTGCTCGGGGGCTACCAAGAGTGTCTACTTGTTTAGACATCCTTGTCACCTGACCCCTCCTTACATTTAAAGACCAAAGACATAGTGTGCGGGTGGAAAACTTTGAGTAAAACTGGACAAACCGCTAGACCCTATGCTTCGGTGGCTACGGTGTTTTTGTTCACCGACATAATCGAATTCACAGTTCCCCGCACCCTAAGCTTTAGCATCCGCCTTCTTGAGAAGGGTGCGGAGGGGTCCGCCTATAGAACATCCTTTAAGGAGAAGCAATCAGGTCACCTAAATCAATCGAACGGCTCAGATCGCCGCCGAGAGACAAAAACGAAAAATTGCGATACTCGTGCAGGTCACGCCGGCCCCATCGCAAACGTCGGACCCAAACCCTGCACGGACACATCCGGTAAGAGCTTCTCATCGCTCATGCCACCAAGGTAACATTACCGACCCCCGCTTTCATTTCAATTAAATCATACATTAATCCCATACACCCAAACGTTGCATATGCAATCGCTGCATCTCAACGCTTCGTGTCGCATCACAAAGCGGCAGTCGCCTCATTCGATATGAGTGGCAACTGACTGAGGTTCAAAGGCTGGCCCACGAAGGGCTCGAGGTCACCTCGCATCGAACAGAGCCAGGGGAGAAAAACCGAGATGAGCCCCAACGGCCTTACCCGACCCCGCTCAGAAGCGGACAGGGACACCTCGACCTTTCTTGTTTGATTCTAACCTCGAGCCAAACCCATAGAATCTCCATCGAGGAGAGGCCAACGGGCCACCTGAGACTATCGAACAGCTCGGGCATCTTCCGGGAGGTGGGTTAAGAAGCAGTGGAATTCCACATGAGGGCTCTACCAACCCTGTCAGTGAATGACAAACCCAGATTCCACACGAACATACCCATTAGTGAGCTCATTGAGCATGACACTCGAGCCGTCGAGGCAAGTATCATCAACTCAGCCCCTCTAGTTGTGAAAACCGAGGACGGGGTCACACGCGAAACATGGCCGACCCCTAGCAGACCCCAAGGGGCTCGGGGCTCGGGGCTCGAGCCACTCGATCCAAGATTGAGAGACTAAGGTTCAAAGGCTGCCCCACAAAGGGTCCATGGCTGCCTCGCGTCGAACAAGAGCCAGGGGAGAAATACGCAGATGAGCCTCAACGGCCTTCGCCCAACCCGCATTAAGGCGGATAGGGTCATCTCAACCTTCCCGTTCAATCCAGCCTCTAGCCGAGCCCATAGAATCCCCATTGAGGGGGAGTCTGTTGGAAGGCGGGTCAAGGAGCAATGGAATGCCACCCGAGGGCTTTACTGACCCTATCGCAAAGCAATGGGATCGGATTCTGTTCGAACACCCCCATTAGCGACCTCATCAAGCATGATACTTGAACCATCGAGGAAAGTGATGTCGCCTCAACCCCTTTGGGTGCGAAAACCTCGGACGGAGCGACAGTCACAAAACAAGCCGACCCTTGACTGATTCCCCACCACGTGCGGGGGCTCGGGGAAGGTCGAACTTATAATGAGACCGAACGCATGGTCATGAAATGATAGCTCAAATCCTAAGTAAGGGGTACGTGTGAATACAAGCGTAAGTTCGCTACCCTCGCTTTGGTCTCTAGTAACATCTAGCCCCAGCGACCGCAAGGGGTCGGATCTCAATCGGGGGCTGATAAAGGTATAAATACCTCCTTTCTTTTCGAAATAGTCGTTGCATCAGACCTTTTCCTCATGGTAAGATTGGTGGCAAGGTTTGTGGGAACAGATAAAATGAGCACGCCTGGTAAGACTGCAAAAAGCCCATACACCGATGGCTATGGTAACTTTGCTCACCAGCATAATCAAAATTTCCCCCTTATACACCTCGGGCCCTATGGTCTTAAAGAATGGAAGGGTCAGATCGCATAAACCTTTTTTTCTTGAAATGCAAAAGGGAAGAAAGCATGTTCAAACGAATGAAACAAAATTATGAAACAAAATTATGAAATTGTTTCGGACACAAAAGTACTGACACTTGTCCACGGATTACAGATAAATGTTTATCAGACTCGACCGACTAACTACCCCTCTAGGGGAGAACCATGTCTTCAATTTTGCTTGCCAGGCTTTCCACGAGAGGAGTCACTACCGCTTCTATTTCATCCAGCTCGGAGAGCTCATAGCCAGGCGCGAAACCTAGGCTCATTGCCCCTAGGTTGATGTTAACATCATAATGCGAGCGGGCAATGGCGAAGGCTTGGATAATCCCCAAGCGAAAAGCTTCCTTCTCTAGCTGGCACACCCGCACTATGATATCTACGGCACGAGCCACGAGTGAGCTAGTCCCCTCTGCCTGCACCACCTATAGGTTGTCGCAAATGATGCTAAGGCCAACCTTCAGGAGTTCGAGCTCATTGCTCTCCACCTGAAGAACACTCCTTGCCTCGGCGAGATCCTTGGCAAGTCCGATAGCGGCACCCTCGGCCTCCAGCTTCTGAGCCTTCATGGTGTCAAGCTTAGCCTAGAGGGAACTGATCCTCTATCGTGCCTCGTCACGCTCTCGGATGGCCTAGTCGTGCTCCCCACGGACCGTACCACACTCCGTGCAAAGCCTCTCTGAGGTCTAGAGTAGCTCGTCTCACTCCCTGCAAAGCCGGGAGACTGCCTCGGCATCTAGCTTTACCCTCTGCTCTAGGGCTGTGTACCTCTCCTTGGCTCGTAGCTTGAGCTCCCGCTCCGTCTCCACCTCGTCTAGGAGGTCGACGATCCACTGGCGGGTCTCGGCATCTCGCTGGAGCAGCTTGTCCCGCTGCTTCTGCACCCTGGCGGCCTCCTTCGCATCCTGCTGTGCCCTCGCCGCCAGATCTTGAAACATCTACGCGGCATCCTTCGCGTCCAGCGGGCCTCGGCCTCCCGCCGTCGAAGATCATTCGCCTCCGCCGCAAGGGGAGTCAGCTCGACCACCCTCTGGCGGAGCTGGGTGGTCACATCCCTGTGCAGCCATGCCTCATCGATGAGGCAGTCCCACTCTTCCTTGTGTTCATGAAGGAACCAGGATTTCTCCCAGCTACGAGCAACAAGGGACTGAAAAAAGATAGGTGATCAGAAAATAAAAATAGATGAAGAAAGAAGAGATCGAGAGGCAAGACCAAGTGAATACCTAGCCGGCGGGAACGATGATGTCTTGAAGGGCACCCTGGGCATGGTTTAGAGCATCCAACATGGCCGTGATCCCATTGTCGAGACTCTCCCACTCCATGCCCTCGGCGCCATCATCGAGGGTGAAGAGCGGCGACGACGGATCATGTGGACTCCCCCACCGAAGAAGGGGGTCATTCCGCATAGGCGGGCAGCTGCCCCCAATGTTAGAACCAGGGATAACTCCCTGTTGGTCTCCTCGATGACCACTATGGTGTCCGGGAGTCCCTCGGCCACAACCCCCTCTGTCCAGCCCATGATGAGCATCGCCTCGGGGGCCGCCGATGGCGTGGGACGCACCGCTGCCTAGAGCACCGCCACCACAACTTCTTGCTGCGACCCATCCATCGCAGCCACCATCACCTCCGCCTCTGTCGGTGAGACCTCATTCGACTGTGCCTTGACCGCCATGGTTGCCGCAACGGGTGCGGCCAACGGCTCCGCCTGCTCCAACGCTAGAGGCAGAATCACCTCTGTCGCCGGTTGCGCGGCAACCTCCGAGGGCGATCCCTAGGCCATGCCAATTGCTTGACCCGTTGAGGGCACGGGCACCATCGCGGGTGGCACTAGACCGGCCGATGAGGCTATGGCGCCAGCTCCACTCTCGCTCGGAATGGGAGCGACATCAAACGGCGGCCCCGCCTTGCCTGAAGGGAGAGGGTTTTCTTGGGTGCCAGCGCTATAGGAGTGCCCCATCTGACCAGCCCCCCGACACTATAGAAAAAACAAAGGGCCTGAGTCACCATGAAAAATAGAGAAAAACAGAGATAACAGAGGAGGCAGCAAATTACGTTGGCGCTATTAGGCAATGTTTGGGGGACAAACCCCTAGCTCCCTGCTCCACCTCATCAGGGCGGGGCCGCTTCGAGCCCGCCCCTTGCTCCTAGGTGGAGGGGCTCACCTCTCTCGTATCTAGGGGCACGGCGGTAGAGCCACTCCCCTCCACCGACGCCCCGAACGCGGCGGCAAATCCACCCGCTCCCATCGGTCCTGAGGACGGGTCGATGGTTTGACCCGTCTCTGCTGGCCGCACGGACTCACTTCCCCCCACATGGAACTAGAAGGGTCCCTTCATGGATGAGTGGGCACCTGTCAGTGGATCCTCGCCCTCCAGGAGATCCTAGTCCACATCAGCAACTACCTTGTCATCATCATCGTCGTCGTCATCACTGCCTGTCTCTTCACCTCGCTCCCGTGCTTGCTGTTTCCGTAGCATCTTCTTCCTCTTGAGCTCCCTCATCTTCCTATCCCACTCGGCCGTGGTGCAATTCGCCATCGCCATGATCTGATCCTTCGACAGCGGAGCTGGGCTATCCCCGAAGACAAGTCTCTTTGACTGGTCCCGCTATCCCGAGGTCAGCATCAAGGGGCCAGAATTCAAGAAAAAGGAGGTACGGGGAAAAAGAACTTATGAAATCGATGAACCCCTGTTCCGGCCGCATTAGGGGATGCCCCGGCACTGAATACACGAAATCAAGGACAACGCCAGCGTTGTCCTTCGAAGGCTCCATCGCCTCCTTGATGCGCTGTGCCACTTCAATGGGGGGGAGCGCTTCGTCGACAAGCGCTGTCCCTTCGAGCAATGCCCCGGGCGCCATCAGGTATAGGGGAAGCACGCGGCTCATCAGTGGCACCACCCTCTGCGTGTGATTGGTGTCGATGATCCCTGATCCCTTCACGGCCCTCTCCTTCAAAATTTGGAGGGTGGTGAGATGGTCCTTGATCTTCTTCTTGTCTTTGTCCAGGACACCCCACTTCCACGGCCCTAGGACCTCTTCGATGATGCACCCAGAAAACACTGGCAAAGGGGGCGGTAACGTCGTCCTTGATGTAAAACCAATACGAATGCCACCCCTTGTTGGAGGTCGATAGACACATCGACGTGTATTCATTCACCCGGTTGTTGCGAAGATGAATGCTGGCACATCCCATCGACACGCTCAGCTCTTGCTTCCCAACCTGCTTCTTGAACAGGTTGACGGCGAAGTGATACCGCCACAGGTCGAAGTGGGGACTAATCCCCAGGAACCCCTCACATAGGGTGATGAACGCCGTAATATGGTAGACCCCATTGGGAGTAAGGTGCTGCAACTCCACCTGGTAGTAATCCAACAGTCCCTGAAGGAACTTGTGAGAAGGTATGGCGAATCCCTGCTCATGGAAGTGAGCGAAGGACACGACATACCCTTTGGGCGGCGATGGCTCATCCTCGTTACTAGGCAGCCATGACTCCTCAGCGGTGGTCAGCGGGCAAAGGAGGCCACGGCGAACGAGGCCCTCCAGGCGCTGTGGGGTGATGTTGGATCTGCACCACGGCTCCAATAAAATGATTGGGAGGGGGTTGGATGCGAGCTCAACGGCAGCTGCGATGCGGATGCGAGCTTGACGGTGGATGCAAGCTTGACGGCAGCTACGATATGAGTGCTGGAGGCTCGGGCGATTGGCAGCGGAGGTTGTCGATGCAAAGGTGAGGAGGCAAAGTACAGAACCCTGGGGGCGAACCCCTCAGTTTTATAGGGGCGACGAATGCGAGAAGAGCAACCGCCTGCCTTGGTCTCTGAGCCTGCCACGATACACCACCACGTCACATCATGGGATATGCGCCCATGATCCCTATCCTTTCCCACCAAAACCGCGTCGGGCGTTTCGCCTTCCCAAGCAGACCAGGACTCTTTTCCCACAGAGGAGATACGGGTCAAAAACCTTTTCTATGGCCCACCTAGGCCCTAGAGTCCAAGGGCTGGCCCAATAGTCTCGACGACCGTCCCATCGAGGGGTGGGCCCATGAGCGGCAAAAACTCAGGCGCACGAACCTCAAAGGAGTCTCGATCCACAAACAAGTCTCAACCGGGAAAGCCCTGGATGAATCCCCGCGAATGGGATACCAGGGTTCCCTTTAAACTGTCCAGTTGACAAAAACAAAATCCCACAGCCATACCCATGAGGGGGCTACTATCGGGGACCTAATACCGGGGTACCCAAAGAGGTGGAACTAATGACCATCGAACGTTGACGCCTCTAGTCAGACAAGAATGCTACTACACTTCTTACCCGAATGACAGAAGATTGGTTCCGCCTCGCCCGACCCCCGAGGGCTCGCTCGACGGCTGAGGGCTGGCTCTGCCTCACCCGACGACTGCACCCTGCTCCTTCATAATGATGAGCATAGGGTACGACAGGACATTCGGGTCAACAACAGTACCGAGGACCATGCCCTGCATGCCTATAGGAAGGTACCATCAGGATACGATGGGACGGGCACTTTAATCCCTTCCCGGCGTAGCAGCGTCCGAACAGTATTATAGGGGCTGACTTTTGTCTCACAGTGTTGTGGGCGCCGCCATCAGCCCTCGAACATGGATCCTGACATAAGCATACGACAACCACTACAATCCAAGAGAGAACTCGCATCACCTACAGTGATAGGCGTATGGTCATTTCCCCATCTGCTCTCCGTGAAGCCATGGCTTGGCATCCCGGCATGCCGCACCGTCCGTCGGAGGAGGATGGGACATAACCACTCGCTGAAGCAAGGCTAGGGCATGGCCTTGTCAGGGTCAGCGGACGTGCTATCCCTGGCATGGTCTGCCATGTCAGCGGTATAGGCTCAAGGGAAAAGGAAGACTCGGCACCTTCAAAGGGCGATCTCTACCTTAGGTTTTTTCCTCTTTCTCCCATCTATAAATCCCCTGCCCCCCTTCGTCTATAAAAGGGAGGGCAGGACGTACACCCCACGAAGGGGGGGGATCGATTCCACACACAACACATCACATAACACACAGCCGAGCTGTCACCAGGCTCTTGGCACCCTTTCGACCCTTCCATCAGAGACTTGGGACATGTCCTTCTCTCGACCGTCTGTACCCCCTACTATGAACCTTTTTCAGTGCTAATAACATGAGCAGCAGCAGACTGGACATAGGGACATTTAGCCCAAACCAGTATAAACATTGTGTCCTTTAGCGCACCATCCGGGCCTAACATGCAACAAATATAAATTTACTAGTTGGTGTTTATTCAAAACACCGATAGTATTGTTATTATTTCGCCTCGGGGGGCAAGATTTGAGTTTGCTTTTCAAACCAAACCAATGACCACCAATAATCAAGCAGAGTATGAAGCTATTTTTAAGGGACTTCAACTTCTTCAGGAAGTAAAGGCTGAGTCAATTAAAATATTTGGAGATTCACAGCTAGTTATTAATCAGTTGATCGGCCTATATGAATGTAAGGATGATATTCTGAAGGGATATCACGATGAATGTCGAAAGTTGCTTGAGGGGTTTCCTCTTACTTCTCTTTAGCATATCCCAAGTGCACAGAATCAAGAGGCCAATCGCTTAGCTCAGAATGCATCGAGCTATCGAGTGTTCTAGGAAATTTTAAGCAATGAAACTTTGGCTAATGATTGAAGAGTTGAGATAGCCAATTACCTCAAGAATCCATCATAGAAGGTTACTATAAAATTGAGATATAAATCGACTAAGTATGTTTTGTTGGATGATCAGTTGTATTATAAAACAGTCGATGGAGTTTGGCTTAAATGTTTAAGTCAAGAAGAAGTAAGAGTATTGATGGGAGAAGTACATGAAGGAATATATGGAGCTCATCAATCGGCTTATAAAATGAAATGGGTTATTCGTAGGTCTAGATATTTCTGGCCAACAATATTAGAAGATTGTTTTGAATATTACAAGAGGTGTCAAGATTGTCAGCATTTTGGTAATATTCAGAAATCACCTGCATCAGCTATGAACCCAATAATTAAGCCATGGCCATTTCGAGGCTGGAGAATTGATTTGATTGGCCAGATTTTTCCACCTTCAAGTAGACGTCATAAGTTTGTATTGGTAGCAACAGATTATTTTACTAAGTGGGTTGAGGCGATTCCTTTGAAAACAGTAACTTCAAAGAATATGGTTGATTTTGTCAATGAGCATATTGTTTATCGTTTTGATATTCCTCAAACCATTACTACTGATCAAGGAACAATATTCACATCAGAAAAATTTAGAGATTTTTGTTGGGAGTATGCCCTAGAGATAATCATACAGATGATTGTATTGCCTTGTATCCATGATATATTATGAGTTCATTTGAATATCCATTAAAGACAACTTGTATCGATTGGCAATTATGTGAATTATTTGTGAAACTCTATTACTTGTATGGTTATTCTAAAGTTGTCCCTGATCAGAGTTCTTGTGAGGACACACATGAATATTAGATCAGCACATTATTAGTTGATGACTATGTTTCACAAGTCATAGACATGGAGATGTCAAACTAATAATGTGGGCACATGTATGACATGGGGCTGGACAGACCCAACGTGAGATGTTCTTATTGTCTCTTTACACATCATGTACGTTATGTCCTTAGACCTAAGATTGTTGTATGTACTCAAGATGTGAAATGACCTACTTAGGGACTATCAAACGCTACTCCGTAACTGGGTAGTTATAAAGGTGGTTTTCAAGTTTGTCGGGAAACATGCTGTGAGACATAGTCAATCAAGATGGAATTTTCCCCTCTTCATGAGAGAGAGATATCACTGGACCACTCGAATGATTTGGATCAAGAAAATGCATGGTCGTGCTTGGGTTAATAGTTAACCCACGAGTTGGACCAAATATCGTGTGACAAAGGGAATAACATGTATGTGGTTTTGTGGTGGTTCGTCTGATATGATCTTTACGTATGCATAGGAGTTGACACGCCTTGCTAGAGGCCGCTACCAACTATTGGCCGAATAGGAGTATTCGGGCCATGTCTATGTGTGCGTGAACCCATAGGGTCGCACGCTTAAGGGGCTGGAAGCCTAATTCGGATTGGACCCGAATTAGACAAGGTTTAGGGTTGCTAATGGGCCTCCAACTCGGGAGCTCATTAGGATGCCTATATAAGCAAGGGGAGGGCGGCAAGGCTAGGTCAATCCATGCCATTTGGCAGCCGCCGCCCTTCCCACACCCGCGCCTTCGTTCCTCGCGGACCTAGCAGTCCGGAGGCGTGACGCTTCCTCCCTATACGTGTGGATACCTCAGAGGTGCTGCATCTGGAGCACAAGGACGAACCGCACGAGAGGGAAAGGCGGAAGGACGATCACGCAACTGCACGGCACTGCTGCGACGTGCACGACTACACCGAGTCGCTTCCGCTGCACCTGCGCGTCTAGTGGTAATCCCGTGATCCATAACTAGCGGTAGTTCTTGGTTTATGGGGTCAAAATTTATGTTTTTTCGGCTAGTGTAGCAACCTCATAACCCATCAATTTTGCTGCCAGTAAGGTTGAAAACGGACGGAAAAAATCCCATTTCGACCCATTCCGTTTTCTACTTTCTTCCATCCGTTTTCGTATTTGTGGGATCTCGTTTCCGTATTTACGGAAACAGGAAAGGGGTTTTTCTGTCCATTTCCGTGAGATCCCATTTTTATCCAGAATTGACCCGTATTTATTTTGTTTTTCATCCCGTTTTCAATCTATGTGAGATATGTCTAGAAATTGATATGTTCATAAACCTACTAATCACAAATTTTGCATGTTAACATGTTAACACATGGTATACTAGTGAATATTGGACCGATAATTTCGTACGTGTATATTATTTTCTGACTTTGTTCATGTATACTCAAGAATATTTGATCATGTTATTCTAACTTATTTTTTTGGCTCTCCGTCTGTATTTGTCTGTTTTCGTATTTCCGTATATCCCCATCCGTTTTTAATTCCATTTTTTCATGAACCTGATCCTGTTTCCGCTAAAAATATAGAAACGGAAATAGGAGATGAGTTTTTCCACCTATTTTCATCTGTTTTCATCCCTAGCTGCCAGTATGGAATTAAATTATTAAATTCTTCTCCTTATTATGCTCAAGCTAATGACCAGGCATAGGCATCTAATCAAATTTAGATTAAATTGATTAAGAAAAAAATTGAAGAGCAACCAAGGAAGTGATATCTGACACTTAATGAAGCATTGTGGGCATATAGGATGGCTTACCATGGATCGATTAAATCATCACCTTATGAGTTAGTATATGAGCATAATGCAATTCTTCCTTGGGAGATTCATATTGGATCAAGATGTGTTACATTGCAAAATGATTTGACAGCCGAAGTCTATAAAAACCTTATGATGGATGATTTACAGGACTTAAGTTGTCATCTGTTGCGCGCTTTTTGAAAATATTGAGGCCAATAAATTAAGAGTTGCAAGGCATTATAATAAAAATGTCAAGAACAAACAGTTTTGCGAAGGAGATAGTTTGGAAAGTAAGATTGCCGATTGGGTCTAAAGACGATAGGTTTGGCAAATGGTCGCCTAATTGGGAAGGTCCTTATCTGATTAAACGGTGTGCGCCTAGTAATGCTTATATTTTAGAAACGCTAGAAGGGGAAGAGGAATTTGATAGAGCAATCAATGGAAAATTCCTAAAGAAGTATTATCCTAGCGTTTGAATTAATACTTGATAGCCGATTTGTTTAGTCATCGGCTCTAATAGCCGGTACCAGGAGGGTATCGCCTTTAGTTCAAAAATCAACCCTAAGGGGAAAAGCCGATACGATATGTATTGCCTATAGAGCAAAAATACACACAAAGACAATCAGACTTATATTTCAGTAGATTTAGAAATGCATTCATGAAGAAATTGTATTCATTGATAGTTTGTTCCTAGTACAAACTAATCAAGAACTTTATTGATTACATCCTGGGCAGATGTATTGTCCACAATGGCCACAGCTGCATCATCGAAGTCTTCGATCAAGTCCTTGTGCATGTTGGGGTCATTGGCCATCGGGAAGCCCTGCTCCATGGTGCGGAGCTCGTGCCCGGTCTAGACCTACGCAGCGGCTAGGGCCACTGCTGCGCCATGGAGGGCGATCTCTTGGATGCGTGCTGGGACATCATGCAGGCGGTTGATGAGTAAGGGGCCGCATGCATTGATGGCCGTCGTAGCCGTGTTCGTCGCCAGTTGGAGGTTCTCCAACTGCACCGTCAGGGCTGGCAATCACAAAAACAAAGAAATTGTCAAGACAAAGATAGAGAAAATAAGAACAAAGGTTTTCCTTGAATCCATCTTACCTGCCACCATGGTGTCGGATTTAGCCAACCGCGCCCGGGTGGCGTTGGTTTCTTCCCCAGCGGCGAGGAGTGCGGCTTGAGAGGCTTCGAGGTAGATCTCAAGCTGACCGTTCTCCTGAGTTATCTCTGAATAACGGTCCTTGGCCGCCCTCCATTCTTGGGGAAGCATCGGGCGTCATCGCCGTTGTAGGAGTCGGAGGAGTTTGATGACGAGTTCGGCGTAGGGACGGCAGCAAGCTCAGCATTGGAGGGCTCGCCAGCCCTAGAAGGAGGAGGAGGAAGCCTGTTGTTCAAGACAAACCTATGGACACATCGGAATGTAATCTATTGCTAGGAGTAGGAGTCGTTTGGTCCTACCTCGTGTGGCGGAGTCGCTGGCTCACCGGCATCTCCTCCTCCGGTAGATTTTCTGCTACACACTTGCTGCGGTTATCTTCACCGGCCATGGGTGCTAGTTTAGATCTTGAAAGTAAAGTCAGAAACTACTATAGGGTTTGTGAAGATGGAAAGACACAAGAAAATGAGAGCAGTT